>OU612044.1:56369934-56969934 GCA_914767935.1 Coremacera marginata
AGTACCTGCATATCAAGATTCACTGTCAAAACTTGAAAATAACAGGAATTAAAATTAGTGCTGAAAAGTGGGCGTATATATAGTGTGACCACGCCCATTTATTGTATAGTCACCGAAAGTAACCATCTGAACAAAATTACCAAATTTAAGTTTTATATGATTAAAACCGTCTGATATATAGCAATTTTTTTGGTTTGTGGGCGATAGAGCCAATTTGGGTTGTATGGGAGGTACCACGCCCCCTTGCCCAATCAACACCAAACTTCACAGGAACACTTCCCGAATGTTGCTTCAGTATCCCTAAAAATTTCATAAACTTTGGTTCGGTGGTTTTGGAGTCTATACGTGATATACACACATATCCACATACCCACATACCCACATACCCACATACCCACATACCCACATACCCACATACCCACATACCCACATACCCACATACATACATTCATTTTTATATATATAGATAGATAGATATAACTAATGAAATTTATTTGAAGAGCAAATTAAATCCGGACGAGTTTCGAAACTGCAGCGACGTAGGCTGTTGGACTTAATGAAGCAGCACCGGCATGTCGGAAAGGGTCAATTTTTTAATGCATTTGGATGTTACTGAAACAATAATCCATTAAATAATTGATTTCCTAATACTTCTAACTCCCTTCACTGTTCACTAAAATACTTTTGATTACCTATCTATATATATAAAAATGAATGTATGTATGTGGGTATGTGGGTATGTGGGTATATGGATATGTGTGTATATCACGTATAGACTCCAAAACCACCGAACCAAAGTTTATGAAATTTTTAGGGATACTGAAGCAACATTCGGGAAGTGTTCCTGTGAAGTTTGGTGTTGATTGGGCAAGGGGGCGTGGTACCTCCCATACAACCCAAATTGGCTCTATCGCCCACAAACCAAAAAAATTGCTATATATCAGACGGTTTTAATCATATAAAACTTAAATTTGGTAATTTTGTTCAGATGGTTACTTTCGGTGACTATACAATAAATGGGCGTGGTCACACTATATATACGCCCACTTTTCAGCACTAATTTTAATTCCTGTTATTTTCAAGTTTTGACAGTGAATCTTGATATGCAGGTACTATGCATACACGTGGCAGTCACTATGTAAATATAAACGTTGTCACGCCCACTTTTACAGCCCACAAATAAGTAAAAATGCTTTATATCAGACGGCTTTTGCCGTAGAAGACTAAGATTTGGTAATTTAGTTCGTATGGTTACTGTCGGCCAATATACAAAAAATGGGAGTGCACGCACTATATATACGCCCACTTTATCGGAATCATGCTTATTCATGAGTTGTACACGTTTTGATAGTGAATCTTGGTATGCAGGTTCTAAAGGTCCAAGTGGCAGGCACTATGTAAATAGAAATGTTTTCACGCCCACTTTTACCGCCCACAAATAAGTAAAAATGCTTTATATCAGACGGCTTTTGCCGTAGAAGACTAAGATTTGGTAATTAAGTTCGTGCGGCTACTCTCGGCCAATATACAAAAAACGGGCGTGCCCGCACTATATATACACCCACTTTATCGGAATCATGCTTATTCCTGAGTTGTACACGTTTTGAAAGTGAATCTTGGTATGCAGGTTCTAAAGGTACCAGTGACAGGCACTATGTGAATAGAAAGGTTTTCACACCAACTTTTACCGCCCCCAAATTAGTAAAAATGCTTTATATCAGACGGATTTTGCCGTACAAGACTAAGATTTGGTAATTTAGTTCGTATGGTTACTCTCGGCCAATATACAAAAAATGGGCGTGCCCGCACTATATCAACGCCCCCTTTATCGGAATCATGCTTATTCCTGAGTTGTACACGTTTTGATAGTGAATCTTGGTATGCAGGTTCTAAAGGTACCAGTGGCAGGCACTATGTAAATAGAAAGGTTTTCACACCCACTTTTACCGCCCCCAAATTAGTAAAACTGCTTTATATCAGACGGATTTTGCCGTAGAAGACTAAGATTTGGTAATTTAGTTCGTATGGTTACTGTCGGCCAATGTACAAAAAATGGGCATGGCCGCACTATATCTACGCACACTTTATCAAAAGCATGCTTATTCCTGAGTTGTACACGTTTTGATAGTGAATCTTGGTATGCCGGTCTTATAGGTCCAAGTGGCAGTCACTATGTAAATATAAATGTTGTCACGCCCACTTTTACCGCCCACAAATCAGTAAAAATGGTTTATATCAGACGGATTTTGCCGTAGAAGACTAAGATTTGGTAATTTAGTTCATATGGTCACTCTCGGCAACTGCTTAAAAAGGGCCGTGGTCGCACCATATCTACGCCCACTTTTTCGAAATCATGCTTATTCCTGACTGCACAAGTTTGATAGTAGCCCTTGATATGCAGGTGCTCTAAGTGGCAGTCAATGTATATATATAAAATTTTCCACGCCCACTTGTACCACCCACAAAAAAAAACAAAACGAAATGGTCAAATTCAGCCCTTGAAAGCACTTTGACCGAGCTTCTTATGATCAATTGTGTTGTGAGTGTTGTGGAATGTTTGAACACAAATGATCGAGAACTGGACCTACATGTTTTATGTCGACTCCGAACGGCTTATGTTCTCAAGAAGCTTTTCATGGCAGTTTTTATTCTCTGAGGTTTGTCATTGTCTGCAGAGAGGTGACGGCCGAACAGAAAAATTAATTCAATTGAAAAACTTTCCGTGTCAGGTGGGATTCGGACCAGGGTGTTCTCGCGTATGGGCCACACACTCTACCCACTACGCCACGGCCGCCACTTGGTTTTTTTTTGACCCACAAATTAATAGAACTTCTTTAAATCAGACGATTATCATCGTTAAATACTAAAATTTGGTAATTAAGTTCATACGCTTACTCTCGACAGCTTTGCAAAAAATGTGCATGGTAGCACTATATCTGTGCCCACTCTTCAGAAATAATTTTATTTAATTTATTTATTTACTTATTTTTTAATTGTACTATAGTTAATTACAATTTAAAAATTATAACTAAGTCAGCACTAGCTGCCAGGGCTATCGGTTAGAAATAATTTTAATTCCTGAGATGTGAACGTTTTGATAGACAAACATGGTATGTAGGTGCTATGGGTCAAATTGGCGTTCACTTTATATATAAATGTTGACACGCCTACTTTTAACGCCCACAAATCTATAAAAAGGATGTATATCAGACTTTTTTTAGAGTAAAAGACTAAAATTTGGTAGATTAGTTCATATGGTTACTGCCAGAACCCTTAAAAAATGGGCGTTTCGCACGTTATCTACGACGACTTTTCAAAAATCATTCTAATTTCTGAGCTGTACGTGTTTTGATAGTGAAACTTGGTATGTAGGTGCAATGGGACCAAGTGGAGGTCACTATATATATAAATGTTGCCATGACTACTTTTTCTGCTCATCTATCTATCTGTAAAAAATGTATGTATGTATAATAAGGCTCCTCACAAAAAAAAAGGTGAACAAGTCGGTTCCTGAAAATAATGCTTAATGTTATGATGATTACCCAAATATTTCGACTGTAGGAATAGCCATCCGTGAGCTGGAATAGTTTGAAATAAAAAAGAAAAAAAAAACAAAAACGAAATGGCCATTTCAGCCCTTGAAAATACTTCGACCGTTTGAACACAAATGATCGAGAACTGAATCTACAAGTTTTATGCCGACTCCGAACGGCTTATGTTCTCAAGAAGCTTTTTATGCCAGTTTTTACTCTCTGAGGTTTGCCATTGTCTGCATAGAGATGACGGCCGAACAGAAAAATTAATTTAATTGAAAAAACTTCCTATGTCAGGTGGTATTCGAACCTGGGTTCTATGGCATTCAAGCCACGCACCTCAACCAGTATGCCACGCAATGGTTTGAAATATGCTCTAAAAATCGAGTTTTTTATAAAAATATTTAATGGTGTGTTAGTTAAAAATAACAAACGGTCAGAAATAATAGTAATGAAAAAGTTCTTCCAATCTGCACCAATAAATTTTAAATTTTTACAGTCGGACGAGAGATAATGCAGATTTTCATTACTTTTTTAACTTTTTTTTAAATTACTTTCACTAAAATTCAAATCAATTTTTTTTTTGTTTTGCCATGTTACTTTTAGTCAAATAAATTATCTATTGATGATAAAATATAGTGTAAAGTGAAGAACTAAATTGAATGAAATTACAAAAAAATTTACACATTTTTTACATTTTACAATTTATTTGACTTAAAGTAGTATAGAAAAAAATTCGTTTGAATTTTAGTGAAAATAATGTGGAAAAAGTTAAAACAATCCATAAAAATCCGCATTATCTTTGGTCCAACGGGAAAAATGTAAGATTTTTTGATGCAAAAGAACTTTATCATAACTCTTATTTCTGACCGTTTTTTTTTAACTACCATACCAGCCAATATTTTTCGTCGAAATATTTTGGGGATCATCATAACATACGCCATGGTTTATTTTGAAGAACCGGACTGAACAATTTTTTTTCCTAAAGAGCGTGAGGCGACTGAATGTATATACGTGTGTGGGTATATATGTATATCACGTAAAGAGTTCGAAACCGCTAAGCCAATTTTTATACCAAAGCCTTGAGAGAGTTCCTGTGAAGTCTGGTGCCGATCGTAAAAGGCACCTTACATACACCTAAAATGTTCGATATCAAACAGTTTTGGAATTATAGGTCGCACAGCCAAGGAATTTAGTATTCGACCTCAATTTACACATGCCGTTCCACAGGTAACATATTATGGGTGTTGGGCGAGGGGCGTGGGGCGTGGGGCGTGGGGCGTGGGGCGTGGGGCGTGGGGCGAGGGGCGAGGGGCGCGGTCTTATTCCGCACCCAAAATTTTCGGTATAGCTTTCGAAATAAGTCACACATCAATGAAACTCGGTACGAACTTACTATAAAAGCATGGCTTCACTGAAGCTACGCCCTCTTCGAACTTACTATAAAAGCATGGCTTCACTGAAGCTACGCCCTCTTTTAGGGAATCAGCGCTGAGCGCAGCGAAGCGCGCCGGGTATAAGCTAGTCTTCTATATATATAAAAATGAATGTATGTATGTGGGTATGTGGGTATGTGGGTATGTGGGTATGTGGATATGTGTGTATATCACGTATAGACTCCAAAACCACCGAACCAAAGTTTATGAAATTTTTAGGGATACTGAAGCAACATTCGGGAAGTGTTCCTGTGAAGTTTGGTGTTGATTGGGCAAGGGGGCGTGGTACCTCCCATACAACCCAAATTGGCTCTATCGCCCACAAACCAAAAAAATTGCTATATATCAGACGGTTTTAATCATATAAAACTTAAATTTGGTAATTTTGTTCAGATGGTTACTTTCGGTGACTATACAATAAATGGGCGTGGTCACACTATATATACGCCCACTTTTCAGCACTAATTTTAATTCCTGTTATTTTCAAGTTTTGACAGTGAATCTTGATATGCAGGTACTATGCATACACGTGGCAGTCACTATGTAAATATAAACGTTGTCACGCCCACTTTTACAGCCCACAAATAAGTAAAAATGCTTTATATCAGACGGCTTTTGCCGTAGAAGACTAAGATTTGGTAATTTAGTTCGTATGGTTACTGTCGGCCAATATACAAAAAATGGGAGTGCACGCACTATATATACGCCCACTTTATCGGAATCATGCTTATTCATGAGTTGTACACGTTTTGATAGTGAATCTTGGTATGCAGGTTCTAAAGGTCCAAGTGGCAGGCACTATGTAAATAGAAATGTTTTCACGCCCACTTTTACCGCCCACAAATAAGTAAAAATGCTTTATATCAGACGGCTTTTGCCGTAGAAGACTAAGATTTGGTAATTAAGTTCGTGCGGCTACTCTCGGCCAATATACAAAAAACGGGCGTGCCCGCACTATATATACACCCACTTTATCGGAATCATGCTTATTCCTGAGTTGTACACGTTTTGAAAGTGAATCTTGGTATGCAGGTTCTAAAGGTACCAGTGACAGGCACTATGTGAATAGAAAGGTTTTCACACCAACTTTTACCGCCCCCAAATTAGTAAAAATGCTTTATATCAGACGGATTTTGCCGTACAAGACTAAGATTTGGTAATTTAGTTCGTATGGTTACTCTCGGCCAATATACAAAAAATGGGCGTGCCCGCACTATATCAACGCCCCCTTTATCGGAATCATGCTTATTCCTGAGTTGTACACGTTTTGATAGTGAATCTTGGTATGCAGGTTCTAAAGGTACCAGTGGCAGGCACTATGTAAATAGAAAGGTTTTCACACCCACTTTTACCGCCCCCAAATTAGTAAAACTGCTTTATATCAGACGGATTTTGCCGTAGAAGACTAAGATTTGGTAATTTAGTTCGTATGGTTACTGTCGGCCAATGTACAAAAAATGGGCATGGCCGCACTATATCTACGCACACTTTATCAAAAGCATGCTTATTCCTGAGTTGTACACGTTTTGATAGTGAATCTTGGTATGCCGGTCTTATAGGTCCAAGTGGCAGTCACTATGTAAATATAAATGTTGTCACGCCCACTTTTACCGCCCACAAATCAGTAAAAATGGTTTATATCAGACGGATTTTGCCGTAGAAGACTAAGATTTGGTAATTTAGTTCATATGGTCACTCTCGGCAACTGCTTAAAAAGGGCCGTGGTCGCACCATATCTACGCCCACTTTTTCGAAATCATGCTTATTCCTGACTGCACAAGTTTGATAGTAGCCCTTGATATGCAGGTGCTCTAAGTGGCAGTCAATGTATATATATAAAATTTTCCACGCCCACTTGTACCACTCACAAAAAAAAACAAAACGAAATGGTCAATTTCAGCCCTTGAAAGCACTTTGACCGAGCTTCTTATGATCAATTGTGTTGTGAGTGTTGTGGAATGTTTGAACACAAATGATCGAGAACTGGACCTACATGTTTTATGTCGACTCCGAACGGCTTATGTTCTCAAGAAGCTTTTCATGGCAGTTTTTATTCTCTGAGGTTTGTCATTGTCTGCAGAGAGGTGACGGCCGAACAGAAAAATTAATTCAATTGAAAAACTTTCCGTGTCAGGTGGGATTCGGACCAGGGTGTTCTCGCGTATGGGCCACACACTCTACCCACTACGCCACGGCCGCCACTTGGTTTTTTTTTTACCCACAAATTAATAGAACTTCTTTAAATCAGACGATTATCATCGTTAAATACTAAAATTTGGTAATTAAGTTCATACGCTTACTCTCGACAGCTTTGCAAAAAATGTGCATGGTAGCACTATATCTGTGCCCACTCTTCAGAAATAATTTTATTTAATTTATTTATTTACTTATTTTTTAATTGTACTATAGTTAATTACAATTTAAAAATTATAACTAAGTCAGCACTAGCTGCCAGGGCTTTCGGTTAGAAATAATTTTAATTCCTGAGATGTGAACGTTTTGATAGACAAACATGGTATGTAGGTGCTATGGGTCAAATTGGCGTTCACTTTATATATAAATGTTGACACGCCTACTTTTAACGCCCACAAATCTATAAAAAGGATGTATATCAGACTTTTTTTAGAGTAAAAGACTAAAATTTGGTAGATTAGTTCATATGGTTACTGCCAGAACCCTTAAAAAATGGGCGTTTCGCACGTTATCTACGACGACTTTTCAAAAATCATTCTAATTTCTGAGCTGTACGTGTTTTGATAGTGAAACTTGGTATGTAGGTGCAATGGGACCAAGTGGAGGTCACTATATATATAAATGTTGCCATGACTACTTTTTCTGCTCATCTATCTATCTGTAAAAAATGTATGTATGTATAATAAGGCTCCTCACAAAAAAAAAGGTGAACAAGTCGGTTCCTGAAAATAATGCTTAATGTTATGATGATTACCCAAATATTTCGACTGTAGGAATAGCCATCCGTGAGCTGGAATAGTTTGAAATAAAAAAGAAAAAAAAAACAAAAACGAAATGGCCATTTCAGCCCTTGAAAATACTTCGACCGTTTGAACACAAATGATCGAGAACTGAATCTACAAGTTTTATGCCGACTCCGAACGGCTTATGTTCTCAAGAAGCTTTTTATGCCAGTTTTTACTCTCTGAGGTTTGCCATTGTCTGCATAGAGATGACGGCCGAACAGAAAAATTAATTTAATTGAAAAAACTTCCTATGTCAGGTGGTATTCGAACCTGGGTTCTATGGCATTCAAGCCACGCACCTCAACCAGTATGCCACGCAATGGTTTGAAATATGCTCTAAAAATCGAGTTTTTTATAAAAATATTTAATGGTGTGTTAGTTAAAAATAACAAACGGTCAGAAATAATAGTAATGAAAAAGTTCTTCCAATCTGCACCAATAAATTTTAAATTTTTACAGTCGGACGAGAGATAATGCAGATTTTCATTACTTTTTTAACTTTTTTTTAAATTACTTTCACTAAAATTCAAATCAATTTTTTTTTTGTTTTGCCATGTTACTTTTAGTCAAATAAATTATCTATTGATGATAAAATATAGTGTAAAGTGAAGAACTAAATTGAATGAAATTACAAAAAAATTTACACATTTTTTACATTTTACAATTTATTTGACTTAAAGTAGTATAGAAAAAAATTCGTTTGAATTTTAGTGAAAATAATGTGGAAAAAGTTAAAACAATCCATAAAAATCCGCATTATCTTTGGTCCAACGGGAAAAATGTAAGATTTTTTGATGCAAAAGAACTTTATCATAACTCTTATTTCTGACCGTTTTTTTTTAACTACCATACCAGCCAATATTTTTCGTCGAAATATTTTGGGGATCATCATAACATACGCCATGGTTTATTTTGAAGAACCGGACTGAACAATTTTTTTTCCTAAAGAGCGTGAGGCGACTGAATGTATATACGTGTGTGGGTATATATGTATATCACGTAAAGAGTTCGAAACCGCTAAGCCAATTTTTATACCAAAGCCTTGAGAGAGTTCCTGTGAAGTCTGGTGCCGATCGTAAAAGGCACCTTACATACACCTAAAATGTTCGATATCAAACAGTTTTGGAATTATAGGTCGCACAGCCTAGGAATTTAGTATTCGACCTCAATTTACACATGCCGTTCCACAGGTAACATATTATGGGTGTTGGGCGAGGGGCGTGGGGCGTGGGGCGTGGGGCGAGGGGCGAGGGGCGCGGTCTTATTCCGCACCCAAAATTTTCGGTATAGCTTTCGAAATAAGTCACACATCAATGAAACTCGGTACGAACTTACTATAAAAGCATGGCTTCACTGAAGCTACGCCCTCTTCGAACTTACTATAAAAGCATGGCTTCACTGAAGCTACGCCCTCTTTTAGGGAATAAGCGCTGAGCGCAGCGAAGCGCGCCGGGTATAAGCTAGTTTATTATAAAACTATAGCGCACATAAATTAAACAAAATACACATTTCAACAGCTGCTTGTCATTTGACTCAATTTCTCAGCGTTACTTCTCGATTTGTGTTCTTTTTCATCACGGTCCGAATTTTTACCGATTTAAACGTACAGAAATCGTCACGAAATCGGTTACTAGGGATCAATAGCGCATGACCTCACACAAATCGGTAACTTACCGATTTTGTTACAGGAACGAGCTACTGGTCAGATTTAGTGAGCGCCCCCATAACTGTAGCATTCAGTAAATTTTTACACAACAGTTGCCTCCGCTGAATGCGGCTATATTTTAAGCGTTATCATCAGCAAAAACATTCAGAGCTGCCATCTACTACAAATAATAAAATTTTTATATTTGTTCTTTGTTTTGTTAATCCTTTTTGAGACAACTGGATTAACAATACTAATAAAATTGATCTTTCTAGGTTTTGTTTTTTTTCTTAAATTTTAAATGAGATTCTTCATAAAAATTTGCACAAAAAGCAAATATGCTAAAATGCCATAACTTTGTTTTTCTAAAAGGGGCAGATCAAATTTGAAGAGAGTAGAAACTTATAGTTAAAATAAGAAAAAAATTTAACCTTTACTAAAATAAAAAAAAACTTTTTTTCGATTTTTTTCTAAACTTTTCTAGTTTTTTTGAAATATTTTAACACAATTACACAAAAACTGACCATATTAAACGCATCGTAACTTTCTTTTTTATAAAAAGGGACAAATAAAATTAAGAAAACTCAAAGTACACACCTTGTTAAACAAAATATTAAATATTTATGAAATCGAAGAGACTGTTTTTATTTCTCACCTCTCAAGCTTTGGATATTTTTTTAGTTTTACGGTATCTTTCTTTGTAAGATAAAGCTAAGTTATTAAAAAAAAAAGAAATAAGATTTTTACAAAACAAATTATTTTCTTTAACTAACAAAAAAATAGTTTAAGATAAATAATTTTAGAAAAATAACTAAAAATAATTGAAAATATATTTTTTTGTATAGCTACCTAAAATCTGCTAAACTTTTTAACATTCTTTTCAGATGTGAAAATATTTATGTTTTTCCATTATATAAGCCAAGTTTAAAGACCTTACATTTTTTATTAATAAAGATAACAGCGAAATTTTTCTGATTTGGTCCAACTGAGTTATTGACTTTTAATAGTATTTAATTAATTAAATTTAATTAAAAATTAGTACCAATTTTTTAAAAATTATACTTTTTTATTGTTGTATTTATGTCCCCATTCAAAGCACTGTGTGGCGCCAACAACCGCAGAACTGAAAAAGCTGGTGTAAATTCTTAGACGAGGTCAAAACCGACTGGTTGTAGCGCTACATTTACTTTTCACATTCATTTATCAAAAGTTTACTATTTTTATATGTATAAGCATATTTGCTATAACTGACAACGAAGCAATTACTTATTGCAGCCATTAGTTTTTGCGGCAAATTTGTTGTCATATTTTTTCTGCAATTTTGGTCAAACAAACGGTCTAAAAAAAATCGCAACATGAGTTAAGAAATTTTTCTGGAATTTAATTCAATATTTTATTTATTCATGTTATTTTGCGTGTTATTTTCTTAACAAGTTGGAATTGTTGTGCATTTTGATGTCTGGCCTTATATGGCCTAATGTACTAGACAAATATTCGGATAAATGTGCAATATCTGTTCGATTGATATTGTAGGAATTTTTTTTTTGCCTTTAACGTTCAAAGAAAAAAATTTTGAGGAAAACATGAATTGGCAGGAAAATTCGAAACAACAATTAATTTGTAAAATGTTTTGCGTCAATAATGGCGATTATTTAATCATATGATAGATCAACGTGCTTCTGAAAATAGGTTTAATTATTTAATGAATTACAAATGACTTAATTCTGCTTAATTTTATTGCAAATAAAAATATTAAAAGTTTATATAAAACCAATCTTATGAAAAATTTGTTTAGCTTATGTTTTGACATGCACATGCAAATAAACTCACAAAAATTTGTCATTAAAAAACTTGACACAATTTGTTAGAACTATAGAAAGATTAATCAATTTGTTGTTTCGAAATTTTTTTTAATTTGTTGTCATTAAATAGAAAACAAATGCTACATCATATGTAAAGTATTGTTGTTCTTCAAATACTACTGAAGTGTACTAAAGAAAAATCCAGATACTTATTAACCTAATTTGTTGGAACTTTTTGTTACAAAGCTGATTACAATAAGATATGAAAATTTATGTTTAACTTCTGTCGCTCAAACCGAAATTTGCTTTTTATACTAATATTATATATAAGAATTTTCATATGTAATATAATCACCATTCTTCCACTTTGTTTAAATCAGAGTTTCAAAGTGCACCACTGATAAAGTTTAACTCACACTCAAGACGATCGTTTACTCTTTTTATAGCATCCACTAGATCTGAGTTTCTTAGCTAGTAGCAACATTTCAACACTTATAATTAGCAGTTTCATCACGTTCAATTCACTAACTGGCATAACAACTTCTTTAAAGTCTGCTTAAACTTAAATCATGGATTGTGGGAGAGTTAAAGCAGAAAAAAAAATCAATTTACACTTTTAGTTTCACATGTTTGGAAAGTTAAACGATTCACAATTAAAACTATGAATAGCATGAGTGTGAACAAGAATACACAATGCAGCGAGAACACGTTCCAAATGAAAGAGTCGGGCTAAGAAAAATCGAATTACTTTTAAAGTGGTCTAATAACTAAATATAACACTACTTCACAAACATTCCGTTCTAAGAGTTTTGATAACTTTTTCCGAGGTTCTTTTATCCGCTGATTATAAGCATCGCAACTTTTTGAAAATCAACGCTACATTTCCTTCTTTGAATCTCCACGTGGTGTATATTGTGAGGTGAGGGAGGTTGGGCACCTAACCCCTGTAGAGCCTTAGGTCGGCTGCTGTGTGAGCACAACTGACATATGGACTTTAGGTCAACAGCCACTTCAGCGTCTGTTAAGCGTCAGCTTAAGTGCGGCTGAAAACAGGCGACTGTATTTATATCAAGCAGCTCGTTATATCTATTTATACTATCTATACTATTTCTATCTATGACTAACTGTTATCTATCTATCTATATCTATATCTACACTTCTATCTATACTATTATATAAAATTTAAATGCAAAATTTTGTTTCCAAGTAAACTCCAAAAGTACTGGGTCGATTTTAATAAAATAAGTTTTGAAATGCCATATTTGTGCTACAGCACAGCATATGGGTATTTTTATGTCAAAATTTTAATAATAAATATGTTTAATCAAAGTGTTAAGTTTTTTAAGAAGTCATCCCCGATGCCACGAATTCCTTGATCGTTTTCTTTTCACGTGTTTGTGTTTTGAGAATTTCAATAAACTCCATGGTGTTTTCTACTCTTCTCTTTTTCTGCTCAGCTAGAACAGCACATTATAAAAACACAAATGAGCAGTGTTGCCTTTTGGATACGAATGCATCCATTTGGATACTTTTTTTTTAAATATTGTTGGATACTTTTTTTTAAGCCTCAGTGTAAATTTGGATACATTTTTTCCAAAAACATTCCAAAAAATTTGGAAAAACATTTCCAAAACATTGAAATTCAACCGAAAAGGAGGCGAGCTCTTTAACTCGTCTACTCGAGGAGGAAGATTTATTGTTTGTGAGAAGAATTATAAGCAATTTCTTTATTGATCTTTGTCATCAAATAAAAAAAATGATTTCCTAAATGATATCACTTCAGATATTTCATGTCTCGATCTAAAACAGTTTAAGAAAACTAATATTTCCACATTTTTAAATCTTCTAAATAACTTTCAAAATTTATTTGGAGAAAATGAAAAAGAACTACTAAGGAATGGAGCTTCGGCAGGGTACCGAAGCTAAAATACCCCCCCGCGGCCGTTCTGAAGTATATTCGAAGTCTTTATATCTAAAATATATCTGTGGCACCTGTGCATGTGGGCTAAGTGCGAAAATTGCGTTTTTAAGAAAACTGGATTAAAACTTTTTTCACAAGTAAAAGTTCAAGATTGGAGTATCAGCCCACGATCAATAAAGGAATATCCTTCATTGCAATGGACAGAACACTTATCCCGTTAGACACAAGGAAAGATAAAAAGATTACGATTCTAGTGATGCAGATATCTCGAAATTCACAAAATTCGACTTAACCCACTATGCACAGATGCCACAGATATATTTTCGAAAAGTTTTAAATTTTGATGAAGCCACCTTGTATTGAAGGTAGGCGTGGTTTTCATCCGATATTTCCAAATATCGAAGAGTGGTTTATGTTAAATATCATAGTTTGTTTGCAAAATTTCAAGACATTTCTGTAATTTTTGCAGATTTTGAAGCGATTTAACGTTTTAAATAAAGCCACTTTGTATGGGAGGTAGGCGTGGTTTCCATCCGATTTTGTCAAATATCATAGTGATATTTCATTTCTGCAATTTGAGCAGATTTTTAAGGGATTTTACGGTTTATATAAAGCTACCTTGTATGGGAGGTAGGCGTGGTTTCTATCCGATCTTTCCAAATTTCATTGCCAGGATTATATGGAAGCAAAGCTTTTATGCAAAATTTCAAGGCATTTCATTAATGTTTGTGGATTTTGGAGAGATTTTACGATTAAAATAAAGTCACTTTATATTGGAGGTAGGCGTGGTTTTCATCCGATATGGCTCATTCTTGAACTTTGTCTTCCTTTTTTAAAAAAAAGGTTATGTTTCGAATTTCATAGCGGTAGCTTTAAAATTACGGCTGTCATCGTGTCGACAGACGGACAGACAAACGGACACACGGAAATCGACTCAGGAGGTGATGATGATAAAAAATATATATACTTTTCTATACCTGCCACGCATCCTTATTGGAGTAGCAAACGGAATGGTAAAGTTAATATACCCCTTACGCAGTACGCGTTGGGGTATAAAGATTTTCGTAGTATCAGTCCCAGATATCAGAGGTCGGTGTGGTGAATCTCCTTACCCTACCTTATTATTGTATCATGACGCGACGTCGAAGTCTGTTGAATTTTGATTTCAGTGTTACGTCGACTGACATTTAAGTATACAATGAGCTTTTTGTAAGGTTGTTAGCATCACACTTTTATTTTTGAGTAATATTTCTTTGTTTGCGTTAATTTATTGAAGTGGAATCTAAGTATTTTAATTTAAATTGATTTTTTATTAATAATTGAAATATGTTTTAGAAGGGTAGACGATGAAAAACTAGTTGATCTAGTTATCTATTTGACACTTGCTGTGGTTGCTACGTTGGTGGCATAATCAACAAAAAGTCATAGTACGTTGCGTCATGTTAACCTATGTTACGTCAAGTTTGCATAATCAGACCATTACACAAAAAAAAAAGGACAGAGAAGTATTATTTTTCTTATATTGCATGTAAGCTTGATTTTTGTAATGAATCTGTGGATGACTTTAAAGGGACTATCGTTTGCCATCTTAAAGGTAATTTTACTTTATAATAAAAACTTAAAAAATACAAAACTATCACAGCTTACATTTATTTAAATTTTATTTCTTCTAGTTTTTTCCGCTGAATTTACAAACTAAATTGTATGGCTTGGCAGAAACGGCAACAACATTTGCTCAGATACTTTAATTATAGTGTTTCTACTTAAATAATGGCAATTGATTTTTTTTTTTGATTACTTTAATGAAGTTGCTTTAAGTTACGTTCACTAATTACTGTTAAATCGACTACTATTTTAATACTTTGTCAGCATAGTTAAATAGGATAAGAAGCCATATTATTGTGATGTTGACGACGTGATGAAATGCAGTTTGTATCAAATAAAGGCAGAAGCAAAATATAACTAAATTTGTTTCTTATCAATGCTGTGAATTTATTCACACCTTGTTAATGTTATTAAAGCCGTAAACAGCTTTAAATCGTTTTATTTGAACCAATTTTGCAAAAAAAAATCTAATTACTTTTCAGTATCAAACATTAAGCTGTTGCTTATAAAGTCCAGAAAATACAAACCGTTACTTTAAAAATTTTATTTTATTTCATTACTATAGCAAACTTTTCGAAAAAGTTAACGATAATAATCGATGAAGTTATCGGTCATTGTACGTTTTAAGTTTATAACGGTTTAAACAAAATCTCGACATTATTTTTGAAAATAAGACTCGTAGAAAGAAAATAATTCTTATTTTCTTGTACTAAAAACTTCATTAAAACAAAACTTAAGCTTCTATATTGCTTAGGAAATTTTGCGTATGCTTCCTGATGGACCCCATCAGTCGTTGAACATGTGCTCGAGTGACTTTTCTTTTAAATTATTCCGCAAACAGTGAGTCTGATGTTTTACAGTGCTACAATTCTCTACAATATATTTTTTGCATCAAAGAAATATCTTGTATAGAAATTTTTTCCAACTCTAAGCCACCAGTTATTTTATTTATTAATTTATGTACTAGCAGGACCTAGTGGTTTTTTTTTTAATACTAATAAACATTTTTACTACCAAAATTTACACTATTTGCGCAATTTTAAGAACTCTGATTTGTGTTTGTGCTTTATTTCTATGCACTTTCTTAAATTTACACAAAATGACTAATAAGTTTATACCCTTTACTCTTGCATACAAAACAACTTTCTTGAGCATACCCATTAATTTTTCTTTTCACTTGTCGCCGTTTTACTTTGCCATTTTTGAGTTTTACTGTTCATAGTAAACAAATAAAATATCTTGAAATAGTCTTTTAATAGTCTTTTTTTGTTAGTTCAAACGTTAATACTTATCTACTTTAATACGCAGATATATTAGATCGTATTTTTACCACAATTTAATCAGGCAATTTTACATGGCAAAAAATCCGAAAAAAATTATTCTTTCTTTTCCTTCCCTTTTTTTTTTTTTTCTCTTCTTTCTAATAATATAATGTTTGTTAAAAGCGGACAAGAAATTAATTTTGGTTGCAATTTTTAAATTTTAAGGAAGTAATTTCGATTTTAAAATAGTCCAAAGTTTTTTATTATGGTGTGCTTTAAGTGCTTCTTTTTGCTAGTTTTGTAAAAGCACTCTACCCTAGTAACTGGTCATTCAATAAGTACGTAGCATAAGTAAGAAAATAACAAAATTTTGATAAAACTCGATTATATTATTCAACATAGTTGCCTTCGAGCGCGTTGCTACGAGTATAGCGATTTTCCAACTTTTCGATACCACTTTTTTAGTACGATTTCTCTTTCTCGTCAAAATAGGCCTCAGTTTCATCGATTACTCATCATTGGACTTGAATTTCTTTCCAGCAAGCATTTTCTTGAGATCTGAAAACAGGAAAAAGTCGCTGGGAGATAAGTCTGGAGAATACGGTGGGTGGGCAAGCAATTCGAAGCTCAATTAATTCAATTTTGCCATCGTTTTCATCGATTTGTGACACGGTGCATTGTCTTGGTGAAACAACACTTTTTTCTTTTGTAAATGTTGTCGTTTCTTAGCGATTTTAGCCTTCAATCAATCTAAAAGTGCACAGTAATAGTCGCTGTTGATGGTGGTTCCTTTTTGGAGATAGTCAATAAATATTATTCATTTCGCATCCCAAAACACAGACGCCATCACCTTACAAGTCGACTGTTAAGTCTTTGCTCGCTTTGGATTCGGTTCGTCGACTGCTGTCCACTCAGCTGACTGTCTTTTTGATTCTGGTGTGTAAAAGTGAAGCCATGTTGCATCCATTGCCACATATCGGCGATAGAATTCGATTTTATTGCGGTTTAACAGCGCCAAGCACTCCTCTGAAGCATCAATTCGTTGTTGTTTTTGGTCGACTGTGAGCTCACGCGGCACCCACTTTGCACAGACCTTTCGCATACCCAAATGTTCGTGTAAAATGGTAAAAACACTACCATCTGATATCTTTACAATGTCAGCTAGCTCGTGCACCTTCAATTTGCAATCGTTCATAACCAATTTGTGGATTTTTTTGATGTTTTGTGGAATAACAGTCTAATTTGGGCGTCCACTGCGCTCTGCATTATTTGTGCTGATACGGCCACGTTTAAATTCAACAATCCACTTTTCTACCATTTGTCTCGATGAAGCAGAGTTCGGATAATGTTTATCAAGGCATTGTTTGGTTTCCACTGCATTTTTTTTCCATCAATAAGCAAAAAAACTCACTCTCATTTTTTTCCATTTGTGTTTTCAATAACAATGCACACAATAGCACACAAAATGCTATAACTCACGAATCAATCGTCAGATTGTGTCATCCTATGGACTTTTTGAACGTACTGTTACTATAATAAGGTTAATAAATCTTAAAGTTTGGCTTTTTTTGTTAGAAAAGAAAAGCAAAACAAATTTTCGAAAAATTAAAATTTGACAAAAAAACATTTAAATGCCAAAATTTTCCCACATTTTTGCCACCCAAAATCGACTGAGCAAATTTGCATCTTTTTGTCCTTAAGGGGATGGTACTGTTTAAAAAAATTTTTGGGACATTTTTTTATATTTTTTTTCTGAATGTACAACATTTCAAGAGTATTTTGTAAAAATTTCAAGTCAATCGTGTCCAAACTATCGAAGATACAGTGTTTCAAGTGAGCGGACCTCTTGAATAACCATAGCGGATGAACAAGCTGCAAGTACAAGTAAAGAGGGTAGAATGCAACGCAGGCAAGAGCAAAAAACTGCATTGGACATCCTGAATTACAGCGTATTACTGTACGTAGCTACGACAAATCCTGGAAAAAACCCACGAAAATCAAATTGTCACACACCATCTCTTTGTCGATTTTAAAGCTGCGTTCGATAACCCAAGAAGTGATTGGGTTATCAAGGTAGGAAATGACCTCTCCGAAACCTTTAATACCGAAAGAGGTTTCAGGCAAGGCGATCCACTGTCTTACGATCTCTTCAACATCATCATGGAAAATTATACCCTTTATTGATTTTTTAATTTTGATTTTCGATAAAAAAAACTTTAAATCGATTTTTGGAAAACAACATTTTTGAAATCGGTGAACATAATGCCGCTAAATCTCCTTTACCGATCGTTTTGAAATTTTTTACACTTTTTCTTCACATAAATCAACAGGTGATGCCGAAGCATTTTTTCCCTATTTTAAAATAATTAACCAAAATTTTTCAGCGATTTTTTTCAGAAAATCGCGTATTTGACTTCAAAACGCTACCAAAAAAAAAAAACATTAAAAAAAACTCTTCAGTATTACCTCGGGAAACATATTACCTTTAAAACTAATTTTGAATTTTTTTCAGATGATCCGCTAATCTCTAATCGTGTTCACCTCAAAACAACTTTTTTTTGAGGCGCCTCCGGAGAATCGCTGCCACGGATTTATTTATCGATAATTTTTAATTTTTTTTTTTCCAAATATACTTAAGAAGTTAAACTATAACATGTATATGAAATAAATACACCAACATTATTCCTGTCTCCAAAAAAAAAAACTATGAAAACATGCCTTTTTTTCGGCCTTAAAACAGTACCATCCCCTTAACAAAGTGTAAGATATGTATAACAATTTGTTCAGATTTTTTTTTTTTAACAATTATAATTTAAATACCAAATATTTTCTATGACAAAATATCGTCTTTTTTACTTGTCATAGCTTAAAAAAACTGATTATTCAGGAAAAACATTATAAGATTTTAACGTACATACGGAGGGCTTCACCTCTTAGAAGTATCGTCATAACACGAAATATGCCACTAATTGTGAAATAGTTGTTTCCTAATACAGCAAAATCGAAAAAAAATTTGAAATATGTCCGTCTCTTAAGAGAATAAATCTAAAATTTATTGAGATGAAGTTATAAAGTTTTCTTCTCTTACGTGGAAAGCAAAGAAGATATCTTTACCAAGATGACGCATATTTTACTGTGCTGTAGCAAAAAATATGATGTTTTTAAACTTATTTAATAAAAACTGGCCAAGTACTTTTAAGGCTCAACTTGAAACAAAAATTTGCACTTCAATTTTATATAATAGTATAGATATAAATATCAATCAATCGTTCATTTGCGTCTAATAATATTAACCGTGTCGCATAAGTTTATCGAGTAATAGTTCAATGCAACGCCGTTGCATTATTACATTTATCATAACACTTAGGCCTGGTTTCACTGTCATTTTTATGACGGCATAAAACTTTATCAACTGAATTATCACCTTAATGGAATTATTTTATGTTATCTGTATAGCTCAATTCGGTAAGAGAGTTGTTTTTAATTTTTCAACATTATCAAAGGTAGAAAAAATGTCAATGTGCTGTCTTTTTTTATTTGATTGACAGCAACTGACTATTGAAAATGACATAGTGAAAACCAAGCATTATACTCATTGAATAACAAATCCATGCAAGGCTGATGAATTTAAGAAAAATGCCTTTTTCAACTTTTTTTTTAAAACCTGCGTGGTGAAACGTAACGTTGTCACGTTAAAAATAGCAACGAAAGCACACATAAAACAACTGGCTGTATACACATTTCATATTTACACCTACCCTATAGGAACAAACTAACTTTGTTTTAAGAACAACTAATTAAAAAATTAATTTAAAATAAACTAGTATATGAACTACTTTGAATTATATTAAGGCGGCCACTTCAATTCTAAATAGTTTTTATTGCATTATATATGAAGTAATTGAAATACTACTTAAAAGCAAGTGGTTGATAAACTACTTTGAATTATATTAAGGCGGCAACTACTCTGATTTTTACATGTTTTATTTGCAAATTTTTATTAGATTACAAGTTTATATATATTTAACCATGTTTTTTCATCAAATGTTATTAACTTTAGGCTTCACCAACATTTTGTTTCAAAAAGACATATTTTTTTATTTACGACATTGAACTGCAATACAGACGTGGTAAACACACTTTAAAACTGATCAAAACCCTGTGAAACGCCTGTGAAAAGCCTCAAAACCCTGTGAAACGATTAAAAATTCTTTATTATTTAAGATATTTAAATTACAAACTGGTAGTGTTTAGCAAACATTGCACAATTTGGACTCTGTACGGAAATTGATGCATTGCTTAACCATTCAGCAAACACCTCATCACTTCATGATTGATGTATTTTTCAAAACAGTCAGATAAATGATCTCTTTGATGTATAGAAACTAAAATTTTTATGCTTTTAAATTCATCTTCAGTAAATTGAATATTAAATACTTTTCAATTGGATATTTTAAAGTAATTAAAAAAATAGTTTAAATATAACTAATTTAACAAGTAGTTGAATATATGCAGACGAAAGTCAATTGACTTATTTAGCGGACATCACCATACAAAATATGTTAGTTCGTTCTATGGAAAAAGTCAGAATTTCAACTAGTTGTGTGTGACAAAAAACTACTTTTTCAACTACTTTTAAATTAGTTGGTTTTCCTACAGGGTATCTACTAATGAACACATAGTTTTCCAACTATTCATTTAGTTCCAAAGCAGTGCCTGTTAAAAATAGTAATGAGCGTGTGTTGGTGAGCAGACAAAATTGTGCACTAAAAAAGAAATCTATCCAAATTCAAAAATTCAACTAAATTCAAAAAATATTAACTTTATGCAATGTTTTTTTTTTGTGTAACTAAGTCAAAAAAGTTTTAAAAACCTTATGTTCACGTGTTTAAGAAGTTACAGCTTGTAAAGAAACAAGAAAAATGTGATGGGATTTAAGTTGTGTTCTATGCATACTTTAATATTAATATTAATGCTTTGATCGGAATTTCTTATAAGTCAAATATTTTTTGAATTGTTTGTTTTTAATGGATTGCGCTGCTTAGAGCAGATGAACTTTTGATCGGAAAAAATTTGTCTATACACCGAATGCAAGCCACCAATTGATAAAGATCATTTATGTCCGTGCTCTCGCCCATGCATATGGAAAAAACTCTGCAATCGTCTAATTTGTTTTTAATTTCAGAATTAATACATTTGCTAATTTGTACAGTGCGACGGACAATGATATTGTGAGATAAAGGTAACGTTGCCTTAGTTATGGCTGCTTTGCCATCAATTTTTTGCAAAATTTTAAAGCAAATATCTTTAATAAATGCTCCATCTGAGAAAGGACTACCTTGTTTACAATATTATAGCTTATTAATTTAAATAAATTCATTTTTAATTTGATTTGTTTGTTTTTACATTGCTCTCATCCAAGTTTTCTTCAATTTCAGAAATTCAATATTTTATTTCATGCGAAAGAAATTGCTTTTTTCTTTTTATAAAATTTTTGCTTTTCTACATTATCTGAATAATCAATATCATTATGAAACATTTTATAATGCCGCTTCATATAAGTTTTTTTATTTCCTTGGAACGAAACATAACATAAGACGCATTGAAATCCTTCAAAAGCGTTTGAAATTATAATAAAATTTTTATACATATTTTCATTTGTCATCTTCAAACATTAAATTTCTCGCTGTGGAGTATCATAAAAAGCTCTCTCGATGTTGTGTCGCTGTTGTCTTAATAGCGACTAAGTGCAAGAGAGTAAGAATACGTGTGAAACGAGAGAGCTCTTAAGAGCCCAGGATGGAAGGCACTGTTCCAAACCAATTCCAGATTATAAATTTGGCTGGTGTGATTGGCCACGCCCCTTGTCTATGGGTGACCACCCCTTGGACCCATAGCACCTACATACCAAGTTTAATTATCACAACATATACAACTCAAAAGTTATAATGATTTATGAAAAGTGGGCGTGGATATAGTTTAAACACGCCCATTTTTAGGACATTTTCCAAGAGTAGCCATACGAACTAAATTTCCAAATTTTAGTCTAATACGACCAAAACCATCTGAAATACAGAGTTTATATTTATTAGTGGGCGTTAAAAAGGGGTTTGGCAAAATTATTCGGTAGGCTATCTCGGCCCAGTAGTTTTGGAGTCGTAATGACTTCTTGAAAGTGGGCGTCGATATAGTGAGCCCACGTCTATTTTTAGTACAGTTGCCGACAGTAATTATACGAACTAAATTACCAAATTTAAGTCTTAAACAATCAAAACCGTCCTAATTGTAGCAATTTTATTGATTAGTGGGCGGTAAAAGGGGGTGGGGTGAAAATTGTATATCCTATTTTTCAATCAGGTATCATAGCAATTGATAAGCAAAAAAATAATTAAAATCCTCCCAGCCGTTTTTGAGCTTTTACGTAAGGAACATACGTTTTTACTCTTTTATATACTCTAAAATAATTGTTGAAATTTATTGTTAAGATTAATGTTAATTTTTGTTGAATTTTCAGTTTTCGTCTAATAATACCTTTTTGTCTCATTTTATAAAAGAGAAACAGCAATTGTTTAATTTTTATTAAAAAGTTATGCTAAATTTGAAATATACGTCAAAAAATGTTTAAATTGCAACGAAAACATGCAAAAAAAAAAATTTCAAATAATACAGAAACTGTTTACTTTTAAGCAAAAAACTATGCAAAATTAGAATATAAGCAAAAAGTGTTTAAATTCTAACACAAAAATGTGAGGAATGAGAACCAAACGTGTATGCATTGACTTTTCATTTCGTTCATATCAATATTTATCATGCGTGTATCGGTGAGTGCTTATTTCAGTTTAAACGTTTAATTAGTCATTTATGAGAAGTTTAATATGCGCTAATTCGAAGTAGTAAATTACTAGAAGTACCATTCTCTTCCTCGAAGCAGTGCGTAAACAACAGCTTAGCCAACGGTTTGCGCTTTGTTGAAGCTGTAGAAGCGTATCAACAATCACTAACTGTGAGTCATAATATCGGCTTGTGCTACAAGAACCTCAAACCTTACAAGGATGTGGTGCATCATCTATTGACTGTCCTTTATTTGAAGGAAAATTCGGAGTCATTGCATGAGCTGTCCGATGAAGCAGGCGCTGCTGCTGAGGTAAAGGGTAGATAGATTTTTTTTTTGTTTGTGGGAAGGTGTGCTACTAGTCGGCAACACTTTATCGACTGAATTTACATAAGCTTACACACCTCATATTTTACATACTTTTTTGTTCATTATTCAATAATAAATGTTGTAAAGCTAAATAAAATAAAAGTTGTGTGTAAAACTAAGCATTTATAGTCGGTAATGTTTTGCCAACGATTTTAGAGTATATATTAGAATGGAATGAAATGCATGGAGTCAAAAAGTCTTCAAGGGTTTCACGTATTTTTGGATAGTACTCATCAAAACAATATTTTCTGCATCTTTAGTTTTTTCTGCGACATAACTTTTGACTGTGCCCGAGTACTTATATGTTTCAACGACTAGAGTGTATTTTTGTTTTTAATCAAAAATTTAACAAATTATGTCTACTGTTAATTGAGGCATAACTAAGAACTTATCAAGAGAAAAAATTACCTCTCAAAAAAATTTGTGTTTCTTTTAGGTATATAAATTTAATGTTAAAACATCTGCGTAACGTAATTATGAAGTTTAAATTCGTTAAAAATTCGTTCCACTCTAGTGTATATATAGAGATTGTATGCTAAGCCTTAAGACTTCTTAGCAGTTAAAAAATGAGCAATTCATGTATGTACAAGTAGTTACAGTGGCTCCAGTGAAAATAATCCACCACACAGGTCAGGTCAATAATCCACCACAAACACTTTGAAGCATAAAAAAATCTTGTAAATCAATTTAAATACCAAAAAAATTGCATTTATTCTATAAATTTATTTTAAGCAAATAATAAATAAAAATAGTTATTAATTCAATGTTCTTTGTGGCAAAGCTAATAATTAAACAAAATAAGAAAAAAATTCATATCACAGTGAAAATGGTCCACCAATTAAGGGCGGCCATGAATAACGGAACTTTTTCAAAATCTTCTTTCGTTATGTTTTGCTTCATTTTATTTACATTTTTGCATTGAAACGGACACGCTTTTTATCAATTCATTCAGTTATTTTATTTCTAATTTCAAGATGGGCCGCCATACAACTTTATTACGAAATTTAATTATTGAACACTATAAAAATGGAAAAAGCCAGAGAGAAATCGCGAAAATTGTTGAGAAGCCTCGTACAATAGTAGAAAATATCATTCATCGGTTTAAAAATGAAAATCGAGTTGTTAATAAGCCGAAAATTAGCCCAAAAAGCTATTCAGCGAACGTCAAGAGAGGTGGATTGTCAACCAAATCAAGGTAAATCCAAGGCTGAGTGCACCGAAACAACGGGATATGGTTGAGAAACACTTCAACATAACTTGTAATGCAGAGACAATTAGGAGAGTCCTGCGAAGAGATGGATTTAATGGCAGAATTGCTCGCGAGAAGCCCTTCATTAGCCCCAAGAATAAAAAAATTCGATTGGAGTTTGCTCACAGCTACGCCGGCAATGCTCACATATTGTGAAAATCACAAAAAAGGCTAGACGGGCATGGTCATCCTCCCACATATGCCAGGCAAGACGGACGAGGTCCTGCTCTGGATAATCAAGTTCGACTCAATTGTTTGTAGATTTCTGAAAACAAAGATTTGAACAAAGCTCACATATCAGGACGAGACGGACGTGGTCTAGCTCCGGCATATGCCAGGCGAGACGGCCGTAGTCTCGCTTTGGATAATCATGTTTAATTAGATTCAGCTTGATAGTGCTTGACAGCCTGGAGAAACGAAGTATTCTTGGGTTCAAATCAGCAGCGGTACTGGAGATTCAGCTTGACAGTGCTTGACAGCCTGGAAAAAAAGAAATATCCTTGGAAGAGCATGATTCACTTTTAGCAGCGGTACTAGAGATAATCTAGAATCTTATGTTTAAGTAAATGGGAACATTTAAAGAAATTACATCTGAAATTGCAATCGCTTCTCAGTGGTTCATTTTACAAGTAATTTTTTTTAAAAAAGTTCATGTAAAGTAGTTCAAAAGATCTTATAGGACGAAGAGGAATATTAAAGTAAATTTTACTCAATAAATATCCATGAAGAAGCTTAACGATCCAACTCACATTGAGCATAACTCTGCGATTTTAGTAGACGAAAATTAGTTCTGTTAACAAAATTGCTCAAGCAGAACGAAAGATATTTTTACCAGTGACCCGAATACCTTTTCTGTGCCTAAATGGAAATCAGTTAACGATAGCCTTTTTTAATTGATGATATTATCCGAATATGATGTGGATAGCCCTTTTAAGGAAATCCTATCAATATCTAATCAGGTCAATGTGAGATTTTTCTGAGGCTTTCCGGTTATTATCAAGATCAGTTGACCTGATCAGGATGAATATCAAAACTTACGTGACGTTTAAAATCAGCCCCATATTAAAATAAGCATTCAAAATAAGGATCATTTTCTGACTGTATCCTTAAGAAAATTTCGACTCGGGTGTTTTTAAATTATTTTGACGAGAAATTTTAAATTTTATTACTATTTCATTCTCAAAACCGTGTTTCTATAAATACGATATGGCATGAAAGTAATTCAGTCTCATTTAACCCTTTTCACCTTATTTGCATTGAATTATTTAAACATGTGTGTTACATTTATTTAAAAATAATAAATTATTCATCTTTTTCAGCTAATGAAAAAATGTTTACCCATGTTTTCTTAATACAAATGAGCCTTTTTATAATTATTTGCAATACTAATTATTGCTTGCACAGCAGAAGCTGTTACAGCGATATTAATTGTTCCATAAAAATGGGTGAGTCAATAATGCAAGACATGCATATGTTGGGAATTTTTTTCTTTTCAATTGTGGCTTACCGCAAAAAACGTATGTTTGTATCATATATAATATTCAATTAGCAGTTAATATTTTTAATAATCGTTCAAATAATATGTATTAAATTTCGACAGAGAGTCATGGCAATGTTTATTTTGTCAATTAGAATTGTAAATAAAATTAAGTTAATATTTTATATTTCCTTCCTTTAAGTGATAAATGCTAATCAAAATAACTTTACCATGCTAATGACACCACTAATTAGTTCAAGTTGTAAAAACCATTCTTATTACTGAATGATTTTCATCATTGCAATTTAGGCAAAAATAAATAAAAATATTAGCGGTATTCACGATGTGATGTATTAGTGATAAATTTTTACAAAATTTACAATATTTACACCTTATTGTAAGCGAACCTTCAATAAAGTATTGTATTTTTAAAAACAGCTCATTTGTGTATATACTTTTGTTTGGAAATATGAATTGAAATGCCTACAAAATAATGAAAAAATTTTAACGAAACTGAAGGTAGCTTCTTCGATGTTGAGTTGAAATGCTTTTGCGATCAGCTGATCATACACACAACGCAATTTACAAAGAATACAATAGGGTTTCGTCGTTGTATTTTGCGACAGGGTTGTATTTTGAACACTGTGTATTTTGTTTTTGTAAATTTTCAAAATTTACTACAAATATCAAATTTATCAAAAATACACAATACATGGGCAAATACAATACATCGTGAATACCCCTATTAATAAATAAAAACAAAAAAGGGTCGAAGAAATTACGGTGCAAGCATCAAAAAATTTTAATTTCGATGAAACAGTCAATTCAATTTTCATATACTTTTGAATTTAACCCTAGAAAGATAACGCTATTTGAAGAGAGAGTACAAAACATGTAAAAAGCATACGTCGTTATGACGTAGTTTATCTTTCTAGGGTTAAAGGAGAAAAGTGATTAACTTACTTAGTGATTATCACTAAAGATATTAATATATTTATTTTTATTTATATAATATGAACCATGATACAATAATTTTAGGGTAAGGAGATTCATCACACCGACCTCGAATGTCAAAATGTATTTTAGCATTATAGCACTTTTCTTTATTATTGATAAATGTGAGACAAATAATATAAAAGGAAATTATTTGTAAGCTAAATATGATAAATTAGGGCAGATGTATTAACAATGAAATAAATTGCTGTTTTCTGTTTTTAATCCATTTTTGTCTAGCTTTGCGTATACGCAACGGTTTACATTTCTTAACCTGGAGGTCATACTGTGATATAATATAAAATTTTAAGAATTTATTTAAATGACCTGTTTTCGCTCAAGGCTGAACAATTACGTTAACTTATATTTCCAAGCTTGAGAAATTTGGAAATTCTCCATTTTTTTTATCTTTAATTTTAAACCTCTAAAAAACTAAAAAAAACTAAAAAGGGAAACAGGGGGCGAACCTTCACATGGCAACGTGTCTGACCGCCTCAACCTGGAGAGGCCAGCATTACCCATGTCGAAATCGTCTCAAGTCGACTCAAACCTACAAGTGGTGTTCCCTGGGCAACGGCAAACTGGCATCAAACTGGATGTGGATTCGTCGTTAGCCGGAAACTACGTCACCTTGTTTCCCGGTCCACACCAGTGAACGAAAGATTGGCTATGATGCGCATCAAGGCAAAATTTTTCTACATTAGCCTTATTTGCGCGCACGCCCCGACGGAGGAAAAGGACGAAGCCGTCAAGGACGCTTTCTACGCTAGTCTTGAGGACGTATACGACCACCTTCCCGTCCATGACATAAAAATAGTCCTCGGCGATTTTAATGCGAAAGTCGGAAGGAACGGCATCTTTGGGCCCGCTGTCGGTCAGTTCAGTCTTCATGAGACCTCCACGAACAACGGTCTAAGACTGATCGACTTCGCCGCGGCACGAAACATGGTAGTTAGTAGCACCAGATTTAAGCACCTCGACATCCACAAGGCCACCTGGCTGTCCCCTTATCAAAAAACGCGAAACCAAATTGATCATGTTGTAATCGACGGAAGGCATGCTTGTAGTGTTCTAGAAGTGCGTACATTTCGGGGGGTCAACATTGAATCCGATCATTATCTTGTTGCAGCCAAGATCCGCATGCGATTATGCAATGCGAAGAACATACGCACAGGAATGCAACGAAAGCTAGATGTCGCTAAGCTGCAATTACAACGTACTGCCGAGGCCTACTCCGCTTAACTCTCGGTTAAGATCAACCAACCAACCTCTGGACCCGACGACGCTGGCGGACTTTGGGCGCATATATCCCACTCCATTCGCGCTGCCGCTGAAGAGGTCATTGGTTTCCGGCGCCCGAAACCTCGGAACCAGTGGTACGATCAGGAGTGTCGCATCGCGACAGCAGTAAAAAACGCCGCATATAAAAAAACGCTGCAGTCAGCTGCAACGCGAGCCGTGCGAGAAAACTACCGCGAAAATAGGAAGGAAGAGAGGCGCCTTTTCAGATGCAAGAAAAGAGAACAGGAAAAGTGTGAGCGTGATGAACTAGAGGTATACCAGGGCAAGAAGGATGCACGAAAATTCTATCAACAGGTTAAGCGTCTAAACCAAGGTTTCAAGCCCGGAGCATCCACTTGTAGAGACGAAAATGAAGATCTGAATACGGATACACAGTGTGTGCTTAGATTGTGGAGACAGCACTTCTCCAATTTACTTACTGGCGACGATTCCACCAATGCCGCCCATGGAGAGCGCAGTTCAGTGTCACCAATCGACGATGGCGGAGTAGAAGTATCACCACCTAGCCATGAAGAGGTTCGAGTTGCTATCCAACGACTCAAAAACAATAAAGCAGCGGGTGCTGACGACCTGTCGGCTGAATTGTTTAAAACCGGCGGCGATGAATTTTT
This sequence comes from Coremacera marginata, assembly GCA_914767935.1. Lineage (NCBI taxonomy): Eukaryota > Metazoa > Arthropoda > Insecta > Diptera > Sciomyzidae > Coremacera > Coremacera marginata. The sequence goes on from OU612044.1 coordinate 56,398,950, forward strand.
GGTTTTTTTTTTTCTAACAAGGAAAGGTACCCAGGTGTCACTCACCGATTTGAATAATTTTTGGATATGTGATAGACAAAAATCTAGGGTCGACGTATTTTTTCATACGTGCTCAATCGATAGTTTACGGTTTCAAAATGACGTTTTAAAATCAGCGAAAATTTCGTTCTTTTGCCACAATTTCACTATTTTCCATAGAAATATATGCAAATTTGGTATCAAACGAAAGGTATTTTAAAGCCACACATGATGGCATCCATTATTGAGAAACAAATTTCATTGTAATTTTGTTGTTGTAATTTTTAACAGTATTTAGTCGATATCATAAGGAGCGCATTTTCGAAATTGTTTCATTTTCATTTATATTTGATTTAAAAGAATTCTAAAAGTTACCCTTTTTTGTTTTTTTAAATTTTTAAGTTTTTATATTAAAATTTTCTTTATTAAAATATGCATTTATTTTATTTATTTATTAACAAAGCAAGGTAATCTTATAGTTACAATTACAATTTTAACTTAATGTAAGTATAAAGGGGAGAGGGAAGCTAAGTTTTTTTTTTTTGTTTTTTTTTTTAAATGATTCCCCCCATATTGGGAGGGTGTGGCGTATTATATAACTTATTTATATTTATATTATAAATGAAAAAGGACAGGAAACAAGATAAGGTTAAGATTAAGACGGTAAATAGAGAAAGTAGTACGGGATTAGGAAAGAAATAGCGACTTAGAAAGGTTTTTCTTGAACGTGAATTTAGAGATTGGTGGTAAATAGTGCTCGCTGATATTATTGAATTCCCTACAGCATATATTTATCGGCTCATTATTTGCGTAGACAGTGTGATGCTGATATTCAATTAATTGTCTTGTATGCCTTGTACGTCTTAATGGATCGTTGAATTTAATCCTATTTACTATTAATAACTCCGTTAATAACATCGAAGGTAAAACATGAACTAAGTAACGACCTTCGTGATGATAGGGGCATTAAATTAAGGAAGCTAAGCCTATATTCATAGGGTGGCAAGATATTGTAATCACGGGGGTTATAAGTGTCTCTAAGTGCAAACAGCAAGAATTGTTTTTGAATAGACTCAAGTCTTTCACTGTGTGATTCAAAAGCAGGATTCCAAATGATGCATCCATACTCAAGAAGAGGGCGCACTAATGCACAAAATAATGTCTTTGCTACCCATACATTTTTGAACTCTCTTGCACGTCGCTTTATGAAACCAAGTTGTTTGCTGGCCCTAGATACAATTTTATCATAATGTAAATTGAATCGCAACTTATTATCTAAGACTACTCCAAGATCAACGATATGATTGACTCTATTAAGCTCAATTCTATTAAGGAAGTAGTTGTTATTTACAACAGAAATTTTACGTGAGAAAGTTATTACGTAACATTTGTTAACATTTAGATACAGCTTATTTTGATTGCACCAGTACTCAAGAGATAACAGTTTCGACTGTAAGTACATTACATCTGTTTCCGATTGAATAACATGGTATATTTTTAGGTCGTCAGCATACATCAGATGTGGGATATAGCAAAGCATATCAGATAGGTCAGAGATAAAAATTTTAAAGAGAAGTGGACCAAGGTGGCTACCTTGTGGTACGCCGGATGTGACTAAGATCTGTTTAGTGTGTTTCAATTTGCAAGCCAGAATAGTATGATCAACACGATCAAAAGCTTTGCTAAAGTCGGTGTATACTGCATCTACCTGATGTCCTTTTTCCATTTTACTTAAAACATCACAGACCATGATCATAAGATTTGTGGTGGTTGATCTACCTTTACGGAAACCATGTTGCTATTCATTGAGAAGAGGATTTACAATACATGTTAGTTTATCAGATACGAGTATCATTTTTTATATCTTCTTGCGTAAGTTGAGTATGATTAATTATGGGTGCTGTGCTTGGAAATGGAGGGAGATTGTGAGTTTCGTTGGTAGGTATACAGAATACCTCTTTAAAATGATCTGCGTAGAGATTGCAGATTTCTTGTATGTTTGAAGAAATTACGTCACCTTTAAACATGGACGTAGGATATCCGTTTGACTTACGTTTAACATTAATGTAATCAAAACATTTTTTGGGTTCATCAACAATTTTTTCACCCATAAGGTTAATATAAAATTGATAAGCTTCTTTTGACTTAGTAGAGAATACATTGGCCAACTCTTCATATCTCGTCTTCACTTCATCACTTACATTGTTTGTGGTTTTGATTATTTTGTATAATTTATTTCTTTGGTTTCTTAGGTTTCTGAGATTGTGATCTAACCATGGTTCGGAAAGTTTATTTTTTTTCTTTATTTTTGGGACATGTGTATCAATAATTGTGAAGATACGAAGATAGAAAAGTGAAACTGCACAATCTAGATCCAATGCTGAGAGATCAATCCAGTTAAAAGTATTAAGACCGATTTTAATTCTATCGTAATCTGCATTAAGAAAATCATATACAATGGAGTTACCAAATGAGTGGACAAATGTTATATTGGTGGCGGATAGCTCCGTAGATAAGGCTGTGTGGTGAGGACTGTTAGAAAAAAGGTGTTCAGCTTCCATAGCCGGACTAACATTTATAACATCGTAGGCATTAGTAAAGACTAAGTCTAGCCATCTGCCATTCTGGTTTGGAGTCCAATTTACTTGCTGTAAGTCGTTGCCATAAAAAAAAGTAAGTAAAGTAAAATCAATCGAGTTAGAGAGGTTTACCGGTAGAAGATAGTTCTCATTTTCATCAATGACAAAGGAAATATTAGGGCGGTTAAAGTCGCCAAAGATAATCACTGTATCTCTTCATTCAAGGTCGAAGTTATTAATGAGATTGTATCACATATTTGAATGTATGTATCTTCGATAGAATTTGGAGCAATGTAGATAACACCAATATAAATATATTGATTATTATGTAAGCATACTCTGATTATTTGGTGTTCGTAGAGTTTGTGGGAGATGGTTTCTACGATCTGACTGTTTAGGGAGTGACCTGTGTGGGAATAATCTCGATAATTTCGGTAGACAGTCCAATTGCTGTCGAGAAATTCTTCATTTTTGAAGGAATCGTTTAACCAAGTTTTAGCAAAAACTAATGCATTGAAGTTGCATGATTTTGCGTCTAAAGAAAGTTTATTTAACTTACCACGGATACCTCCACAATTGTGATAAAATATTTTTAGAGACTTACAGACCTATTCTGGCAAATTAACAATAGTAAACCAGTATTTTTCATATTTCTATGTGTTTGTTGTAATTTTTTGATTTCAAAACACAATTTGAAGCTCAAAAAACCAAATTTGTCATTGAAATTGTCAATATATGAAAAGCAGCTGACAATTTTTATCGATATTTATTATTTTTGGTGTTCTGGTAGACGTGTAGATGGTAGATGGTGTTCTGGTAGACGTATCTAAAGAGGGAACGGTTGCAGTAGTATGAGAGGTATTAAACGCTCTGTTAGGAGTGAAGGTTGCTGCATCTCTATTGAGAGTATTTTTTGGGGTGACCGCTGACTGATTCTTTGAAGGGTTTATTGTATGAGAGTAAATAAAATTCTCGGCATCAATTCAGGCACTGCGATCCACTCACTAATGCGAATGTTTCCATTTCTCAGTATCCCACCGGGAAAATTCAAAAGCAACCATGAGCATTTAGTGGGTATACTTTATTTAAAACTGCTGAACTTTGCGTATCTAGAAGACGTCTTTTGGCAATCGTGAATGTTGATCTTATAGTTTTTTTTTTAAATAGTTTTGTACCCATGACGTTTTTGCATTTGACGGGAATCCTTTAATGAATAGAATAGTACTACTATTTTGGTTACCGCTATTAAGCTTTTGGATCCTATTTTCCTATTCAGATCTGGTCCACGATGTTCCAAAACATTGAACTACCTGACGAGGAGCTGCTACTGGAAGAGTTGGAGAATCCACCGTAATTGTGGGTGCTGCAAATGAAGGAGGTCCAATTGAAGGTGCGTTTAGAGATGCATCCATTATTTCATCAAAGATGGAAGAGGAGTTATAGTTCTGAGTAATTTCATTAATTTTATTTGTTGGCTGACTCACAACGTCTACGATTTCCTCTAGTGTTGCTCAAAAAACACCTAGTTCATCGGTGATGTCATTCATTTTGTGGAACACCAATTCCATAAGCGGATCAGGCTGTTGAGGTAACTGTGCTGGTTTATTAGATGTTGACTGGAGCATAGGTCTAGATCGCTACGGATAGCATTAAGATTATCGTTTAGTTCATGGTTGAGCTCAAGACATTTTAGCTTATCAAAGTTTTTGTTTATGTCGTTGCTAAGTTTATTTATCGCAGATTCGACGGTCAAACTTTTACAAGAAGCATTTATTATTTCACTTAACGAATTTATGTTATTTGTAATTGTTTTCAATTTCAACTCTGTATTTTTATTGGTTGGTTCATAATATGGCTTATGTCTTCGCTTATTTGTGTACTCGCATCAGGTTTTTATAATTCTTTTGATGTTTTATTGAAAAATGTTTTGTTATCTAATAACATCACATTGAGGGAGTCACTTAAACATTTTGTCGCGAGCATTAAGTGAGAGAGTGATATTTCACGACACTCATCACAGAGAAACACGAAATTGTTGACATATTCTTGAAGATAGGTGAGGCTTTTTTTTGATAATCCGACGCAAGTACCATGATAAAATTTACTACATAGTCCCTTGCAGGCTATCTTGGTGGTATTTCTGTCATCGATTGGGCAATTGGATTTGGCACAAAACATTTCCATTTTTAAAATTTGCAAGAATTCAAGCGCAACGAACTTTTGACGCAGATTTAATGCACTAACACAATTTGTATTTAGTTCTTCCGGTTGCTCTTTTTATTGTTAATGAATTGCAATAACAGCACTTTATGGCAGCAAGTTTGAGTATTGGAACTTTTGTGCAACGTAATTTTGACACAAATTTAATGCACAAACACAATTCTAGTTAATTCTTCCAGTTGTACTTTTAATTATTAAGAAATTACAATAATAGCACTTTATCGAAGCTAGTTTGCGTATTTTTGTTTATTTAAATTCATTTGTTCATTTTTTTTAGAGATGAAGACCACAATATGGGTATCAAAAATTTTGATTTTTCTCCAAATTTCAGTATGTGTAAATATTTGATCGGAAAAGTTTATATTTAACAGGGCTTCTATACATATTTGTGCTTTTAACTTGTTTGGCCGAAGGAATGAGAAAAAACCATCGGAAATATAAAAATATGACTTTCTATGTAAATATCTCCGTTAGTTTTCATTCAACATATTTCACAAAAATGTTTTTTTTTGTTAAAAGTACTTGCCAATAAATATTTTAGCAATACCAATTACTGTACATTAATGTTTCTAATATTTTTTTCAAAAAAAGCACATTTGTTTTTAAAAGAAACAAATATTTTTTATACTTTTCAGTTATTAACCCTTGGCTGCCACACCTCGCTCCAGTAATATAGCTTCCACCCTATGGTAACTCATTACCCCAACTTACCAAGGGTTAATAACTGAAAAGTATAACAAATATTTGTTTTTTTTAAATTTTCAAAATGAGCATGATTATTCTTAAAATGAGCATGGGAAGGATATAGAAACTTAATAATTAACAGAAAAGAAGTTTTGTTAAGACAGATCGACATGGTATGAAAATAGGTTTTTAGTAATAACTTTTGATTGGAAAAGAATATTGGGATATTTTTTCCAAATACATTATTTTTGAAGCTATACTCTTTTATAAAAATTATATAAATAACATTTTTAAAAAAATTAATTTCATCAAAAAAATCAAAATTTTTGTTTAAAACTGAATCAAATTTTGCTAACAAATGTCATGCCATGTGAAAGGGAGCTTAAAATGCAATTTTTAATCTAAATTATTTTTACAACAAAAACAAATTATACGTAATTTTTTGAGGAAACATTGAATATTTTGGGCTTTTTTTGAAAAAAATATTAAAAATACAAATGTACAGTAATTGGTATTGCTAAAATATTTATTGGCAAGTACTTTTATTAAACTTTGTATCAAAAAAAAAATTTTGAGAAATATGTTGAAAACTAACGGTGATATTTACATAGAAAGTCGTATTTTTTAATTTCCGATGGTTTTTTCTCATTCCTTCGGGCAAACAAGTTAAAAGCACAAAGTTGTATAGAAGCCCTGTTAAATATAAACTTTTCCGATCAAATATTTACACATACGGAAATTTTGAGAAAAAACAAAATTTTTGATATCCGTATTGTGGTCTTCATCTCTAAAAAAAAATTTTTTTTAAGAAAATAAATGCATATTTTAATAAAGAAAATTTTAATATAAAAACTTAAAAATTTACAAAAACAAAAAAAAAGGTAACTTTTAGAATTCTCTCAAATAAAATATAAGTGAAAATGAAACTATACTTATGATATCGACTAAATAATGTTAAAAATTACAATGAAATTTATTTCTCCAAAATGGATGCAATCATGTGTGGCCTTAAAATACCTTTCGTTTGATACCAAATTTGTATATATTTCTATGGAAAATAGTGAAATAGTGGCAAAAAAACAAAATTTTCACGTATAAAAGCACGTATAAAAAAATACGTCGACCTTAGATTTTTGTCTTCTATCACATATCCAAAAATTATTCAAATCGGTGAGTGACACCTGGGGACCTTTCCTTGTAAGTTAGACCAAACTAAATATTTTTGGAAAGTTTCATCATTCTAGCTCATCCCGTGTTCATCACGGAAACATGGGTCAGTCCATAATGGGTTAAAGCTTTGTTTTCAGTAAGTTTTTATTGCCCATTTTTTTTTTTAGCTTGTCTTCAAATTATTTCATATAAAATTTTTATTCTCTTGTCCACTATAAATATAATACATCATTTTTTTAGTTGCCGCCTGACAGAAAAACTGTTGAACATAAATCAAAACTTTGTTTTTAAAAATTGGCACATTGCTTTTATTTCATCTCTTTAGTCTCTTTATTTGATATGTTGGAACTTTAAAAAACTTAAGTTTTCTTTGTTTCACGTAATATGACAGATGGCAGAACTTTTTTTTGACATTATTAAAAATTTTTAAATTAACTATAAATATATTTTTATTTAATATATTTATAAATCACAAAAACTTAAGTGCACTACTGTATGAAAGAAGGAATTTATAGCGAATGACCTAATGGCGAATGGAAAAGTTAAAAAAAAAAAAATTTTAAATCTTTTCTAATAGTAAAATAATGTACCTCCCCGTTTTTCAGTGGCTACATGTTATAACTTCACGTTCGAAGCGAATGTCGAAGCGGAATATCAATATTTAAGGAAGTAGTATGTTCAAAAAAATTAATAGAATTGTCTGAAAAAATAAAACAAAGCGATATTTTATCAAAATTATCGTCTGTCGAATGTGTTGCAGCAAACCAATTTTTAACGACTTGTTGAACGTCGAAATTTTCGAAGTTAAGTATATCGCTGCAACTAAGTAATACATCAAAAACACTAAGAACAAACAAGGATTTTTCATGGATGCTTTTTTAAGAAACGGCAGCACCATGTTTTATAATTTTGACATTCCAGGTCGGTGTGGTGAATCTCCTTATCCTACCTTATTATTGTATCATGACATGAACAAGCTTATACTGGTATTCCAAAGAAAAATATTGGTACCATAAATAAATGCTTAATGCGTACCATAAATAATAAACACATGGTTATATTAACTAAATCAACTTGAATGAGTTTCTCCCGACATGGTCAGGATCAAAAATTGCTAAAGAATTAAAAATGTGTAGATAACTGTATATAGTATGATCAAACGATGTAAAACATCTCTTAATGTAGACGGAGCAACAAAAAAAGTGTAAAAAAAACAGAAATACGTGACTCAAACTTAATCCGGTCTACCAGATAATGATCTTGAAAAGAATTTGCCACAAGTAAGAGTACGGCAAAAAGAATACGTGTGCGTACAGGAATAAAGTGTTATCGTGCCATTAAATACCCAAATCCGTTCCGGTAAACAGAATTTAGCCGCTAAAAAACGAGCAAGGCTACTCTGCTCGATAAAGTTTCACCAAATTCAAAGAAAGCATAATACTTGGTGGAACATATGTCGAAACATATGTAAAATTTGACTTTAAGCAAATTCTAGATCAAAAATTTTACTGTTCTAAAATATGTTGAAATGTTAACCCCAAATACAAGTAAGTCGAAATTGATAACTATTCCAAAAACTATAAAAGTACGAAAACGACTTTAAATAAGTTTCAAGCATAGCAGCTGTTTTTTGACCTTCCAAATTAAATAAAAATTCAATTGGCTGGTTGGTTTCTTTAAAAAATTCAAAATTTTAGCAAAACTTCCAAATGAGCTGGAAGCATCTGCTAGCACTATATTTAAAAGATTAACACTTGTGATCTTGTGATTAAGATTTGTGTTCATTTTGCATATTTTATCTTTATTTTTATTAATTTGCTAGCACAACAATTTTATTTTGTAAACTTTGACAATTAGCTGTTTAAAGCTCAAGAATCGTGCTCGAAAAAATTTTTCAAGTAAAGTTCGAATAATAGAGAGTGACACTTTGCTTATTCCTTTTCTCGCTCGTTGTAGAAAAAAGTTTAAAGAAACGCTTTTGAGTAACTTCAAGTGACTTGAACTTAGTACAGAAACAGACCTATTGTTTACATATATAAACATATTGAATATATACCTAATGCCGTATATTTACCCGAACTGCCATCTTTCAGCTGGATTCTATTAGCTTTCTTCTTCTTCGACAACTTCAGCTGGTTTTTAATATAAGAGAATTATAAAATAGCACAAGTCAAAAAAACGAAATTATTTTCTTGAGAGATTTCTTATCAAATGTTCTTTTTCTTCTTTTTTTTCTTCTTCCTCTCCTTCTCTATCTTCTCTTTTTTCTCTTAAGTTCTTTCATAATGTCTTCCAAAAGTAAGAAGCTTTTAGTTTCTTTAAAACTTAAATTAAATATTGCAGCGTAGATAGTCTCATCACTTCTTCAAACAATTTATTAAAATCTTGTTGACATCTACCGACCGAGGCTTCTTCTAAAAATATATTATTGTGAAAGAATGAATCACATCTTTAAAGATATCTTAAATATCTAACGTTATTGCCATTCAATAATTCAGCAATATTTTGATGAGATAATAAAATTTTTAAAAATGTTCAAACGATTTTTCAAAACTTGATCAGAAGTTATTAAAAACTTTACCATTTGTTCTAGAAGAACCAATTCTTTGAGTAATTTCTCTATCAAATAGTAAGCGATGTTCTGATGATGAGTTTTATAAAAATTAAAACTTAAGGAAAACCCATTGATTAGTGTGTAAGATCCTTTCTTTCTAGTGTTGTTGTATTATATCGTCGATGCGCTTGCAATACCGCGTATAGTGCAAAAGGACCAAAATTGTGATTTGGCTTTTCATTAAAATTGATTTAACCCTCATCGGTCCCTCGTATCAATTTGATACAATTTTTGTCTTTCAAGTTGAATAAAAAAAAAAACTGCCCGATGGAAAGAACCGGTTTTTGGGAAAATAGCATGATTTTGCCTGTAGAATCGGGCTAATGAGTTTTTAATGTTCGGGCATTTCTGGTTTTACCTGAGACGAAATAGTTACGAATCGGTCCCTCGTATCAACTTGATACAATACATCTGCCGATGGTTATTGGAGTTGTTTTTTGGGTTTGGCTCGTTTTATTTAATTTTTTTGTTTTCAGTATATTCTTGAACACACACGAGTGAAGATTGAATTGAATTTGTTTGAAGTGATAAGTGATTTTAGTGAGTTTTGAAGTGATTTTTATCTGCCGCATACTTTCATTGCGTTATACATACATTCAATTTATTTAAAAAAATGGAAAAAAATCTACGTGAAAACCGTCAAAGAGACGAATATGATATGGATTCCGAATCTGGAAGTGAAGCAGAAGAATCTCCAGTAGATAGTGACGATGATTTCACAATGGAGGAAGAATGCGTTGCAGAAATGAGTGAGCATTCTGATGAGTACGCTGTTGAGCCACTGGAACAAAATGTGGCAGAAGAAATTGCCAGAAATGCAACAGCAAAATATTTGTCAAAAAATAAATAAATTCAATATTCAACGGAGCCATTTGAAAATAACCGAAGAAATTCTTATAGGCGCGCTGATAATATTGTTTCAGGTAAAAAACCTACCCTTCTTGTTTTGTGCTTCATATTCAGTGTTTGTTTCTTTTTGTTGTTGTTGTAGGACCAAAACTAGTTGCAGCTGCTCATGTTGTAGATGTTTTGTCTGCATTTGATTTGTTTCTGCGACCGATAGAAAAGACTATTTTGAATATGACGAATTTATATGGTTTGCTGAAATACAAAGAAGAATGGGAACAAATAGATATGGATACTCTACATGCGTACTTCGGATTGCTACTGCTTGGTGGTGTGTATAGTTCGTATGGTGAATGTGTTACACAACTCTGGAATGAGAAAACCTGTCGACCAATATTTCGAGACACAATGTCACTGAAAATGTTAAAAAAAAAAATGCATGGATGTATCAGATTTGACGATAAAGAAGAACGTAATGCCAATACTGCTTCTGTCCGTGATAAATTGGCACCGATACGCACCATATATGAAAAATGGAACCATAATTTGCAAGTTGTATACATTCCAGGCAAAAATGTTACAGTAGATGAACAGCTAGTTCCATTTCGTGGGCGCTGCCCGTTTTGACAATACATACCGTCAAAACCGGCTAAATACGGCATAAAGATTTGGATTTTGGCCGATTCAGGTACCTGGTATGTTTACCAGGTTTATTTATGTTGGGCGCAAACGCAACGCCGCTCCAGAGCGCAATATTGGACGCCGTGTTGTTTTGGATTTGGTAAATGGGCTGTCGGAGAGGAATATCACATGCGACAACTTCTTCAAAAATAGACCCGAAATTCCTCCAGTATTGTTGGATATGAGGAAAAAACCTGTGTATTCGAGCGTTATTGTATATGACCACAAATTACAAGCCATTTTACTTTCGTATGTGCCTCGGCGTTATAGATATGTTACAGTGCTCAGTACATGGCACAATGCCGTCGTTATAAGTGAAAATGCTGAGAAGAAACCGAATCTAATTCAGGATAATAACAAAACCAAGAGTGGCGTGGACACTATGGACCAGATGGTGGCTACCTACACCTGCAAAAAGAAGATAAATCGGTGGCCAATTGAATGCATATATAACTTATATTTCGCTATTTCCGGCTTGGAAAAACAACAAAACCAATAAAAATATACGTCGTCGAATATTTATTGAGGAGCTTGGAATGGGTCTTGTGCAATAACACATAGAAAAGCGGAAATCTCAGCCTCGAAGGCTCGATATTGAAGCACTACCGGTTATTACCCGTTGCTACATATGTACATATAAAAACAATAAAAATTTGTATTCAAATCGTTGTGATAGTTGTAAGAATTATGTTTGCAATGATCATCATTATGATATTTGCGAAAAATGCGGTAATAAAGGCGCATAGCCACAAAAATAAGCATTTTGACATTTTTCTCTTTCAAATTTTCATTACTTATAAATGTATTTTCTAAATTTAAATTTATAAAAACAATAAAACAATCAGTTTTTTTAATTTTTAAAACGATTTTCTTCACTTTTTTTTTAATGTGGATCAAATTGATACAATGGGACCGATTCAATGCATTTCCTCGGTGACCGATGAGGGTTAAATAATAAATGGGGAATTTTCCATTAAATGCTTATTTGAGAACAAAGAAAATATCAAGTTTCAATAAATGTTTTTAGTTTAGTTGAAAATCTCTTCAATAGTTCAAAAGAAAGCAGTTTTTCTGCACTCCTGTAGAATTTTACTATAACGTGTGTGCAGTGACGGACTGGGGCCTTAAATTTAAACTGGAAAATAATGACTTGACCGGCCCTCTCACTTTAAGGCATTATTCTTCATTACGCTTATATTCAAAACGTTTTACAATGTTTTAATATACTTTTAACGTTCAGAAAAAAGAAATTTTCCAGTCATAAATAAAGGTACAGCATGTTCTGAAGAAAATACCTTTTCCTTATAAAAACGCAAATGGATCAAGCGATAGCTCGATAGCCTTGTCAATATTAGTAAAAATTCCAAAATAAAAAATTGCATGCATATCTAAAAAAATTCAAAAAATAAAGTGGGTTAAAAAAGTGGGAATAAAATATAAATAACATGCCTTTAAAAATATATAAATTTTGGGTCACCTTCCTTTATAAATTCTTAATAGCTTACTTAACTATTGACTTTTTAACATATTCTTTGAGACAAACATCATATTTACATATTAAACGAACCAATTTGTAAAAATGCCCATGATCAATGAACTCATCTTGTAACGTATAAGCTGCCTCCTGTTCATTTTCTCTGAAGCTAATTCATATTTTGTATATTATTTATATAATGTTAATAATTCTTTTAAAAATATCACGCCTACACTCAACGAAAAATTCTTGGTAAAATGGATAAATAACTTTTGTTAATCCTTAACAAAACCAAATTGTGCACTTGATTAAATGTTATCATAAATGCTTCATATTTTTATCAATTCGAAAGAAACTTTATCCATTTGATTAAAAATATAATAACGTGTTAACAAACTGAATGTGTTGATCTGAAAATATGTATTTTATTTGTTTGAAAAATGCTTTTATCAACTTGATAGAAACTTATCCATAATAACAAAATCGTCAATCAGTCGGAATAAAATTTTATAAATTTTGTAAATAGAGTTAACAAACTTACTTCGTTGGGTTGATAAATAGGTTTGTTGTGCTGAAGAAATCATTTATAAAATTGATAATCGCATGAGTCAAGCGGATAAAATTTTAGTTTCGTAATGATGAAATGAATTATCAATTCCATAAACGTTCAATCATTACAACTAAAATAGATGTCTGGCATTTCGGTGGCGTTATTTGTTGTTCGCAGAAATTTTAAAAAGAAGTTTTGTGAGTTGTCTACTTTTTATTTAATTTGTTAAATTTTGAGAAAAATTATTTCCAGAACAAAACAGTGGGAGTAAGGAGTTTGCTTAACAGTTCTACAGCAACATATAATGTTATAGATTTGGCTTATTTTCTTTGAAAACTAATGTAAAAATTATATTCTTAGTGATACATTACTAAGGTCCCTATTATGAATTACAACTCAACTAAGTTGACTATGTAGAATTAACTAAATTTTTTTCGTATAATGTATTACATATATTTCAGTTAAGCGATGTAGTTTGCCTTAATCTTTAAAGAATTTTCAAACTACATGGTTCAACTGAAAGGAATGTAAACGCTATACGAAAAAAATTGAGTTAAATCTACATAGTCCACCTAGTTGAGTTATAAATCATAATAGGGGCCTAAATTTGATTTTGTAATATTTAAGATTGCTTGAAATAATAAAATATTTTATCAAAACATCAAATCATTTTTGTGTGATTGATAAAAAAATATTTTTTCAACATAAAAGCATTTTTCTATTCAACGAACCATTTTTTCAGGTGGAAATATTCTATATTCATTTTGACAAACTCTTTTATCAAATGTGCAATGCAAACGCGACATTCTTGATAAAGGCTGTTATCAAATCAAAATATCCGTTTATCAAATAAACGAAATAAAATTTTGTTAATATGATTACAACCTCTCACCTTCAATACAATTGACAAACGCTTTTGTTGACTCTATACTGACAAAAAATTTATCAACTTGACCTAGGAATTGGTCAATGTGAACAAATACTTCCTTGAGTGTATTTTTATTTACTTGAGCCAAAGACTTTACTTCAGATATTTGATTGTAGCAACTTATGTTTTAAATGTTGGTGTCTCTTAAAAAATATAAATATGCTTCAGAAGAGATTAAATGTCAAGAAAATTTTGCATGCTCTTCCACTGATTGGTGCATATACCTTCTTCTATTTTTTCTTCGGATTATAAAATTAATACAGTTCCAATTTTATCACTTTCATCTTCTTTCAATGCTTTTTGGTTATTTCTTAACATTTTTGTTGCATTTTTAGCTGTATTTTCTCGGAACCTCCTTTAATTTTTTTTTAGTAAAGATATTTCTATAAAAATTTATTATATTATTTCTAAGAGCTTTATGGGCCACCCTTCTATAAAAATGTATCAAGAATCCTTGCAAATGCTATGTAATTAAGTTTTTATAAAAGCATATTATAAAATATTAAATATATTATATTTATTTATATTTAAAATATTAAATATTTGAAAGATATGTAAAAAATACAAATGTGGAACAAAGACTGAATTTTTCTAATTAAAACTGTTACGGATCATTTTCTTATGGGCTATACGGCAACCGGCCCCAAATTGCACCGGCCCTTCTGGAATTCTCCAGATCCTCCAGTATGGCCAGTTCGCCACTGCGTGTGTGTCTGATGTGCAAGTGGCAGATACGCGGTATTGGACGCCCAACGACGATATCAAATAATAATAGCTTCAATGACTATGTTATCAAAGTTTACCCAAATATGGTTTGATGATTGAATTTTGTCTAAATTTATTAAAATTAAAAAAACCTATATTCAAAAACGCACCACACTGGTTAAAGTGCGTGACAGATATGCGATAGAGCCCAGGTTCGACTCCCATCTGACACAGACATTTTTTCACTAGAATTGATTTTTCTGTTCGCCCGTCACCTTTCTGCAGACAATGGCAAACCTTAGAGAGTAAAAACTGCCATGAAAAGCTTCTTGAGAACATAAGCCGTTCGGAGTCGGCATAAAACTTGTAGGTCCAGTTCTCGATCATTTGTGTTCAAACATTTCACAACACGCACAACATAATTGATCATAAGAAGCTCGGTCAAAGTCCTTTCAAGGTCTGAAATGGCCATTTCGTTTTTTTTATATTTGAAACTGTTGACAAAATATTTTACAACTTTAATTCCATATAGTAAAAACATAATAGAGCACCATATAGGTTTGCAAAAGTATGGGCTATTAAAAGAAGAAAATTATCACACTTCTTATTTAGAAGCTTTTCAAACAATAACTAAGAATAGTCTTCTTATAATGGGAGAAACCATATCAACTAGTTTAAAAAAGTTAGATTATTTTGATTCCACTCGAATCCGGTTTGAATTTATTTTATTTCGTTTTTTTTTAGTATGGCTTTGCGTTTTAAAATTTCAATAACATATGCATATCTTTCGTCATATTTCGAAAAGATAATAAAAAATGGTTAATGATTTAAGACTTAAAATTGTGGATGGCTACGTAAAATATAAACTGCTGGATTTTGTTTAAAATTTTGCAATTGTATCATTACATATATAGAAAAAAACACTGACATTAGTGATACACACAAATCTACTTATCACAGTTTCCATAAATCAAAGATCCTGATTCAATTAACTCAGGTTTTACGCATGCGCATGTGTTCAATTTGCATACCTTTTCTTTAATTTGACATTCAGCTGCACAAACGCACTGCTTAGCTTAAATTGCAATCAGATCAAAAAACTTGAAATAAAGTTATTTCTGTTTGATTGAATTTTTGCACATAAATAGGTCAGTCGTGCAATTCAGATAAAATATTTTGTATTGCCGTCAAAGGGTGATTCATAATTAAATTAAATCAATTTAAGACTTATTAAACTGAAATGGATTCATAAATAATGTTCAAATTTTTTAAGTAAACTAGCTTATACCCGGCGCGCTTCGCTGTGCTCTGCGCCTATCCCCCTAAAAGAGTTTCATTGAAGTGTGACTTATTTCGAAAGCTATACCGAAAACTTTGGGTGCTGAAAAAGGACCACGCCCCTCGTCCAACGCCCATAAAATGTTACCAGTGCAACGGCGTGTGTAAATTGAGGTCGAATACTGAATTCCGAGGCTGTGCGACCTTTAATTCCAAAACTGTCCGATATCGAAAAATTAAGGTGTATTTAAGGTTCCTTTAACGATCGGCACCAGACTTTACAGGAACCCTCTCAAGGCTTTGGTTTAAAAATTGGCTTAGCGGTTTCGGAGTCTTTACGTGATATACACATATACCCACATAAGTATACACATTAAGTTTCACGCTCCTTAGAAAAAAAAAGTTGTTCAGTCATAATCCATGGCTTATGTTATGATGATCCCCAAAATATTTCGACTGAAAATATTGCCTGGTATGGTAGTTAAAAAAAAAAACAACCAGTCAGAAATAAGAGTAATGAAAAAGTTCTTCAAAAAATCATTTATAATAAAAATAATTTTTTTCCGTTGGACCAAAGATAATGCGGATTTTTATGGATTGTTTTAAGTTTTTTCATATTATTTTCACTAAAATACAAATAAATTTTTTCCCATACTACTTTTAGTCAAATAAATTGTAAAAAATGCGTTCATTTTTTTTGTAATTTCATTCAATTTAATTCTTCACTTTACATTATATTTTATCATCAATAGATAATTTATTTGACTAAAAGTGACATGGCAAGCCAAAAAAAAAAAAAATTTAATATGAATTTTATTGAAAATAATATAAAAAAAGTTAAAAAATTAATGAAAAACCGCATTACCTCTGGTCCAACCGTAAAAATTTATAATTTATTGGTGCAGATTGGAAGAACTTTTTCATTACTATTATTTCTGATCGTTTGTTATTTTTAACTACCACACCAGTAAATATTTTTACAAAAAACTCGATTTTTAGTGCATATTTCAAACCATTCCGTGGCATACTGGTAGAGGTGCGTGGCTTGTATGCCATAGAAGCCAGGTTCGAATTCCATCTGACACAGAAAGTTTTTTCAGTTGAATTAATTTTTCTGTTCGGCCGTCATCTCTATGCAGACAATGGCAAACCTCAGAAAGTAAAAACTGGCATGAAAATCTTCTTGAGAACATAAGCCGTTCACAGTCGGTATAAGACTTGCAGGTCCAGTTCTCGATTATTTGTGTTTAAACATTTCACAACACGCACAACACAATTGATCATAAGAAGCTCGCTCAAAGTCTTTTCGAAGGCTGAAATGGCCATTTCGTTTTTTTATTTTTTTTTTATTTCAAACTATTCCAGCTCACGAATGGCTATCGCTACAGTCGAAATATTTGGGGAATCATTATAACATAAAGCATTATTTTGAGGAACCGACCCGAACACCTTATTTGTGTGAGGAGCCTTAGTATACATACATACATTTTTTAGAGATAGATGAGCAGAAAAGTAGGCATGGCAACATTTATATATATAGTGACCGCCACTTGGTCCCAATGCACTTACATACCAAGTTTCACTATCAATGTACATGTACAGCGCAGAAATTACAAGGATTTCTGAAAAGTCGGCGTAGATAAAGTTCGACACGCCCATTTTTTTAAGGGTTCTGGCAGTAATCATATGATCTAATCTACCAAATTTTAGTCTTTTACTGTAAAAAAGTCTGATAATATCCTTTTTATGGATTTATGGGCGTAAAAAGTGGGCGTGGCAACATTTATATATATATAAAGTGACCGCCACTTGGACCCATAGCACCTACATACCAAGCTTGACTATCAAAACGTTCACATCTCAGGAATTAAGAATATTTCTAACCGATAGCCCTGGCAGCTAGTGCTTACTTAGTTATAATTTTTAATTTGTAATTAACTATAGTACATTAATGAATAAATAAATTAAATAAAATTATTTCTGAAGAGTGGGCACGGATATAGTGCTACCATGCACATTTGTCGAGAGTAAGGGTATGAACTTAATTACCAAATTTTAGTATTTAACGATGAGAATCGTCTGATTTATAGAAGTTCTATTGATATGTGGGTAGAGTGTAGTAGTAGGTAGAGTGTGTGGCCAATACGCAAGGGAATCCTGCTTCGAGTCCCACTTCACACAGAAAGCTTTTACAATTGAATTAATTTTTCTGTTCGGCCGTCACCTCTCTGCAGACAATGGCAAGCCTCAGAGGGTAAAAACTGTCATGAAAAGCTTCTTGAGATCATAAGCCGTTCGGAGTCGGCATAAAACTTGTAGGTCCAGTTCTCGATAATTTGTGTTCAAACATTCCACAACACGCACAACACATTTGATCATAAGAAGCTCGGTCAAAGTCCTTGCAAGGGCTGAAATTGGCCATTTCGTTGTTTTTTTTATTTGCGGGTGGTACAAGTGGGCGTGGCAAATTTTATATAAATATATATTGGCTGCCACTTAGAGCACCTGCATATCAAGTGTTATTATCAAAACGTGTACAACTCAGGAATAGGCATGATTTCGAAAAAGTGGGCATATATATGGTGCGACCACGCCCATCTTTTAAGAGTTGCCGACAGTAATCATATGAAATAAACTACCAAATCTTAGTCTTCTACGGCAAAAGCCGTCTGATATAAAGCATTTTTACTGATTTGTGGGCGGTAAAAGTGGGCGTGACACAATTTATATTTACATAGTGACTGCCACTTGGATCCATAGCATCTGCATACCAAGATTCACTATCAAAACTTGAACATCTCAGTAATTAAAATGATTTCTGAAAAGTGGGCGTAGATATAGTGTGACCACGCCCATTTTTTGTACAGTCACCGAAAGTAACCATCTGAACAAAATTACCAAATTTTAGTTTTATATGATTAAAACCATCTGATAATAGCATTTTTTTTTGGTTTGTGGGCGATATAGCCAATTTGGGTTGTATGGGAGGTACCACGCCCCCATGTCCATTCAACACCAAACTTCACAGGAACACTCTCAGAATGAATTTCAGTGTTATCAGTGTTCAAAAAAATATTTCATAAAGATTGGTTCGACGGTTTTGGAGTCTATACGTGACATACACACATACATACATACCCTCATACATACATCCATTTTTATATATATAGAAGATAGATAGAAGATGTAGTTATGATGAAAAATGTTATCATTTATTTAATAGATAGCTACTTAGTTTTCAGTTAAAATAGTTCAAGGTCAACTTAAACTTTAAACTTATGCTGTATTATTATTAGTAAACATTACCCAATATATTTAAGCTTCTTTTAAAACACTGAAGATGCGTTAAAACTGAATTTAGCCATAACAATAAATATAGTACAGTAATCCCAGTAAATACAGTACTTTTGAAAGCCAAATATTTTAATGTTTTGAATGTTTTGGTAATTTTTAATCTATAAACTTACACCTTGAAGGTGTTGCTTACGAGCCTTGTTCGCTCAAGACTTGAATATGCTTCAGTCATTTAGGACACGTTTTATGCAATGTCTAATTAAAAAAAAAAAAAAAGCAAAATGGCAATTTCAGCCCTTCAAAGGACTGTGACCAAGCACCTTATGATCAATTGTGTTGTGCATGTTGTGAAATGTTTAACCACAAATGATCGAGAACTGGACCTACAAGTTCCATGCCGACTCCAAACGGCTTATGTTCTCAAGAAGCTTTTCATGGCAGTTTTTACTCTCTGAGGCTTGCCACTGTCTGCTGGGAGGTGACGGCCAAAATAATAAAAAAAAAATATTTTAAAAAAAGTTTAAACATAAAAATGATTTCTTATACCGTTCACCTAATCGTGGTGGAAATCGAACAACTTTGAAGACTCAAAGGCAAAGAACGGGCTTATAATAAAAGCTGTGAATAATTTTTTATATCAAAAAAATTAATTTTTGCGTATTTTTTCGAACAATATACTTTGACAAAAAACGTAAAAAAATGATTTAAGTGTTAATTTTTTATTATTACTCGAAAAATTAAGAAACAATGAAAAATCAAAAAGAAATTTGCTTTCGGACGCCATTTTTTCAATTTGAAGGATGAAAAAAAAAATTTCTCATTGCATATCTTTGAAGTCAAACCATAGGCAACACGTTATAAGTGTATTTCAATGCACTCAAAATCAGGTATCATCGAGAAAATCGTGATAAAAAAAAAATTTAATTGGCATTTTTTGGGGTATTTCTGCAAAAATGAGGAGTAAATTTCAATTTTTTTTGAAATTTTATGCACCCCATTCGAAAGAGCGATGTTCAAATAACAAAGTATTTGGTTTTTCAAATTGTTACACGAGGTTGAAAGCCAATGTAAAAATCAGAACATTTGGGCGTTAAGGGAGTATTCATGGTTGGAAGGCTGTTTTTGGACCCTGTTTGAAAAACTTCTCAGTTGAAAACGCAAAAAGTTATTTACATTCTGCTTTTTTTATTGTATTAAGAACATGAACATTGAATTAAATAAAATTTTTTTTCCTTTGTACGAGGGCTGTTCAAAAAGTTGTCGGCCTTCAAAGTTGGGCGTCGAAAAAAAGGTGTGCTGCTTGCGGCCTGGATAACTCGACTTCGGATCATCTGACATGGAAAAAGTAAACCGCGTTAGATTCAGTACAGATGCAATTCTGGTCCCTACCTCAATCATAATTTTGCGATTATTTTTTACAAAATGGCGGTCATTGAAAAATGAAAAACCGATTTTGGGTCTTTTTTTTTTTTGTTGCTTAGTATAAAAAAAAAATAGTAAAAAATTGTTTAAAATTGTGATTGAGGTAGGAACTAGAAAGGTAACAATTCTGCGTCGATTGCACTTTGTGCAATCTGGGTCGCAAGCTCAAAAAAGTGGTTTCGAGATAAACGCGTTATGTTTGAAGTTATTTTTTTGCATCTAAAACAAAAATTGAAATTAAAAATTTGAGCATGCATTTTTAGAAATTCGACGATTCTGAGTCGTTTGTACTTAGATTCATCAAAATCGGTTCAGTAGAACCGGAGAAAAGTGACTTCGAAGTTCAAAAACGTGATTTGGAAAAAACACAAAGAACATTTTAGGCAATAAAACATTTTTTTTTTTTGTGAAATACTTGCATATATCATTCTGCAAAGCCAGCCCCATAAAAAACTCCTTCCTCTTCTTCAAAAAATGAGGACTCAGCGGCTCTTTGTGCTCTTCGGGCAGTTCTACCTTCTTTTGATGCGGCCAGAGCTCTGGCTTCGGACCTTTTCAAACGTTCTTGGTTGGCAATCTCAATAGTGCGTGCCCCAGTGTGCATATGCTTCGATGCGAATGACCACAGCATTGCGTTGAAAGATTCGTTGCTTCGAGTTTCAGAGCCAAGGCATCTGTTCAACAAATCATCGGCTGACAGTGCTTCGTAAATAGGTTTGATTGCTTCCTGGACTCTTTGATTAAGTGGTGCATACGTATGCTTGAAGCGCGAGCGTCCGGTTTATAACTCAATTCAAAGTGAACTAAACACTGCCAAAATTCGAATACCTTAGCTCTAAAATGTGCGTTCATTTATTTTTAAAATGCGTATACAAACAAGCTATTACCTACTAAAGAACGCGTTGAACGAAATTCGGAGGTTGCTTCAAACCGTTGCATTCCAAAAGTTGCCAATTAGGCAAATCGCATTTTGGCGAAAACATTGCTCGACAAAAAAAAGCTTTTAGGACGATATTCTCAAATATCCAAGCTATAAAAATAGAAAAAAAAATTTTCCAACCAGGAATACTCCCTTAAAGAGTTAATGTAGGTAAATAATATTTGCAACTTTTCAACAATAGCGTTTTTCTTATTTATGAATCACGAACGTCAAGTTTAATCATTTAGTGTAAACTTCAGAATGCCCTGCTAGTATTGCGCAATCGACAAGTTAATGTGAGTCAGTTTAAAATACCTGCTTCTTTGTAGGTGGAACTCCACAATCTATTCTTTTTTGTTAGTATAACTTTTATGCCAAAGCACGTTTTTCAAAGCAACTAACAACACAACGTAGAAATAACTCTCTGACAATCTAGTCAATTAACATGACGTGGGTGCGTAGTGGCATAGTGGTGCTTGGCTTAGAATTAATTACTCGCATTCTTAAAAATAATATTCTTTCAAATATAACTATACAAATATGTAGTTGGAATGAATTTTTACTTATAGTATTTTCAAAGATGGTAAAATAGTATAGTTTTTCCAATATGTAGAAATGGTACAATTGGTCTTTTTAATTGGACAAAACTCTCCAATTAAAGTTGCCCAAAATAATGATTTTTCTCCTCTAGAATAAGAAATTCAAAACAAAACAAATATAAATTTTGTATTGCTATTTTTAACAGCTTTATTCTTTTATGATAGCAATAGGGGAGAGTCAGTGGCGGATTTAGAATTCGCTAAAGGGGGAGGATGAGAGGGGGGAAGGGGTAAGACAGCAAAAAAAAAAAAAAAATCAAAATGAAAAAAATTAAAAAATCACATGCATCGGTAATTCCATGCTAAATCGGACGTTTTTCGAAACTCACATATTTGTAAAAATTTGGTACGTTGCACTTCGATAGTACAAAAAAAATTCGCAGCTATATTTGCGGTCGTCTATTAATTACGTGAGTCGTTTAGGAGGGGTTCTCGCAAAGATTACGTAATTTTTTATCCGCAAGAAACATTGTAGAATTATAGGATAACTGGGTTTAATTGAGTATAACGTGTTTCCCTACTAAAATATGACTAAATTTACTAAATTGACTAAATATGACTAAACAAAGTACCTTTGTAACCCGACGACTTAGTAGATCTACTGAGCTTCTGTGTGCAAGCGATAACGGTTTAGAGTGGCTAAATCAGAGCGAGGTTTAAGGAGCAGATTATATTACTGAAAATCACATGGACATGCTGGTTCCAATAGTCACTCTTGAGAACGCACATGAGTCCCCATAGACTGAATTAGAAGTTCTCATTTAAGTATTTTATTAGTCCTAAATAAAAATAATTAAATAAATTATGTTCTTATTTTTTGAATAAATCCAATAGAATGAAGCATTGATTAACATATTTACACTGAAAACACTAATTTTGAACAATCTCACGTGCGATTAGGGGAGGGGAATGAGCCAAATCTCACGATATCTCACAAGGGGGGAGGAGAGATGAACAAATCGTCAAAACCACCTCACGTAATTAATGGACGCCCCCTTAACCATAAATAAAATAGTCACTCAACTATATTGTAGAACAACTCATGGTGAAATAGTTATAAGGTGTTCTCATCATCCCATGACATTTTTCAATATTTTCTTTACATGCTGCCTTATATGTACGATTATGATTTTCATAATTATAAGGGTTTCATTGTTGACATATTTGACTCCGTAAAGTACTCAAAATAAGTGCTTTTTTATTTTTAGTAAGTATTGGAATATATGAAGTTAAATGTTTTAATTTTACTTCTATATTATATGTCGTGTTTTTTTTTTTATTTAAAAGTTAAAAAATGAAGTTTTACATATCCATGCTATAAATTTAAATTTACTTCTATGTTATATGTCGTGTTTTTATTTTTATTTAAAAGTTGAAAAATGAATTTTTTACATATCCATGCTATAAATTTAATTTCCTTTAGGGCTGAGTATGCAGTTTTGAAGTACTCATTGAGAAAATAAGATTCACAGAAGGATTTATCCATAAATCGATTAGTTATAAAATTATCAATTTTTCAAAAACAATTCACCTCTACGAAGTCTATACAGGAATTCGACAATATCTTTGCTAAAATTTGACCGATCGGGATAATTTCGGTGTCATTCAACAAAAGAATATGCACAATACGCTCTGGCGAGCGTTTGTCTATTGACCGCTGCGATCATGTGTCTTCACACCCCTCAACTATTTTTTCTGGGGCTACGTCAAGTCCTAAGGCTACAATAACAATCCACTTTGGTCCAGCTCGAGGCTAATATTCAAGACACAATTGCCGGAATATCGCCGCACATATTGAACTGAGTTATCAAAATTGGAGCGGCCATTTTAATGATGTGCTATTCCATACATAATGTCACCAAGGACGTCCGCAGGATTTTTTCTAGGGAGGTAAAAAGCTCTATGTGGAAAGTTCACCTATTTGAGATTTATTCTGGAATGCTCATTAAAAAAGATCAGCTTTGGAATTCTATTTTCTGAGATGTTTGGTAAGCATTTTGTGAAAGACGTCGAAATTAACACTTCTACTGAGTGAGATTTGACCGCACTATCAAGACAAAACTCAAAGCTTTTGAAACAGAAAAATTAATTCAATTGAAAAAACTTTCTGTGTCAGGTGGATATTGAACCAGGGTTCTCTGGCGTATGGGCCACGCACTCTACCCACTGCGCCACGGCTGCCTCTGAAAAATACAATCCAATAATATAATCATCACTTTTTTTAATTTTCAACCTTGACTCACAAAATTGTATTTCAATTGTATTTTCATGAGGTATTATCATTTTGTAGGACACCGTAGAATTTTTGAGGTATTAAGGACTTTCATATAATGCAAATATTTCAAAAGTTGCAAAACGGGACTCAAACTTAATAAAAAATGTAATTTAAATGCGTACATATGCGGTTAAATTTTATGAAAGGCTTACAAAATGCAACCTATTTTTTTATTATATGCTTTAATTGCAATTGATAATTTTATTATAAATTTTGTTTATTAAGTTACTTATTTTATTGAATACTAGTTTATACCCTAAAAGAGGGCGTAGCTTTAGTCAGGCCGCGCTTTTTTAGTAAGTTCGTAACGAAGAAATAAGCATGATTTCGAAAAAGTGGGTATAGATATAGTACCACGCCCATGTTTTTGAACAGTTGCTGACAGTAACCATTTGCAATAATTACCAAATCTGAGTCTTCTACGATAAAAACAGTCTGATATAAAAAATTTGTACTGTTTTGTGGGCGGTAAAAGTGGACGTGACAACATTTATATGTATATAGTCACTGTCACTTGAACCCATAGCACCTGCATACCAAGATTTACTATCAAAACGAGTACAACTCAGAAAAAAGCATGATTTCGGAAAGTGGGCCCAGATATAGTGCAACCACGCCCATTTTTTGCACAGTGGCCGACAGTAAACATATGAAATAAATTATCAAATCGTAGTTTTCTACGTCATGAGCCGTCTGATGTACAGCATTTTTACTGATTTGTGGGCGATAAAAGTGGGCGTGACAGCATTTACGCATACATAGTGACTGTCACTTGGAACCATAGCATCTGCATACCAAGATTCACTATCAAAACGTGAACATCTCAGCAATTTAAATGACTTCAGAAAAGTGGGCGTAGACATAGTCCATTTTTTTACAGTTTTTACATTTTTTTACAATCGCCGAAAGGTACCATCCTTATTGGTTCGGCAGTTTTGGAGTCTATACGTGATATACCATATACAAACATACCCACATACATACATTCATTTTTATATATATAGAAGATTAATCTACATGCCTCTTGCATGATCAACACATTTAATACAAAAACTGCTTACTTGAGGTTGAGAAATAATTTAAAAAACTCGAAAACAATTTTTTTCGTCTGCCGTTCTGAATTTAACGGATCAACCAATCAATCTGAATTTTTGAAATGGCTTTGAATGTTTAAATGCTATTTTTTGTGGAAACAATTTATGTTTTGCAATTTTTTTTATTTTGACCCGCTAGATTAAGATTATCCCACACTCTGGTTCAACACATGCTTACAGACATAAGAAAATCCATTATATTTTGAAAGATGGGCTCAAAAGAAGAAACCCATCCCAGTTAAGAGCATCCCAGTTTCTTGTATCTGTTCAGTAACAATTTTAAATTTAATTTTGATTTCGCATTTCAATAATTTTTTGCAAAAACAAATATCACTATTTTTATGATTTCAAACATAAGATAAGGAGTTCTCCCCTCTTCAACCTCATCCTAAATGATCTCGTGGATCACCTTCTTTAACCCATTTCTGGCCAAGACAAAAAAAAAATTGTTTCCCGTTGAAACCCTTATGGCTAGGTTGTAGGTTCCCAAAATTAGGTCTAAAATGGTCAAAACAGTTTTTCGCTTTTGCGTTCACCTGAGGCAGATTAATACAAATTATTTCGAAAATTAACATTTTCGTTATAGTTATACGTTTATTTAAAAAAAAAAAACATAACAAATTAGTTCGTATGTTATGCCAAGCTCTATAACATTAATAATGCAGAGGCACATTGCACTTTTTTCAACGAAAAACTATGATTGAAAAATCAGGTTAAGCCAACCTAACGGAAGGTTTATTATATTTTGATTTATTTTCATCACATTAAGGTAATTGTAAAACATTTTTTACAAAACATCCGTAAAGTATTTATTTACATTTTTTAAAAGTATGTCAAAAATTGAATATTTTTATCTGGTAGGGGGGAGAGAGTATTGCAGGAGGAATACTAAACTCGAACTCGCAATATGAAAGCTAAAATATCAAACATTGTTTTTATGCTTTAACATCAAATAAAACTTACATTTATGGCATATTAAAAAATATCCAAACTTTTGGATGCGAAAACGCACCCTTTGGCAAGAAAGGGGTTAATGAACTCAGTTTTCGCTATTTACCAGCGAATGCCCGATTTTTTTTAAGACTGCATTTGTGTGACTGGAATACTCTACAATGTTCAGGTAAGGCAAGAACCTTAAGATATGAGGCGGAGAGGCTTGAGAGTGCAATCCTAAAAAATCAAATATTTATGACTCTTAAATAAGTGCTATTTTTATTGAAATTATTATAATTTCAATAAAAATTTTCGTACAATTTTTAAAAAGTGAACATATTTTTATAACGACTTTTTTTGATGAACAGATTTGAAATTCTAAAGAACATTTTTTATTTTTATTAATAAAAATTGACATGAACAAAAAACAATTTTTTAATTAATATATATAAAGTAAATTATATTTATATTTTTTATAATGTGTATTTAAATGTATGTAATCGTATATGAGTATGTGTGCTTTTATGTGTATGTCATTAGAACACTACAACTTGTATATATATGACTTATATATGACACATAAAATATAAAAAATGTATATTTTTTTCAGATTTTGAATACTTAAATAAATCTATGCTCTTTTATTAAAGGTAATTTTTTAAATAAACTGTATTTAAGCATTAATTTTATTTTAAAGCTACTAACTTAATCTGTTTTAAAAATATTTTCTTGATTTATTCAAATGCTTAAGAAAGTGTAAAATCCAAATGCAATTTCAAAGTCTTTCTGAACTAACAGAAAAAATTTCGATTTTTTATTTGTAAATAAATAGCAGTGTATTCTCAATAACTTAAGTATAGGCAGTAGCTCGGGGATGCAAATGTTTTATTAAGGAAAATGTATTTTCAAACATTTGTAAATGAAAAGTGTTAAAAATTTAAAGAATAAGAAAGTAAAATATACTAAGAGAATGTGTGCGTTAAGGTTAATTCAACTTATAAAAATAGTTCAACGAAGCAAATGATTTTATTCAGACTATTCTTTTTTTTACATTCTTTAAGTAAAGGCTTAAATCTTTAGAGTAGTACTCCTAAGAATGTCAATTAAATTTTAACTCTGTTTGATTGTATTATTTTTATATTGAAAATTAAAAAATAATTTAATTTTTAATAATATTTTTGCTCATACCTTCATTTTAAATCACTTTCACTTTTTTATAATTATGTTATATACATGTTTAATAAACGAATATAAAAATTGTTTTTTTTTTTACTGAATTAATTCTAAATTCTTAAATTTTTCTATGTTTATGTAACATATATAATTTGTGAAGAAAGTGCTCACTCTTTAATAAATTATCGATACAATGTTCACTATTTTCTTAACATGTTACTTTTTTGTTTCTTCTTGAAACCGTCGAGTTTAAGAGTGCAAAAAATGCAGCATTTTTTGTACTTTTCAGATCAAAATTTTCGAGAAAAGAACACAATTTAATTTTACAGGTCAACATTTGAGAGAGTGCAGAAAAAATGCAGAATTTTTTCGAGAAAAGAAAACTCCATAAATCTTTTGTATTTTTGTCTTAAATCTTCTACCCAGTAATGAGGGAAAAATATATAGTCCCTTTTCTCGATATAAAATTGATAAAAACAAAAGTGCTACGAGTACATATTGCATAGTGAAAATTGTACAAGAGAAATTAATAAACTATTTTCTAATCAGGGTTGATATCAGTATGTTGATATAATTACCCAAAAATACAAATTTACTTAGATGCAAGCAACGTCAAACTAATATTGTAAATATTTTTTTGGTGAAATATATTTCGCGTTAGAACAATTCTTCATTTCATAATCTTATCATTTGTTAGCAAAAAATAAGCTCAACAATGGATTAAATTGGATTAATTTTTGCTCATTATAAATTGATTACAAAAACGTTTCCACAAATGATAACGTTAAATAAAGAACAAAGATTAAATAATCAGAAAAAATGGTTACAAAAATACCGCCACTTTCACTCACCTTCAACTATTTTAGGTGTTTATCTCTTTTATGTTTTTGTTATTTTTGTGGCTTTCAGGTATGTGTATGTATGTCACTGAAACAATAAGGCGCCTTATCTTCAATTTGAACTAAACGTTTTGTTGTGGGTGGTAAATAATTATTATACACACCCAAGCAATTTTTTTTTTATCAATTTATTCCAAAAATGTATTTCGTTATCGAACAAATTACTTTTTTAAGCAAAAATATCATAAAAAACAACTAACTAAAACTATTATTCAGAACATAAACTAACAACAAAACATTTGATTAGTTATGCTTAGAATGTCGTTAATTTTTATAAAACTTGCAGTTTTTTTTTTTAATTATAGCAAACTGTAGTTTTGTTTGTTGTCAATGTTAATGTATGATATTATTATTAACAGAAGTAAAATTATAGTAATTTGTATGCAAGTCGGTATGTGACTTTGAATGCACGTTGAGGGACATAGTGCAAAATAGTATTAAGCAGAGGTTCTTTAACTGACGTAGGTACCTGTAAGCAAATGCTTGAGAGTGGCTATGAACTTCAAGCTTCGGCTGAAAACTGGTGTATTCTTGTACAACAAATACATATCTATAGTAAACGATTTAGCTTTGACTTCCTTTAGTGACCAGCAAAATCATTAGGTTTAAGTATTATCTGTAGAATTAGTTCTTATGTAATGCATTCATAAATTAAATCAGATCTCGTGTTTGAATATAATTTGAAGTATAGAGTGATTATTTTTCTCAAGTTTCAAAAATCGTTTATTTTTTATTCAACTTTAAAATTTATGCAAACACAAACAATTTTTTCATATTAATTTTCATTTTTTTTTTTTTTTTGTCACAAATACTAATTATTGCTCATAAAAAGTGAGTTTATAATCGATTTCAATGTGTTTGATTTTTCACTTTTCACTCACATTATTTATTTTTTGTGCCACTTGCTAGCATATCGTTGAATAAACAAAGCAAAACCCAGCGTTTAGCAATTCTATAACCACGATTGCACGTTTTCAAGCTACTTGAGCACATCAACCACCTCGCTCAACGTTAACTCCGCGAATACGTTTAATATTCATACTCAATAAAATGTTTGTTTATTGTTTACAAGCAAAACAAGTGAACAGCTTAAACAAATTAATTCATTAAGATAAAAACCGACTAAAACGCTTTCTGTTATTTAGAGAAACCTGAAAAGTCACCAGTGTTGCCATTTTAGCTATTTTGTAGCTAGACTTAGCTTCGTCTTTTCTCATTTATTTTCTGAAATTTCTAGCTACTTTCTTAGCTTTTTTTTCGAGTTTAGCAATTTTAAGCTTCTATATTCTTTGGTTAAATATTGTCGTGATCAGTTGAAAAAACCGATTTTTTTTTTGGCTTCTATTACTTTAATTTTTCTTTTGGAATGGACAAAATTACTATATTAGATTCTAATTAGACGTATCCATGGTCTTAAGTATTAGATCTGTTCCCGTACTCTTAAGTTTAAGTCAATTTTATCAGTTTTGCAGGCTTTAGCTTGAGAGCGTTACCGTACTAGAAAAAATGGTAATATAGAGTGTGAAATAGAGAGAGAAAGAGTAAAAAAATTTCCCCTCCCTGTTAAAAGTTCCAAGTTTTAGTCTGAGATATTCACTCTGGAAAAAATGGTAAAGTGTCAAACTGGTTAAAATTAGCTGTTTACAAAATATCAACAGTTCTCTGAAATTAATAAAATCTATTAGAATGAAAACATTTTGGATGGAAGAATGGTAAATAGTGTAAAAACAAAATATTATGTTAATTTCAGAATTAATTTCTATATTGATAAAAATCTGTTTGGTGCACACAATTTGATGCGCTAAGAATCATCAAGCGGTTCTGAAGATGACGAACTTATTGATTTAGTTGGAGATATCAAACCGATTTATTCTATTTTGAATAAAAATAAATTCAATGCAATGAATATGACAAGTTTTCGTAATTTTGACAAAAGACTTCATTTGACAGTTAACACAATCTTAGTTTGAAAAGCGTTTCCGTACTTTTTTGTGCACTTGCTCTATTTTTGAGAGATTTTTTTTTTACTTTTACGCTTTTGACAGTTTTCCCATTTTTAGTCCAAAATGTACGGGAAAAGACCTATTGTCTCATATTGACTTCTGCATGAAGCAATAAATACCTAAGGATTAATAAGTTGTGGATAAAAACAATAAACAAATGTTGGCACGATAACATTACAAAAGATGATCTCATAATATTAATGAAACAGCAAGATATTTAGAAATATATACATTCTGAAAGTTGGGATAGCAATAGTAACAGAAATAGATGTAAAGTGATGTGTACCATATTTACAAAACTGTACCTTAGAGCACCCATGAGATATATGGAATGTCCCTTTTTCTGTTTTTCTTCGCTCCCCGTCTAAAATAAGATTTGCAAAAAAAAAAAACTGGACGTCGGTAGTGGAAAAAACCGTGCACGCTGGGCTTTTAGGCCCAAAAATGGTGCATGGTCAAATTACTCTATATCTCTTTAAATAACAGTTTTACGCTTTTATATGACATAAACATTTTTATGCACAAGAAAAAGACTAATACTTTTTCATAAACAATTTTGAATCTGAAATTACCCTTCATAGTGTTTTTTGAGGTCAAAGTCACAGTTTAAAGGTAATTAATTTTTTGAATGTAAAGTTTTGGAGTTAGATATTTCTATACAATTAACATCACGCCATGGAGTATTCAATTAAATTTATTCCAAAGCTTACCATTTCTGGAAATATTAATTTTTAGGGGCGTGAGCACATTTTAAAAATTTTGCTCAAAGTATTTTTTAAATAAAATATCTGATTTTCTTCGCTCCATTAGACATTTTTAGACAAATTCAGTCTAAGATATGATAGCAGAAAAAAGGTTAGCATAAAGATGACATAATCAAAGCAATTGCTTTGAAATTTACAAGCCTAACTTACCTTTACTTAGTACTTATATATATAATAAGTCGGGGATTGGCCGAATCAGACCACAGTGGGTCCCTTTTCGTCCCCTATTTGACGAAGGATGCTACTGCTCGGAGCACTCATAAGTGAGCATGCTCCTTATATAGGCACCCTTTGTCACCTCAAGCATGTCCTTGTAGGTCAGTTGACCAATATCGACTTCGTCAATAAATGGACGTCCCAGAATGGTCAATCTTATGCTTGCTAACGCCGGATACTGGCACAAAATGTGTGCTGCTGTTTCCGGCTCTTCTAGGCATAACCTACACGCATCGTCTTCGGTCAGAGTCATCTTCCTGAGATGGTACATGTAGGGACCGTGTCCTGTGACCAGTGCAGTAAACCAGCTTAAAGTCTTCCGATTGTATCGGGTGACTTCTGCTGCCTCACTACTTGACCATTTCACGGCCGCCTTTGATTGCCTGCAATTACCAGCTTCTACCCACCTTGTACGGTGTCCGAGTCCGTCCATTGCATAATAAGGCCTGCCACCATGTTGTCGCCTATGGCGATACGTGGTTCTGGTCCACAGAATTCTTCTGCTGATCCTTCTCTTGCTAAAGAATCAGCCTTTTCCTTCTGTTCTATGCCAGAATGTCCTCGCACCCACATAAGTGTGAGCTCATTTGTCTGAGAGCACCTATTGAGTTTGGTAAGACATTCTATGGCCAACCTACAGCGCACCCTTCCTTTTTGTTTTTTGTTTTTAGGTTTATAAAATATCCCACAAATCGGGGAGAAAAACGGACCGAACGGACAGAGATCCCCATTATCCGCCCTACCCTACTAAAATATAACAGGGAGTGGGCTGCCCTGAGGAGACACTATTCGCGATCTAAAACCCCTAGACCCTGCACCTCCGGTGCAATCTCCCTCGGCATGGCGTCTACAACCTTAGAAATGGGGGGGTGACTTTTGGTTCGTTGCTCCACAAAGCCTAACCCAATAGCCATTGTGTCTTTGCAACTTAAGCCCCTACATCGCGTCAAGATTGTCACCCGTGCGTAGAGGTACTTAGTACTTAGTATGGAAAGTATCTTAGTATATTTTTTTTAATTACATTTCTGTTAATTTTAATGATTAAATTTTTACTACAACTTTAGTTCTATTAACCTATTTATTTTGAATGTAATATTCGAATTCTTTTCTTCTCTATAACCATTTTTTTTTTAAGAAAATTTTCTTCAATCTTATCGTGTTCTAAAATAAATGAATTTATTGAAAAATTCATCGCTTGTACTTGCAATATTGTGTAACATAATTGTCGCGACCTAACGGTCCTGCTAATGCATTGTATACAGATCAGCAGCGATCTATTTAAGAATATAGAAAACTAGAGAGTAATACTTAAAAAAAAAAAATATTAATCATAGAAGATAAAAGTGCAACCAAAACTGCTTTCTTGATTGGTAAGTATTAAGAAATAACTTCTTATTATATTATTTCCAATGCTCATGTAACTTACCTTGTTGTAGGCAGACACAAAAATTGTTTCAACCAACAGATGCTTTCAATAAAAAGAAGATTTTTGCCAGAATTCTATATTTGGTACAAGCTATGAAAATTAACAAAGATATAGGAGAAACGTACAAAAGAAACTACGTAGACATCTATGGTACTTGAATAAAGCCAACATTGCATTGCCTTTCTTCGGTGATGAAGTAAATGTTAAAATGAAAAGAAAAATGGAATCTAATTTGGGCTCTTCGCAAAATCGGCAAAAGAAAAATCACAAAAAAAAAAAAATAAAAAATCACCCAAATGAAAAATAACCTAAAAATTAATGAAAAATCGCCCAAAAAGAAAAAACGAAATTCCCCCATGAAAAGGAAAAAAAGGCCAAAAATTTTTGGAAAATTACCCAAAAACAAAACCGAAAATTGACCCAAAAAAAAACAAATTAAAATCGCCTAATTTTTTGCATTGTGAGCGAATTGAGCATTTTTAAGGCCAATTTTTTGTTTAATTTTTTTAAATCCATTTAATTCAATCATTTATGTTTAAAAATATAATTAATTTTAATTTTTAATAATCTCATGCTTAAAAATCTATAAAAACATTTCATACAAGCAGTGGCGGCGTAACATGAGTTGGCACCCAGAGCTGTTTTTATTGAGCACCTCCAAAATAAAACAGCAAATACTAAACGCATTTACGTGACTTTATTTTGCTAAAATATTCGATCACATTATCAAGTTTTCTTTTGTATGCTTTTCAATAGACAAAATAGAATGATTGGTTAGCCGCGATTGGCTCATTGTGGATCTAATGTAAGATTTTATCAACTTGAATTTTGAAAAGCTTTTTCACACGAAGCCACTCAAAAACAAATAGTTAAAAAAACATTATGCTCAGCTCTAGACTCGGAAAAGTATCAGAACAAAGTCGGAAAGATCGTAAGGGGCCTACTAAATAATTCATGCTATCGTTTAGCTTATGGTGGTTAAAACAGGATCATACGAAAGTAAGCATGTTGTTTGTTACATTTCGAGCACCTTACGTCTTCGCTTACGATTGCAACTACAAAAGGAATATGTATTTTATTTTGTGCCATGAAGACAACGGTATTCGATTAATGTTAAAGTGTAGCAAAAACCCAATGAAAAACAAGTAAAGAACAAAAGTCTAATGACCGGTAGTGTTGTGACATTCATTCTGGCAAATATGTCATTTAAAAATATTTAACCATCCCGTTTTGGATTTTAATTTTAGGTTTTCAACGTCAAAACGTAACTGGTACATAAAAAACCAATAAAAAGAAAGTGACAGAAAGTGAAAGAAGAGCGAAAAAATAAGTTCGATCCGTGGCCTTATGTTCACCTTCTTTGTAAGTGAAACGTAATCAGTGCTTACAATTGCCGTTGTCGAGAAGATTCAAATCTATAATGTGCACGTCGAACATCAATACAGCACGGGTACCTTACGTTTTCATGCATGCATCCGACTTAGGAAATAAAGTGCATTAGATTGGAAACATGAACGATTCCGATCGTCGGGAGTTCATTCCCTAAACTTTATTTTACTAAAGGAAAACGTAAGCACCTATGATGCTTTTTATACTTTACAAAAGGAAGCTTACTAGAGGCGGTCATGGCTTTTTAAAAGTAATGGTAGTTCGGAAGGGGCGTTTGCATGCCTCGCGGACGTAAAGTAAGTAGGTTATAAGGCATTACAGAATGATGATTTTTCCCACTGGGAATAGCCCATTTCATAATGAATCGTAGAAGCTCCAAGGTAGTGCACTGGACCACTGCTTGGGAATAAGTACTGCCAGCTTCCAAGTGGTGACGCCGTCGAAAAATCTCCACGATAATGTGGAATTTTTTCCTCTGCAGAAAATTCATTATAGATTTTTGTCTATTTTTTTGTCAGGAACAAAAACCGGCGAGATTTTGATGTAACGAATAATGCTTTACTTATTTCTTCAAATATGTTTAACTATTTGGAAAAGTGGAAATATCATTTATTAATTAATTTTTGCCTTCACTGTACGGGTTGTTCGGAAAGTAATTTCGTTTTTTTCCCAACAGAGGACTATATTGTATCTTTTCACAACTATATATATTTTGACAGATGATAAGCAAGGCTTGCTTGTGAAAAAATTGTTAAAAATGCTGTTCAATCAAAAAAAAAAAAAACTATCCGATGTAAAGGAAGAAGATGTGTTTAATGTGCAAATGCCAAAACTGTTTTGCAAATTTCGATCCGGCAATTTTGATCTCGAAGATGCACCACGGAAGGCCAGCTGAAGCTGATCAAAAACAACAAAGGCATTAATTAATGCAAGCCGGCAAATAACAACTCATAAGACCGCTGAAAGATTAAATTTATTAAGTTCGACCATTCATGATCATTTAAAAGGCTAGTTTTATCTCAAAGCTCGACATATGGGTTTCTCATCCTCTTCCGGCAGAAAATTTGTGCCGTCACATTAATGTTTGTGATTTTCTTCCCAAACGCCGAGAAAATGATCCCTTTTTGAAGCGTATCATGACAGGAGACGAGAAAAAGGCTGTCTACAATAATATTAAGCGCAAAATATCGTGAAGTAGAAAAGATATTATATTATAAAAAAAATATAATATTCATAAAATATTCATAAAAAAAAGTTTATGCCATCTTCTTGGTGCCATTTCAATGAAGTTGTTTATTTTGAGCTTTTACCGACAATACAACAATTAATTCCGAAGTGTACTGTCATCAGTTGGACAAATTGAATGATTCACTTAAAAGAAAAAAGTCCAGAATTGGTCAATAGAAAAGGTATGTGTTCCAACAGGATAATGCGAAACCACATACAATTTAAACCAATCGGCAAAAGCTTTTAGAGCTTGGATGGGATATACTGCCACACCCATCATACTCTCCAGACCTAGAACCTTCCGATTAACACTTGTTCCGGTCTTTACAAAATTTCTTAGACGTTTAATTAAAATGAGGAGGTCAAAAATCACTGGAATCAGTTTTTTGCCTGCAGAGAACAAAAATAAGCGTGGAATCAAGCTACTGCTAGAAAGATGGCAAAGGGTATTGGATCAGACTGGACAATATTTAATTGAATAAAATATTAATTCTGTATATAAAAAACGAAATCAGCACATTAATCGAAAAATCGGCCACTAATTTGAGTATGCATGTAACACATAGTTTAATTTACCAAGTTGTCCAAAACTAACTATTTTTCATATTTTAGTCTTTTGGCTGCATGCTAATGTTAATTAATTTTTTACATTTTGCATATATTTTTTTATTGTTTTTTACAAAAATGGTCCAAAAATGTATTTTCTTGTAGCGCTTACCTAAATAGATATAAATAGGAAATTCGAAAAATGTATTTTTATTCTGAACTTAGCTCTTACCAGATCGTGTATATTCTAAAAGGGTTTGAATAATCTTGAATATTTTTTTCAGAAATTAATTTAAAAGTTAGTGTTCGAAAAAATTTACCAGAGGGCTAAAATGGGTTAACAAAAGAGGAACGGCACGTGCAACAAAACTAACGAGGAAAATTCTGTCGAAAAGAAGTATTGTTGTTGTGCAACATTGTTGTTGTTTTGTAACAATTATATCGTATATTTTTATAAGCAATTACAAAATTACACTAATTAAACACATTTTTTTAACAAACATTTTTCATGTCCAATTTTTGGCATAGACTGCGAACGTGAATAGAATGTTTTGGGATGGTTTTGAGCTATATTGAGCTCAGTTCTAGAAATTTAATTAACAAACAATTTTGGCTTGATTTTTGTACATTTATTATGTTGCTACTGAACTGAACGAGCGAATTGTTACCCCTTGGTGCTTGGCACCTGTGGCGGAACGTCCCCACTGCCCCACCCTTAC
The DNA here is from genome assembly GCA_914767935.1 of Coremacera marginata. Lineage (NCBI taxonomy): Eukaryota > Metazoa > Arthropoda > Insecta > Diptera > Sciomyzidae > Coremacera > Coremacera marginata. Next base: position 56,435,595 of record OU612044.1, read on the forward strand.
GCCGCCACTGCGTACAAGGGGAAAATCACTTCAATATTACAAGAAATAACAAGAAAAACAAAAGATGAACAGCATAAAAATTTGAAATTTATTCACAACAAAGTAAATACTAGCATTATATTGCAGTTAAAATTTTAAGTTTGATATTTGCTTCGCTTGGAAGATACAGCCCTTCAAACTTCGTGAAAATACACCTAATAGTATGTATATTAGGGTAGTCGTTATATTACTTTTTTCAAATGTCAATGATGAATGATTGTTGATTGGATCCAAAAATCAAAAAAAACTACAGCAATATATTATTATTATGTTCTTAATTGTGAATAAATTTAAAATTTTTTAACCCGTGCCCATCAGAGATATTTGACCCCAAATTCAGCAAAATTCGGCGGATTTATCAAAATTCAAATTTTTAAGAGGCTGTAAAACAAAAAGGTGATGAGTCAGAATGTTAAAAAAATATATGCTTAAGCAAGTTGAAATGTACTCTAGAAAAAAAATGTATGACTGCAACTCACTGCTTTTTATAAAAAAATTCTTAAAGTTGCAAAATATCACGTTTTAAACAAAAAATGTAATAATTTTTTTAATATGAAGAAATTATTTCGAAAGCATTTTTTATTCGTCAGATAAAAGGCCAGGTGTGTTCATATTATAATTTTTAATTCATCATTCTATGTATAATAGGAGCTAAGTAATATAAGTTACCACAAACGCTTATATCGCTATAGGAAGCAAAGAAAATATTGCCGCCATTATGAGTGTGAAAAAAAAAAATTTTAGAAAGCAGCTTTGAGTTGGACAACTTTTAATAAAAATATCAACTTTTCTAAAAATGGTCGAGCAACCAACTTCCGTTGTTTTGGAACCCTTCATATAGACTGACTCGACTAAACTCAAAATATCGTAAAAAAGCGACATGGCATTTTCTTTATTGCTAATCTTTAAAGGATGCAGACATCAATTTTTTTTTGCACAGAATAGATTACCTTTTATGTCTGCACATATTTCGTTTGTAACATATTAAAATATCGATTTGGAACAAGTGTTGCTTAATGGAAGAATTTTAATTGTATCATTCGTACAAGGTAGCATTTTTTCGTAGATTATGGCATTGAAAAAAAGGCCAGTATCCCCCTCTGTACCTCTTGTGGCCCAAGCAGCCCCTTTAAACTCAGCGGGTTCATTAAAGTAGACTTAAGCCATCGTTTTTTACGATACTTTGGGCTTAGTCATGATTCCTTGTGACCACAGATATATTTTTATTATACAGGGTGTCCCGCAATTGAGTGCAACTATTAACGGAGCTGAAAAGTTATGCCGAACGGAGCAAAAAATCGTATTGGTGGGGGAGGGGTCTATTTTCATATTCTTAGGAGCTACAGGGTTAATTAATATTTCACGACTTTTGTTTACGTTATTGTTTCTAGCAGAAAAACTAACTTTTATAAAATTTATTTTTATAACTCATTATAAAGGCAATAAAATCACCTTTCTAACGGCATATCAACAAACCCCACCAACTTAACCGTTAACGAGTTGTGCTCGTGTGAAGATGAAATCAATCGATTGAAACTACCAAATTTCAATTTTGAGTGCAAATTTCTCAGAATTTCGCGTAATAAATGAAATTTTTTTTAGGATCAATTTTGTAATTTATTCAATTTTCTTTCAATGACACCAAAAACATAAACATATCTTAAAAAATAAAAAAGTTGGCTGTACTAAAAAAATTATACTTATTAGAAAACAACGATGTTATCTACTGCATAACTAATTGTAATGTCATTATTTATCATTGTTTTCTAAGAAGTATACGTTTTTTAGTACAGTCAACTTTTTATTTTTAAAGGTATGTTTATATTTTTGGTGTCATTGAAAAGAAAATTAAATAAATTTTAAAATTGAATTAAAAAAAAATTTCATTTATTACGCGAAGTTCTAAGAAATTTGCACTCAAAGTTGAAATTTGGTAGTTTCAACCGATTGATTTCATCTTCACACGATCACAGCTCGGAAACGATTATGTCGGTGCTGTTTGTTGATATACCGTTGGAAAGGTGATTTCATTGCCTTTAAAATAAATTCAAAATAAGTTTTATGTATGTTAGTTTTTCTGCTAGAAACAATAACGTGAATCAAAGTCGTGAAATATTAATTAACCCTGTAGCTCTTAAGAATGGGAAAATAGATCCCCCCTCCCGTACGATTGTTTGCTCAGCTCGACATAACCTTTCAGCTCCGTAAATAGTTGCACTCAATTGCGGGACACCCTGTATATTTATGTGTAATGTGTGTAATGTACACATACACAATGTACACATGCACATTACACACATTAAACATTTTTTATTTTTGTTTTATTAGAAATAATTTTTGTTTTAATTAACACATCCCCTTACTTAAAAATGTTTAGTGTATTTGAAGCGCTTAAAATGTACCTAAGGATATGAAAATATAGTAGTCCCTGGTTATTTGCTCCCCGCTTACTTGGGTTTATCGTTTAACTGAGCTTAAAAGCAGGCGAACTTAATATATTCTTATTCTCATAACTGAGTTCCCCTGACACTTAAAATTGTCTGGCAATATTGAAAACAACTAGGCAGGCAGAGAGATGCAACGAGAAAGACAGCTGAACAACTTTTTTCATTACGGTGCAACAAGCAAACCTTTTTTTTTTTTTGAATTTTTAAGTTCTTTATTAGTAGAAAAATAGAAAACGTTACAAAACATATGTTATCGCACAATTTACAGATATATGGTACTTACGCCTTAATTCTTAAACATTATCTTAAACTTAGAATTTATCACAGATTTTTATTTTGAAAATTATTTTTTGAAGGAAAATACTACAATTAAAAAACCTTTGGAACTATGGACTAAACCTTTGGCTATTTGGAACTATGTACTGTCTAGAAAAGCTAATGCTTAGAAACTTATATTCACTGTAACTATTTACTACTATAATCTTACATACATAGTACCTAAACACAGGCTTTTATAACGTGTCATAACGATACAAAAGCATGGCCATTATACCAAAACAAAGGCGGCGCACAGTAAACTGTCTCCATGTAAGCGATGGACAAAAATAGGAGTTGTTAGATATTCCTGAAATGTAGTATTTTTATTAATTTGGGATCACAGAAAAATTAAATGAAATGTAGTGGAGTAGTGGAGTAGTGGACCTTTTTACAAAATCTTTAAATTTTCAGAATATATTAACTATCCTTGAAGTTTTTATAACAAATTCAAATATTGCCAATTCTTTCTTCATTTAAACAAAAACAAGAGTGCTTATACTCAGCATGTTAAACAGCTTGAAACCCTATAAATCACCGGGACCTGACGGCATTTACCCTATTGAATTACAAGAGGCTCTGCATACAATAATACCTTGGCTTCGTATAATTTTTAATGGCTGCATAAGGCTATCATATATTCCCACAGCTTGGAAAAAGGCATAGGTGGTCTTTATACCCAAGGCAGGGAAGACACCACATACCACCCCTAAAGACTTTAGGCCCATTAGCCTAACATCTTTTCTATTAAAGACGTTAGAACGCCTGTTAGATCTATATCTCCGCAGTAACATTGATTCTGCACTACTATCGGCTTCACAGCATGCCTACAACAAAGGAAGATCCGTGGAAATGGCCCTACATTCGCTGGTCGGGAACATAGAAAAATCCTTCTTAAATAATAAGTTTACTTTGGTTTCCTTCTTAGATATAGAAGGAGCTTTTAATAACGTAACACCACAAGCAATACGACGAGCACTAGTCGGACTGGGCGTAAGTAAGATCATTACAGAGCTTATAGACAAGCTACTTAACAGTGGAATAGTTCTATCGAACCTGGGCGCATACAGCGCCATTAGATCTGTCTCAAGAGGTACGCCTCAAGGAGGTGTTCTCTCTCCACTGGAATTTGGTAGTAAATGACGTACTGCTATCTCTGGAGAGAGATGGACTTGTAGTGGCAGCCTACGCCGATGACCTAGCAATCGCAGTCAGAGGCAAAGAGCCCTTTGCAGACTTAAACAATGGGGGAAGCCCTGTGGTCTTGGAGTTAATCTGGCTAAAACAGAGCTAGTCCTATTTACCAGGAAATATAAAATTCCATCCTTAGCACCAATCATACTAAATGGGTCTGTTCTGTCCCTTGCGAATAACGCAAAGTACCTGGGACTTATACTAGATAGAAAGCTCAGCTGGAAGTTAAACATAGCAGAGCGCACTAAAAAAGCCACAGTGGCACTTTATACTTGTAAAAAAGCCATAGGAACAAGAGGGGGGCTTTCGCCTCGTATCGTTCACTGGCTGTATACTGGGGTCATAAGACCTAAATGGAGTAATAATATGGTGGCCGTCCATAGACAAGGTCACATATATGAAACAACTCCAATAAGTGCAGAGAATGACGTCTATATGCATCAGCGGTGCTCTGAGAGCAACACCGACTGCAGCCCTAGAGACCATACTTCATCTTTTACCACTGGACCTGGTTGCCAAAAAGACAGCAGCCTGTTCAACGATAAGACTTAGAGAACTGGGAGTATGGGAAAGTATGACAACGGGTCACTCATCCATACTTAACAACTTCAATTTCATTCCATCAAGAACTGATTACTACAAGCCCTCGCTTTCCTTCAAAGGAAGGTATGGTACGCTTATTCCGCCTAGAACATACTGGGTCAATGGTGCACCATGGAAACGAGGGTGACCATATTTCTATACAGATAGATCAAAATTAAACGACAAGGTAGGGTATGGGATCTACTCAACAGAGCTTGGAATATCTCTGGCTCGTAGGCTTCCTGACCACTGTAGTGTGTTTCAAGCCGAATTGATGGCAATAGAGGAGGTTGTATCATGGCTTTCAAAAAACGTTGTCTTTAACGAGAAATTCATATCTTCTCTGATAGTCAGGCTGCGATAAAATCGTTGGAACAAGTAGCCACAAACTCTAAAGTAGCCAAAGAATGCCGTGCTTCATTATGGGAAATGTCGAACTATTTCAGCGTCAACCTTATATGGGTACCTGGGCATAAAGGCATAAAAGGTAATGGGAAGGCAGATGAGCTCGCTAGAAATGGAACACAAGCGCCACTATTCATGGTGACCCACCGGGTATCCCGTTAGCGACTCTCAAGCTGCTAATCAGTAACAATATCATATCGAAAGCCAACACTAGGTGGGCTGAGCTCTCGACATGCAGAGCATCAAGGCTTATCTGGCCGACACTAGATCTCGGGCGATCGAGAGCCCTCCTCTCGCTGGCAAGACCAGAACTAGCCACAATAGTGGCTGTCATCACAGGGAACGGCTTGATAGGCAGACATGCCTACAGGTTAGGAGTTATCTCAAATGACTTATGTAGAAGCTGCAGGGACTAGGAAGAGGAAGAAATCATCTCCCATCTTCTGTGCTCCTGTCCTGCGCTAGCCAGTAGAAGGCACAAATATTTAGGCTCTTTCTTCTTTCATGAGCTTGACGGCCTGTCAACGACTGATGTCAGATGTCTTAAAGGGTTCATCAGGAGCTCAAGTTGGTTCCATTATTAATAAAAGCATGTGTGCAGCGGTATCATAATGGACCTATCTAGTCTAAGTGAGCTGGTGTATGTATTTCATTTACACCGGCTGCCGCCTCTACCTAACCTAACCTAACCTAACCATACTCAGCATGTTAGAAGTTGTACTTCTTTTGTGTAATTTAAAAATTCACATTTATATTAAAGGTATTCGCACTTTTGTGTATTTATGAATACACTAGTGTACTTCTGTCAAAAAATTACACTAAATACACATGCAACAACAAATACCATAGCTTTTGAAGTTACACTTTATGTGTTTCTTTACAACATCAAAAGATGATTGTAATGTAGTTGTATGTGTTAATTGTATCATTTTGACATTACTTGGCAGCATTCTTGGTACCATTTCTTGTCCTTTGTTCGCCATAATTTCCCGCGCTAGCTCGTCACATCATATCGTTTTCTAATTAGAACTGTTTAAAATCCATCTGTAATGGAATCTGTAATGGAAAATGTTAAAATAAGGAAAAAACGTTCAATTGCCACCAGTGTAGCCAATAGTAGATACACTGCTGTGGAAGAAGTCACTCACTCTTTCCCTTGTATTTATCGGTACAATTACAATCAGTACATCTAATACACGAAAGAGCGAATACCACTATTGATATAATAATTTCAGCGGGAGATGGGTGTGTGGTGTTTTTTTTCATATCCTATTCTTAAAATTGAAGGCAAGGCGTAGTATTTATCCGATTTAAAAAAATATTAAAAAATATGTTCAGTATGTTCAATATGTTAAGAATTAAAAGTTCAGATAAGGTAATCAGTAGCCGAACTTCCAAACGTCTCTCAGACGCGTGTCGCTAATTAGCAAAAGCTGTCATTTTCTATGAACGTGGACCGCACAATATAATACAAATTGAACTGTTGACTCCCCAGCTCTTCACAGTTGGCTTAAGAATTTTTATTTGTTGACTTAAGAATTTTATATTTGATTTTTGTTACTGTTAAATCAACTATAAAAATTGTTAACTTTGAACACTTGCCGAAACGAAACACGTGAATGTATTACTTATTGTGTTCGAAACGAATACAAACACGGGAAGGTGTACTCGTTGAAACGAATAAAAAATGTTCAAACAAATAACACAAAGCATGCTCTTCGATAATGAAAAAGGGAGACAAAGGCCCTTATTATGAGCTGCGTTCGATCTTCGACAGTAGTCGAATGGCCTGATCGAACGAATTTGCATTTGGTATTATATCGTGCTTTCGGAAAAAATTAACTCCATTGTAAATTTCGCTCATTTGCCTTGTTCACGATTGTCTGTTTCTATCAACTGACCGTCATTTTGAAAACAACGATTTCTTTAAAAATGAATTGAAACAAAACAAGAGCAAAATAGTTATGACTACGATAGGACTATGATTCGATGATTCATCAGAAGAAAATGAAAGCTTGACAGAACTGGCTAGGAGAAGAAAAAGAAGATTGAAGGACGCTTCCAACACTTTGGAAATGAACTCCACAACATAAAAGCAGTCTTTCAGAGAAGTTTTGACATCCACAACATATTAAAAATTTGCTTACAGATTTCTATAGAACTTCTGACTGTCCAAGGAGGCTTTTGTGGAATTGATGATAAATCAATACACACGAGCAAGATCAATTCCAAGCATATTAAAATTGTCAACAGTTCTGCGATTTGTTGCCGATCCCCTTTAACCTGCATAAAATTTACAAAAACAGTTAAAAAATTAGTTTTTACTCGTCAAAAAGCAAAAAATAATCACAAAATACTAACATTTTTAACAGTTATCACTCAGCGTGCATAGCATCGAAAGCTAAATTCTATTCGACTGACAGTTCGACGAACAAGGAAAATTTCGACTGGGTTGCACTGCTCATACAGTGGCGGCGTAACATGAGTTGACACCCGGGGCTGTTTTCTATTGAGCACCTTCAAAATAAAACAGCAAATACTTAACGTATTTACGTGACTTTTCAATAGACAAAATAGAATGATTGGTTAGCCGAGCTTGGCTCATTGTGGATCTTAAGATTTAATCAACTTCAATTTTGAAAAGCTTCTTCTACACGAAACAACTCAAACACAAATATTTAAAAAAACCGTATGCTCAGTTCTAGACTCAGAAAAGATTTAGAAAAACCCCTTTCACAATAAATCGGAGATGCTTCAAGGTAGTGAACTGGACCGCTGCTTGGTAATAAATACTGGCAGCTTTTAAGTGGTGCCGCAGTCGAAAAATCTCCACGATAATGTCCTCTGCAGAAAATTCATCATAAGTTTTTGTCTATGTTTTTGTCAGGAACAAAAACCGGCGAGATCTTGATCAAATGCGACGAATAATGCGTTGCTTATTTCTTTAAATATGTTTAATCCTATTTGGAAAATAGAAATTTAATTTTTTAATTTATTTTTCTGCGAGAATAATTGGGTTGTTCGGAAGGTAGTTTCGTTTTTTCCTAACAGAGGACTATATTGTATTTATTCACAATCAACTTCACATTAAAGCCGCATAATCATATGTATTTTGACAGATGATATAGCAAGGCTTACTTACTTACTTAGATGGCGCCTACAACCGTAAGTCGGTTTCCGCCTGTCGTAAGAAATTGCGCCAGCCATTTCTGTTTTGCGCTTGCTGGCGCCAGTTGGAAGCTCCAAGTTTCGTCAGGTTGTCCTCCACTTGGTCCCTCCAACGGAGATGCGGTCGTCCTCTTCTGCGTTGTCCGCCGCTGGGTACCGAATCGAATATTTTCTTCGCTGCAGCGTCGTCTTCCATCCGCTCACCATGACCTAGCCAGCGAAGCCGCTCGATTTTTATGCGCTTTACTATGTCGATGTCGGCGTATAGCTCATACAGCTCATCGTTCCATCGTATTCGATACTCGCCATTGACGCAGATTGGTCCGTAGATTCTACGAAGGATCTTTCTCTCGAATGCTCCTAAAATCTTTTCATCAGAGCTGCTCAACGTCCAGGTTTGTGCTGCATATAACAGGACGGGCATGATTAGTGACTTATAGAGTGTAACTTTTGTTCGTCGAGAGAGGGCTCTGCTTCTCAATTGCCTACTGAGCCCAAAGTAACACCTGTTGGCAAGAGTTATCCTTCGTTTTATCTCTCTACTGATATCGTTGGTGGAGTTAATGCTGGAACCGAGGTAGACGAAGTCCTTCACAACCTCGAAGGAGGTGTTGTCAGAAGTGACGTGGGTGCCAATACGCTGGCACTGTTTGTTTGTTGACACCAGATATTTCGTCTTATCTGCGTTTACTGCAAGACCCATGCGACTCGACTCTTTTTCTAATTTTGAGAATGCTGCACTGACTTTGCGTGTGTTATGGCCAATGATATCAATATCATCGGCATACGCTAGCAGCATAACACTCTTATAAAATATTGTGCCGCTTTGTCTCAGATCAGCAGCTCTAATGATCTTCTCCATAATTAGATTAAAAAAGTCGCACGATAAAGAATCACCTTGTCTGAAACCTCGTTTGGTAACAAATGGGGGGAGAGGTCCTTCCCTATTTTTACTGCACTGCTGATGGTGCTCAGTGCCATCCTGCATAGACGGATTAATTTTGCAGGTATACCAAATTCAGACATGGTGGAGTATAGGTGATTCCTTATTGGACTGTCGAAAGCGGCTTTATAGTCGACAAAAAGGTGGTGGGTGTCGATTTGCTTCTCTATGGTCTTTTTCAAGATTTGTCGTAGCGTGAATATCTGGTGGGTGGTAGATTTTCCAGGTCTGAAGCCACACTGATAAGGCCCAATCAGTTGATTTACGATGGGCTTCAGTCTTTCACATAATACGCTTAAAGAACGCAGAACCTCATAGGCGATATTTAGGAGGCTTATCCCACGGTAGTTGGCGCAAATAGTGGGATCGCCTTTCTTGTGGATTGGACAGAGTACACTGAGGTTCCAATCGTTTTGAATGCATTCTTCCAACCATATTCTGCATAAAAGCTCGTGAATGCATTTAAATAGAGCTTCGCCTCCGTTCTTAAATAGCTCAGCGGGTAGACCATCGGCTCCGGCGGCTTTGTTGTTCTTAAGCCGTGTTATTGCTGTCAAGACTTCATTATAGTCGGGCATCGGTATTGTTGTCGTCATCGCCATTCAGAAGACTAGAGAAGTGTTCCCTCCATAACGTCAGTGTACTCTGGATATCTGTCACTAGAATCACGTTTTCATCCTTGCAGAAAGAGGCCTTGGTTTTAGAGCCATCGGCCAGGCGCCTTATCTTTTCGAAGAATTTTCGGGTCTCGTTCCTGTCACCATACATCTCAATCTTCTCACACTCACGCTTTTCTGCCTCTCGTTTTTTCCGCCTGAAAAGACGTTTCTCGTCCCTCCTCTTCTCTCTGTATCGCTCCTTAGCAGCACGCGTTACAACCGACTGCAGGGTGGCTTTGTAGGCGGCATTTTTCTCTGCCGTGGCGTCGCGACCGTACACAGATAGTGGGAGATGTGTGCCCACTGCGCGCATATATCGTCGATCGGAGGAGTGCTTTCTTGAAGCAGGAGTGAGAGTCGAGTGGCAAAGGCTTCGGCTGTCCGTTTTGATTGCAGCTTGTCGACGTCTAGCTTTCTCTGTGTAGGATTGCGCGTATTCTTTGCAGCGCACAGACGTGTACGGATCTTAGCTGCGACAAGATAATGATCCGAGTCTATGTTAGCACCACGGATCGTGCGTACATAGCAAGGCTTGCTTGTGAAAAAATTGATTGATTCTGCTCAGTAGTTTTTGGTTGATAGCCTTTTAATGGAATGGATAGCCTTTCTTGGAAAGTGAAAAACGACATTTTCGGCATATTTTACTTTATTACTATAGAAGAGGTAAAAATGCTGTTCAAGCAAAAAAAAAAAAAAAATTTTCTGATGTCAAAGAGAAGATGTGTTTAGTGTGCAAGTGCCAAAACTGGTTTGCAAAATCGATCCGGCATGTTTGATGTCGAAGATGCATCCCGTTCTGGAAGGCCAGCTGAAGGTGATCAAAGACACAACAAAGGCATTAATTGATGCAAGCCGGCGAATAACAACTCATAGGACTCATGATCATTTGAAAGGCTAGTTTTATCTCAATGCTCGACATATGGGTTCTTTATCCTCTTACGACAGAAAATGTATGCACCGTCACATTTATGTTTGTGATTTTCTTTTCAAACGGCAAAAAATTATCCATTTTTTAAGCGTAAATAGGTTGTCTACAATAATATTAAGCGCAAAATATCCTAGAGTATAAAAGATAGACCGGCTCAAAGCACTTCGAAAGCCAATATTCATCAAAAAAAGTTTATGACATCTTCTTGGTACGATTTCAACAAGGACTCTACTGGAGATGGGCCTCGACTACAGGAAGAACAGGGAATAAGGGGATGATCGTTATTCCTCAACCAGTACCTTGTTGTTTTCGCTGTATGACATAAGGCACCATTTTGCCGAAATTAATACTCACTTTCTGCAGTTTAAAGGGTGCAAATGCACGGTAAAAACTAAGAGTTCAGTTTCTCTAGGTACTAGAAAACGTGGATGATACCTTCGGTCATGTATAATAACGATTATCAAATCTTCTGACCGACATATATTAGAAATCATAGTAGAAGCAGTGAACTGCACAAGTCTCTTCAAACGAACATAGTGATAGGCTTCATATAAAATTTATATGTAGTACTCACTTTCGACGATCCTTTCATCATAACTCAAACCTTGATTCGTCTAAACCAAATTAATGAGTCACATTGCCGACGAGTCCAATTATTATGATCAATCAGCCCACCACAGAAGATGTTTTCCTGCGTTCTTGTAAGCGACGGTTTTCCCTTGCATAAAGAAAGTTTGTATACTGCTCTGTTCAAGTTTCCTTCCAGTTTTATGATATGGGGGTGCACACCAGCGAGAGGAGTTAGTAATTTATGGATGGCCAATGGTATCTAACGCTTTTTAGTACAAGGACATACTGAACTAAGCTGCAGCGAAAGCAACAAAGTACTGGTTGATGAATAACCATCATCCCGTTATTCCCTGACCTTCCTGTAGTTGACACCCATCTCCAATAGAGTTGTTGTTGTTAAAAATTAAAAGGGATTTGCGACGCAGTCCCGCTAGGAGTATAGGAGATTTAAGGAAAAAATAAAAGGATATTTGCTTAGCATTACCAGGATCTCGTGGATACAATACCTCGTCTTACCGCAGCAGTCATAGGTCAGAAATGGGCCAATGCACAATGGTATATGGAATAGGACGAACTATTGTGACAAAGTTTTCTGGTGGCCGAACTTTTCTGAATTAAGTCTTATATTTGTTTTTGCTAGTTAAAGAGTGTTTGTGAAATGAAAATTTTTTATGTTATGTGTTTATATAACTCCAATAATTTTTCAATTATTAAAGGTTATATTTTATCGAGCTCAAGGTCAAAAAAAATTTTTTAAGTTTCATTCTCAAATGTTGTGGAACAAGTTTTTTTTTAACTAACACTTTTTCAAAAATTTTTTGGAGCTTCTTTGTACAAGTAAAGATAAAAATAAAGGCAGCCGAACTATTCTGACAAAGGGTAGTATATTCTAAAAGGGTTTGAAAAATCTTGGATATTTTTTCCAGAAATCAATTTAAAAGTTAGTGGTCGAAAAATTTACCAGCGGGCTCAAATGGGTTAACAAAAGCGAAACGGCACGTGCAACAAAACTTATGAGAAAAACCTGACGGAAAGAAGTATTGTTGTTGTGCAATATTATTATAAATATTATTATAAATATATTTTTATAAACAATTACAAAATTACACTCAGAAAGCAAAATTTATTTATCAAAACAATTATCATGCCTAGTTTTTGGCATAGACTGCGAACGTGAATAGAATATTTTGGGTTGGTTTTGAGCTATATTGAGCTCAGTTCTTGAAATTTAATTAACGAACGACTTCGGCTTGATTTTAGAACATTTCTTATGTGGCTACTGGATTGAACGAGAGAATTGTCAACCCTTGGTGCTTGGCACCCGGAGAAAATCGCCCCCATCTTCTCACCCTTACGCCGCCACTGTGCTAATAACAAGAATTTGAAATTCGATATTCGCTGTTCGATAACCAGCGAAGATCGAACGTCGAAAGCAACTCATAATAAGGGCCAATATGTTTTACGACTGTGTTGCCAAAAAAGCATTTTCTTTTCTACTTATTTGCATGCAAAGCAAAATATTTGGAAAGAACAGCGCTTACGAAATATTTAAAGGAATAAAGAAGAATCGTCACTCGTCAAAGTATAAATAATTCGAAAAAACAGCGACTGACTGTGAATATTTTTCTGAGTGTAACGATTGATTCTTTGGGAATCCAGCTGCAGAATTCTTATTTTTAGAGCTATTGTTTCCTTTATCCAATTTTCAAACTCATTTTTTTTAATCTTATAAAGGGTGGTTAAATTTTAAGGGCCGATGTTGATTTTGAATAAAACACAAATTATTTAGGGAATTAGTGTCATTTCTTTTTATTATAATAATATAAGTATGGTTCAATTATGTATGGAACAAAATATCGGCCAAATGGCCGCCGCGACCTCGGCGACATACCTCCATCCGATGGTCCAAATTTTCGATGACGCTGAGGCATAAGTGAGGTTCTATGCCGTTAATGTGCCGAATTATCTTATCCTTTAGCTCTTGAATTGTTGCTGGCTTATCGACATACACCTTTTTTTTCAAATAACCCCAAAGAAAGAAGTCCAACGGTGTCAAATCACATGATCTTGGGGCCAATTGACATCTTTAAAAATTGATCATCCACTGTTGCCATTTCTTGCCACCATTCTGACCATTGACGACGCTTGAAATTCTTGTTCTTGATTCAATTGCACCTTGTAAGCGTGTAAATGCAAGTCTTTATGCAAAATGTTCATCAACGACGAGCGTAAGAGGTGCAATTGTTGGGCACGACGACGAGTTGAGGTGAACGGCTCTTCAGCCACACTATCGCGAACAGCAGCAATATTTTCTGCAGTACGAGCTGTCCGAGCATGCACTGGTGTTTTCACATTTCCTACAGATCCGGTTTGCTAAAATTTTTGCACGATTTTTGCGAGTGTACGCACATTTGGACGATTAAATTGACCGAAAAAATCACGAAGTGCACAATATGCATTTTGATTTAAACGCCCATTTTCATAATAAGCCTGAATAACTTTAATGCGTTGCTCGATTGTGTATCTTTCCATGGTTCAAATCGAGTATGTCTGAAATTGAGAAATGTCAAATGAAATGCATAAAAAAACTTGACGTTTAGGTGTGGTTCACATTCAACATCGGCCCTTAAAATTTAAGCACCCTTTATATATAAAAAAACGGATGTATGTATGTAGGTATGTATGTGGGTATGTATGTATATCACGCACGGACTCCAAAACCGAAGAATCAGCCTTTATGAAACTTTCAGGGAAACTGAAGCAACAGTTTGAAAGTGTTCCTGTGAAGTTTGGTGTGGATTGGACAAGGGGGCTTGGAGCCTCCCATATAATCCAAATTGGCTCTATCGCCCACACACCAAAAAAAGATATGTATCAGAAGGTTTTGATCGTAAAAAAGTATAATTTAGTACTTTTGTTCAGATGGTTACTGACGGCGACTGTACAAAAAAAATGGGGCGTGTTCATACTATATATACGCCTACTTTTCAGAAATCATTTTAATTCCTGATATGTTCACGTTTTGATAGTGAATCTTGGTATGCAGGTGCTAAAGGTCCAAGTGGCAGTCACTGTATATATATAAATGCTGTCTTGCCCACTTTTACCGCCCACAAATGCTTTATATTAACATGCTTTATATTAAACGGTTTTTTAACCGTAGAAGACTAAGATTTGGCCATTTAGTTCATATTGTTACTGTCTGCAAGTTTTCAAAAAAGGGGCGTGTTGCCACTATATCTACGCCCACTTTTTTGAGATCGTGCTTATTAGATATGGGTAACGCAGCGCTGCGTTGCGTTAATGAGTTGAAGCACTTCAATGCGTTACTGCGTTGATACACTTGTTTTAATAAAACTAACGCAAAAGCAAAAATTGCACATGTTGTACGGCGCATCGAGGATAGAAACAGAAAGTTGAAAGCGAACATTATTACTCTGTATAAATAAGGACAACGGCTTGCAGGGAATATGCTCGGAGTGCGTTTGACTATTATTAATGTTTTGCCATTCATAAAATGGTTTTGTCAATTTAATAAACTGTTGGATGTGTTCGTGTTCGAAGCAGAAGTAAATTTGGATCCAACTTTGAACTTGTTTTGCATACCAGGTACGCGTATGTATCTGTTTGATGACTCGCATCAAATTTTAAACGAAATACAGTTTGGCTGCATCCTTAAAGTTTAATATATCTTAAGTTTTGGTAAACTTTTAATAAAATATCGCTTTGTGTCCTTTTTTCAGACAATTTTTTTTTTATTAATTTTTTTAACGCAAATTAAAGTATATATTGATATTTTGCTTCGACGTTCGCTTCGAAAGTGAAATTATTAAATGTAGCCACTGGCAAATGGGGATGTACATTATTCTTCTATTAGAAAAGTTTAGAAGTTTTTTTGGGATTTTTCCATTCGCCATTTGCCCATAGGCCATTCCCTATAAAATCGTTCTCTGATACAGAAGTGCACTTCAGTTCTTGTAAATTGTGAATATATAAGTAAATATACAGGGTGTGCCGCAATTGAGTGCAACTTTTTACGGAGCTGAAAGGTTATGTCGAGCTGAGCAAAAAATGGTATGGGAGTGGGGGTCTATTTTCACATTCTTAGGAGCTACAGCAATAATTAATATTTCACGACTTTGATTCACGTTATTGTTTTTAGCAGAAAAACTAACAAACATAAAACTTATTTTGATAGCTCATTATAAAGGCAATAAAATCACCTCTCTAACGGCATATCAACAAACCCCACCAACTTAACCATTACCGAGCTGTGCTCGTGTGAACATGAAATCAATCGATTGAAACTACCAAATTTCAATTTTGAGTGCAAATTCTCAGAATTTGGCGTAATAAATACATTTTTTTTTTAGTACAGCCATCTTTTTTATTTTAAAAGATATGTTTATTTTTTTGGTGTCATTTAAAAGAAAATTGAATAAATTACAAAATTGATTATTGAAAAAATTTCATTTATTACTCAAAATTCTGAGAAATTTGCACTAAAAGTTGAAATTTGGTAGTTAAAACCGATCGATTTCATCTTCACACGAGCACAGCTCGGTAACGGTTAAGTCGTAAGGGTTTGTTCATATACGGTTAGAAAGGTGATTTTATTGCCTTTGCTATGAGTTTAATGTAGGTTAGTTTTCCTGCTAGAAGCAATAACGTGAATCAATGTCGTAAAATATTAATTAACCCTGTAGCTCCTAAGAACGTGGAAATATATCCCCCCCTCTCATACGATTTTTTGCTCAGCTCAACATAACCTTTCACCTCCGTAAATAGTTGCACTCAATTGCGGGACACCCTGCATATTTATAGTTAATATAAACATTTTTAATAATGTCAAAAAGAAGTTCGGCCATCTGTCATATAATATAAAACAAAGAAAACTTAAGTTTTTTTCCAACAAGTTTTAAGCGATTAAATAAAAGGACTAAAAAGATGAAATGAAAGCAATGTGTCAATTTTCAAAAACTAGTTTTTGAGATATGTTCAACTGTTTTTCCGTCAAACGTCAATAAAAAATTATACATCACATTCATAGTGGTCATTTGAACAAGAATTTTAAATAAGAAATAAAGAACACAAAAAACCAAACTAAAAGTAATATGCAATAATAATTTACTGAAAGCAAAGCTTTGAAATCACAAAACAGCTATTTATTTCATTGTAAATACATTTGTCCAAATTTATCTTATTTATCCTACAAATAATTTCCTTTCTTATTATTTGTCCCACACTTATTAATAAAACAGAAAAGTGGCAATGCTAAAACACATTTTGACATTCGAGGTCGGTGTGGTGAATCCCCTTACCCTAGCCATGGCAGAATTATAAGGTAGGGTCGACTCGGAGAGGAATGGAGTACAAAGCAGAATAAAGCTACATTGATGTCAAAATCAGCTGTTCATCGCGAATTTCTTTATACTCACGTTCGCAGTTGTTTTTTAGGTTAAAACTCTTACAGGTTTTTTTGCAATTTTAAGACTTCTTTCACAATTTATAGTTTTTATTACACTTTTTTTATAATATTTGCACTCAAATTAGCACAAATTTAACACTCGCGACCGCACTGTTTGCAACTTGGAAACATAAAATATTTTCTTCATTTGCAATTTCTACGAAATTCGTCGTTTTGACATATATGCTTCCTTCAAATAATACCTTATCATTGTATCATGACCCTACCTTATTATTGTATCATGAGTGAACCCAATTTGCGCTTAGCTTTCCACCATAAAATTAACCACATAACGCAAAGCGTTGGTCCTCACTGCGTGGATTTAATTCTTGTTGATACAGGAATCATAGCATTTCAAACTACACTATGGCGCAATTGCGTTAACGCTGTTTGCAACTTGGAAACATAAAATATTTTCTTTATTTGCAATTTCTACGAAATTCGTCGTTTTGACATATATGCTTCCTTCAAATAATACACTCTTCGTTGACGCGTGAGAGCACTCAGCGAAGCGGCCCTACCTTATCATTGTATCATGACCCTACCTTATTATTGTATCATGAGTGAACCCAATTTGCGCTTAGCTTTCCACCATAAAATTAACCACATAACGCAAAGCGTTGGTCCTCACTGCGTGGATTTAATTCTTGTTGATACAGGAATCATAGCATTTCAAACTACACTATGGCGCAATTGCGTTAACGCATTCCGCTGATACAGCAAACTGCGTTTGAGTTGGTGTATCAACGCAGCGATTTTTGCTGCGTTACCCATGTCTAGTGCTTATTCCTAAGCTGTACAGGTTTTGCTAATGAAACTTAGTGACGGTTCCAAGTGACGGTCAATTTGTCACAATTTTGCCAAATTTTGCCACGCCCAGTTGTACCACCCACAACTCCATAATACTTCTATAAATCAGACGATTTCGATCATTCAATACTAAAATTTTATAATTAAGTTCATACGCTCACTCTCGACAGCTTTTGCAAAAAAATGGGCGTGGTAGCACTACACATGCGTCCACTTTTCAAAATAATTTTAAATTCTGCGGTGATTACGTTTTGATAAAAAAACTTGGTATACAGGTGGAATGAGTTCAAGTGGTGGTCAATATATATATATATACAAATGTTGCCATGCCCGCTTTTATCGCCCAAAAATTAGTAAAAATGCTATATATCAGAAGGTTTTTATCATAGAAGACTAAAATTTGGTAAATTAATTCGTATAGTTATTGTCGGAAACTGTACAAAAATGGGCGTATTGCAATTTATGTACGACCACTTCCAGAACTCACTATAATTCGTGAGTAGTGCAAGCTTACATAGTGAAACTTGATATGTAGGTGCAATGGCCTCTATATGCAATGGTCTCTATATCTTATATATATACCCCAACGCTTACTACGTAAGGGGTATATTAACTTTGTCATTCCGTTTGTAACGCTAATAAGGAGACGTGGCAGGTATAGAAAAGTATATATATTTTTGATCAGCATCACCTCCTGAGTCGATTTCCGTGTGTCAGCTTGTATGTCCGTCTGTCTGTCTGTCTGTCTGTCTGTCTGTCTGTCTGTCTGTCTGTCTGTCTGTCTGTCTGTCTGTCTGTCTGTCTGTCTGTCTGTCTGTCTGTCTGTCTGTCTGTCTGTCGACACGATTACAACCGTAATTTTAAAGATATAGTGCGATGAAATGCAAAATATAAGATATCTATACAAAAAATGAAGAACAAGTTCGAAAATGAGCCAAATCGGATGAAAACAACGCCTACCTCCCATACAGAGTGACTTTATTTTTACAGTAAAATCTCTTAAAAATCCACAAAAATTAATAAAATGCCTTGAAATTTTACTTGTAAGCTTAGATCTTCAATATAAATTCTGACTATAAAAATTGAATAAATCGGATGAAAACCACGCCTACCTCCCAAGCAAAGTGACCTTTTTATGAACGTAAAATCTCTTAAAAATCCACAAAAATACAAATATTAAGAAATGTCTTGAAATTGTGCACATAAGCTTTGATAATTAATATAAGCCATCTTTATAATATTTACCAAAATCGGATGGAAACCACGCCTACTTCTCATACAAAATGGCTATTTTAAACTAAAATCTTTTAGAAATTCACAAAAGTTAAAGAAATGCTTTGAAATTTGCCCATTGTACATGTGCTTTGGTATATAATATGAACCATATCTATGATATTCGACAAAATCGGATGAAAACTACGCCTACCCCCATACAAATCGACGTCATCAAAATAGGAAAACTTTCGCAAATATATAAAACTGAATGTCACCATGTCTGTCACGGCTAAAAACTTCGAATATACTTGAATTTGACCACGAGGAGGAGGGTGGTTTTAGCTTCGGTACCCTGCCGAAGCTCCATTCCTTACTACTTTTAGTTAATTTTTTTCAAAATATTTTTCTCAATATTAAAAATTCACAATATGAGTATGACCCATTATGAACCAAATTTATTTTGAGTACTTTGATTTATTGTTTCTAATGTTTCGTTGACGGAAAAACCGGGAAAATATAGAAAACATAAAAAGGATTGCTTTGCTGCGATTAACAAATTAACAAATTAAAAAAATAAATATAAACCCGTTATTGATACAAAAAAACTAAATGAATTTCTGAAATCACCGCCTAAAGTGTTAAAATATATAAGGAATTAAGTTATTAACAAAATTACGTCAGTAAAAAAATAATCTGTTTTTAACCAACCGAAAACGGTACAAAAAACGATAGCAATTTTAGAACCATCGTACTATTATACATTTTGAAATTAAGTTTCATACTACTCCTACTAGTTTTTTCCAAAAATTTAACGAGTCATCTCACCGTGAGGCCTACAGAAATTACAACTTAAAAATATAAATATACTGGCGTGTACATGAAAAACCCCCCACTTTTTTCCCCCACTTTCCGAAAAGGTATATTTGGTTCATAGGACAGAACGTGTGAAATGCAATGTAATAATAATATTATAATTACATTTTTTTTGTGCTTAAAAAGCTTGCCGCTCTTTTATTGAAGATTAATAGGAACTAGAAAAGTAAAATTAATAATTAATCAGTATTAATTATCTAAAATTGTAGTAAATCCAAATTATTTGCATAAAATATTTAAAACGTGTTTAATCAATTGAAAGAGTATTTACAATGACAAAGGTGATGCTGAATAGTGATAATGACTAGTCCAATTTGAAAACAATTATTTTTTTCAATTTTGAGGTTTTTAGTTTTTTTTTAAGCTTTAAAAATATTACCAAAACGATACAAAATTTACCATTTTACCAAGTCAAAAAATTTTAACCAAAGTTGGTAATATTTTACCAAAACGGCAACGCTGAACACAGCCGTTGCTTTTGTCACATACAAGGTTGATTTATAAGGTTGTCGCAAGGAAGAGAGCGAGTACCCATAATTGTCAAATCGAAGTTGACAGCTCATAGAAAATCTGCAAGTTCTCTCTATTATCATCCGTTTTTCTTTCGTAGTCATTCGCAAAATTGGCTGGTTTTGACAATTATGGGTACTGAGAAGAGAGTGCGATCAGCTCTGCGACAACCTTATAAATCAACCTTGGTCACATACAAATCTACCGAACGCGTTTTTCGTGTATCTAATTAGCCGAAACGTAGCGTAGAAGTCTGTTGAATTTTGATTTTGTAAGGTTGGAAATTTGATTTTTTGTAAGGTTGTTAGCATCACACTTTGATTTTTGAGGAATATTTCTTTGTTTGCGTTAATTTATTGAAGCGAAATCTAAGTATTTTAATTTTATTTATTTTTTATTAATAATTAATATATGTTTCAAAATGGTAGACGATGAAAAACTAATTGATCTAGTGATTTATTTGACACTTGCTGTGGTTGCTACGTTGGTAGCATAATCAGCAAAATGTTATAGTACGTTGCGTCATGTTAAGATATGTTACGTCAAGTTTGCATAATCAAATCATTAGTTATATGTGAGCGCGCTGTCAAAATTTCACCTACATCAAGATTGGCGAACCTACATTTTTGCGAAATACTTCAGTCAATTTATACTACACTCTCCCAAAATTATTGTTGAAATTCAACAATAACGATTGTTAATTAATTTAACAATTGCCTTGTTAAAATTTTCTATTGATTTTGAGTATTAATTTTCTCTTTCAAAAATCTACAATTTTTATTGTACGATTGTTAAATTTATTGTTGCTTTTTTATACTGTTGAATTCGACAATTTGATTGTTAATTTTTTTAATTTGAAAATTTAATTGTCAGGTTAATACAAAATTCAATTCAATAAAATAAATTTTTTTATGTTGTGGTGACTGCAACCTAAGGAAAATAGTTGTGGAATACAAAGGTAAATATAACTAGTAACAACTTTTTTTATTAATTTATTTAGAAGCTTAAATTCTTGCAGCAAAAAGCAAAGCAGCAAAAGCAAAAAAGCAAAATCTTGCAGCAAAAAGCAAAAAGCAGAAGCAAGCAAAAAGTTTGCAAGCATTTCAAGAAAGAAATGGTGTTCAATGGAGTTCAACAAAGAAAAGAGCAGAGCGTTTCCTTTGAGTATTAATACAGGTTTAAAAATAGTGACATACTATTATTTCTGTGAATAGAATCGCAATCGGCACCGTTGCAACACTCTTAGGCATAAAGCCCGCAGGTGAATGCGGTTCCTCAAGTTGTTGCTGTTAACAACCGATTGTGGCGAATCTTTTATGTATAAATAAAATAACATTTTGTATTCTCTTTTTATGAAGTGAAGGATATAATAAAATTCCTACTTCAAATCGAAAAATTTGATTTTGCTTTAGTTTTTGACAGGCAATTTTTTTCCACTAAACTTTTTATATTAAAATTTTTTGACATTTTGTTTTTGACACATGTACATTTGTGACGTTTTATTTTTGACATTTGACTATTTTCGAAATTTTATTTTTGATTTCTTGACATTTGTAAATGACAACCTATTTTTGTAACCATCAAAATTCATTTCGAAAAATTAACAATTTCGATTGTTATTTCTAACAAAAAATTAACAATTGCATATTGTTAATGCTATTTTAACCAAGATTATTGTTATTTTTTTGTTAAAACTAACAATTTTTTTCTGAGAGTGTAGGTATCAAAATAATTAAAAATGTATTAGGAATTCTTTTCATACCTAAATGGAAATACGATTCAATAAAATTGTCTACAAATTCAATTCGAAGGAATTTGATGTTTCACAAAAATAAACAGGGCAGCCAACACAACATAATTGAAAAAATATGTTGCTTTTTTCTGATCTTTTTTCGACTTGAAAAATAGGTCAACATTTTTTAACGTCAGGGCAAAATGTAAAAAATTATTCAGAAGGCAGAATTCTTTGTCGAGAAAATAAAACGTCAAACATTTTTTCATATGATATAAATCTGAATCAATATGTTTAAGATTAATCAAAAATAATCAATTTATTATCAAATTCAAATAAATATACTAATTCAATGGCATTTCATACAAAATAAAGGTGAATTCCTTAATGATCTTAAATTATGTTTAAACAAAATATATCTGTGGAGTAAAAAATAAGCCCTGTTGTTTACATAAAAGTTTGCTCTTATTTGGTCTCACTCACCGCTCTATGTGGTATCAAATGATCAACTATAAAGTTGATGGCCACAAATCCTGTTTAATTTACTGACTAAAAGTCAATTAAATTTTTAAACTCTGCAGCCAAGTATGTTGTCAATAAATAATGCATTGCATGAGCTTCAAACACCAATTCCCAACGGTACTAAAAATACTCAACTTTGAGGCAAGCTTGATCTATCTTTTTTTATATGCGATCAATCAAATAAAGTACGAAAGCCAGGTGAGCTGATAGCTTAAGGATTGTTAATCTTTTTAATCTTGTATGAAAAACTATGAACTGAAATTTGACTAGTTTATATAAACAAAATAAACTAAAAAATAAACATTAAAAATTTGTTAACTACTGATTTCACACAACATTATATGAACTTTAATTTTTCTGTTTTTATCGTATAGCAAAAGCCGCTGTGGATTTTTCAAAATATTTAATATGAATAAAATTGCGAGTGATAGCAAAGATCAATGATCTTTTAACCCTTTAAGACTAGACAACGACATGGTTAGCTGGCAATGTATAAAAGCAGTTTCGCAACATTGAGCGCTACATTAAGTATTGAAAATTTTACTAAACAATTTATAAAAAGGACAGAGAAGACCAAATAAACAACAAAAAATATATGTACTGAACAAGGCAACCGGTCCATATTCTAGTCATACATTTCTGTACTTACGAATATAGAAAATAATCATATAAAGCAGTAGAGCCCAAGAAATTTTATGTACGGGCCAATGCTTAAAAAAAAAACAAACACAAAATGTTCCACATCATTGGGTTCGTCAAAAAATGAAACAAAACAATAACAGTTATTAATGCAATAAGATCAGAAGTTATTTATTATACTGTTTACAGTTATTACAAAAGTTTACTGTTATTACAATAAGGGCTATGTTATACTGGCGGTCATGGGCACGTCATTGTTGTTTCAATGTAAATTGAAAAATTGAGAGCGAGAGCGAGAGAATAAATTTTGCCCACGACGGTCACCAAATGATTCGATAAAAATATGAAATCACGAGATCAAAACAGTGTTGCGTTGGTGAATTATGCACACCATTTGTATTTTAGCATTAAAATAGTACAATTTCAGTACGAAATGTATGAAATCAGTAATGAAACCTGCTTAACATCAACACTCAACCATGTTCAACGATGATACTTTTTTCGGATAAATAAAGTACTAAAAGTAGCAAAAAGTATCGCTACCTTAATAAAGAAAGGTCCTAACTCAATTTTTTTTTACATTACACGAGAAGAAAAAACTTAATAAAAAAACTAAGTTCTGCAATTTCTGCAGTAAAAAAAAATTGTAACATCATTACATCACTTATAGTTTTTAATAAAAAAAAAGTTTGCAAAAAATTCGGAACTTAAGATCTTTATTTATTACAAAGTTTTTTCCTTCTCCTATTGAGTTAGGGCCTTTTGATATAGGGCCTTTTTATATTAAGGTAGCGGTATGCTAATGTTTGTGGATCATATGACCATCAGTATAACATACTTTGCGCACAGCGCTCATCAAACGAAAAAAGAGCCCAAAAAATGACGTGACCATACTCAATTTGACCGTGAGTATAACATCACCCTAACAAAACTTGCATGAAAAAATCATTCGACACACAAGTAACGGGGCAATCAGCTGAACCATCAACATTGTCGAGTGTGCTTTTTTTTTTTTATTTAGCGCAGAGACAAAATTAAGACAGAAAAAAATTTGTATTAAGCGCCACGCGGGCAACTTCATGGGCATGATTGATGTAAAGAGATGAGAAGAAAGAGATTTTTAAATGTTTTGAGGCAGAAAATAATGTAACAGTGGCGTAGACAAGTAGAAATTTAAGGGATAGATTTTCCTGCGATTGGACTTTTTGCACTGATATACGGGACACCTTAAACAAGCGGAGCAGAAGTTAAATAAATGGTTTTATTTTATTGATATAATAATGTTACACAATCTTGAACAAACTGTATATCAATAAAGAAAATTTCATAAAGAAAATATTCTATCTTTCATTTTCAATTCAAAGCTTGCTTTTTGATTTTAAAACAAAAAAAAATTAATTATATAGATTTCAAAACACTCTCTCAATTGTATAAGTCTAGCCTTTTATAATCCTTTGGATTATTAACAAGGTATAAAATGATTATTAATTATTGAAGCTTTTTGTTGTTCGTCTGACTATGTTGCTTGTCATTCCTATGAATTCTAGTGCTTCTTATGCTGTTAATTGATTTTTGTGTAAACAACGTGATGGTTTGTCCTTAAACCATTTTAATGCTAGAAGTTTGAATTAATCAAAACTTGATTACGTAAGATACGTTTTTGATAAATCAAATGTAGACGTTTTGTATCTCTGTGATATGGTTTCTTTTCGAAATTTCTAAAGCATACTACAATATCCGATATTATATTTTGTTTAGAAATGACAGAACGGGAAAACGAGGAGGCGGAGTTGCTATTAATTGCAAATCATATTTAAGATCAAACCTTATCAATAAATATGTGTCTGACGTTGAGTTTATTAATAATCAATTTCTCATGCCAATTTTAAAATATTTGTATCTTGCGTGTACAATCCCAAGAGAAGTCATTGTGTTGATTGAATCTTATTTCGTGGATCTTTACAATCGTGTGACTGAATTGGACTTCTATTCTATATGCGGTGATTTCAATGTGAACAATGCAGCTGGAATGACAATTATTAACTCTTCTCTTCCGACTCGTTTTCTTCCCTATGATACTCCTAGTCTACTCGATGTCTTAATACTTTCTGATGAGTCCATGCTTCTACTTTTTGATCAAATTTCATTTATCTCTGACCATGATCGTAATAACCGTTGGAATGATTGTTGTTTCTGCGAGACTGTGGATGATAAAATAAATATTCTTGTCTTCCATGTTAGCCATGCTTTTGAAAATTTCGTTCCTCTTCGTACGTCAGTAATAAAAAATAAGGCTTGTCCTTGGTTCACGGCATTTGTTAGATTAGCCATAAAAAAAAAGGAACAAATTATATAAGAAATGGAAAACGCGCCGTAATGTTTTAATCGGGAGCATTTCAAACGTGCGCGCAATGAAGCTGTCTCAGCAATAAGACATTCCAAAAAAAGGTTTTTTCCACGGAAAATTGAATTGCACTCTTCCATCGAAGGAACTATGGAAAAATATACGTAGTCTCGGCGTGTGTAGTAAATCTGATCTGAAGTGTGATATCGACCCTTGTCTTTTAAATGATTTTTGAAGAGAAACTTTTATAGCCGCATATACAACAATACGACGAGCAAGATGGGGGTGGGGGGGGGGGGGTTAAACCAATGTTACGAAATGGTTCTTATGAAAGCAATAACACAGCAATTCGTCGCACTGGTTGCACAAAAACGAGAAAAATGGCTATTTAATAAATGTTCATACTTTTGCTTTCACCGAGGATTGAACTCACTACGCTTGGGTCCATAGATGGCTGTTCTACCAACTGGGCCACGGAGACATATCTATTTGAGTAGCTCATACTTATGCTAAATTGTACAATCAGTAGTTCTTTTCTGATTGAATTGAGCCTTTCGTTCAATACTATGAACGAAAATTACGATCTAAAAATTTAAATCTGAACATAGTTTTTTTCAGAATATTATCAAACTTTTAGGCATTTCTCAAATTGAGTTTTGATTAATTCAGAAAGCAATTTTCGAAGTAGGCCTTGTATTGATTGATTTGGAAACATCACATACTGCAATATTAACGAATGCAACTTTGTTTTATTCTCAGATCTGTGAATTTCATATAAATACCATATCTTTCATATAATTCTAATGCAGTTTTTAAAACACATTTATATCGAAATTAAAAAAAAATCGCATGCTGTGGTATTTGAACACACAACCTACAAGTTCTTCCATTATCAACTGAGTTACCGGACTACTTGCTCTGCTTTTAAATAAATTAAACAAACTTGCTGCATAAGCCAGACTTGCAGATTAGTCTTTAACGCGTCTGACTTGTATTCGTCAATAACAGACTTGCAGAATATTCTTTAACTCATCTGGGGGTCAATTCCCGTTTTGCGTTAAAGTGAAGTGAAAAAAAACTTTTCACAATCGTTTTCATTTGACGTCTTCACTTTTTCACTTCACTACGCACAAAAACGCGATTCTTGTTCGTCTAATGGAAAGTAGTTGCTGAATAGCAAATAAGAGTTGCTGAATGCCTATTAAACAAAGCTTTTATGAAAAAAATGTAAACAATGTATAAAAAAGAGGGAAACTTTTGCAAAAATGACTTTATCATTAATATCATTTTATTTGCGCAGAAGATATTGGATATAAATAAATATGAACAAGATAAGTTTTGCGACAGCATAAAACAGCCAAAATTAGTAAAGCAAATAGTATTTAATTGTTATTGGCAATATCAACATTTTCCTCTAAATAGTTGATAAGATACTGTTTCTGCGTACCGCTTGTCCTTTTTCCCTAAGCTGCTTTTCTTTTTACATTATTTATTTTTAATTTAAAGTCATTTTCTGTCCATAACGTGCGTTTGCTACCGGCGTTAACTTTCTTTCCATTTCAGCGAAAAATTAACAGCTGTTGCCCTTTTAGCACACAACGGGAATCGCATTTTCCGTGTAAAGGTGAAAACATATTTCACATGACGATAACGCAGAACAAGAATTGACCCCCTGCATTGCTTTCGTCAACATTAAAAAAAAACAAACAGAACAAGGAAACAACGAAAACAGTTGTTTTCGATACCCTTATCTCTTGTACTTCTTGTCGAAAATTCTTTAACGCGTCTGGCTTACGTTTGTTCGTTAAAAAATTTGTCAAAAATTCTTCAACCTTTCTGCTTTGTGTTCTTTCTTTTTTCCCTACAAAGACTTATATTTCGGAGTAATTTTTTCGTTAAAAATAACAATATATATCATTTTAAAAAAATAGTATAAGTATATATGAAAATATAAAACAACATTTTTTCCATATTTCTGTCTTGTTTGTTGACGAAACCTCCGCAACGATTTAGTAATATATTCATGCACGAAAAATCTCAACATTCCTGTGTTTTTTATATGGGATTTTAGGCAACATAAAATACGATGCAAGTCTTGTACCAAAAAACGCATCAACATTTTTAATTCTGTAGGCATGGTAAAATAAACCTAAGCAAGTATGCGCGATAGCATAAGGTCAGTGCTTCTGACCACGAAGCAAAGGTTTAGTGGTCCTTTCTGCAGTTGAAATTTTGTGCTTATTGTTAATTAAAAATTAATATGGAACTGGAAGTTTTTGTTTTTATTTTTAGGAAAAATTGAAAATAAATTATATAAATAAAACCCGAGTTATAATCGATTAATGATTATTTTTGATAAGCAATAAATTTTTTTGTCATCAATCATGTTATAAAATAAATTGAAAGATGTATGCTATGCTTGCTTTCGGTTTTGTTCGTACAAGGAAGGCAACGCGGTTCGATGCGAGTACGGAAAGGGAAAAATGCATTATTCCCGCCACAGGTTTTTAAACAAATTTTTTCTTTTAAATATTTATAAATAAAAATATAATTAACAAAAAAAAAAAATAAAACAGCAAAATCTGTCGTATGTGCTATGAGGATCGAGCCTGAGTAAGCAACTGTGTCACGAAAGTAAATAAAAAGCTACGATCGAGTTCTGTACAAAATAAATATCAATTGTCCCTTTTGACAATAAACAATTAATAATAAGGGGCAATTTATATTTCCCATGATATCGCCATGTTGAAAATACTAGTTGGCTTTATGAAAAATATACAGTTCTTGAACTAATACTGGTATGAAGGCAGACTGCTTGTTGACCATTTGGTTGCATTCATGGTGTAAGAAAACCAGGTGAAAGCGTTTTTTTCACCTCTCTCACAAAAATTGTACCCGCATCTGTCAAAAACAGCAGAAATAAATGGCTGCGTTCAGCAGGTACAATCATGGGCTGCATTCAGCGGAAAATTTGCTACGTAGCTGTTGAACAACTTTCGGGCTGAATGGTATGTTGCATAAAGTGCTCGCACAACACGTTCCCTGAGCGGTTGCCATCTTAGGTAGCGAAAATAGTTTATGCTACTTCAGTTGAGCGGCTTACGCTTACTTTATTTTGACAGATAAATATACCAAATACTAAATTTATTAATTACTAAATTATTAAATTGCTTAGTAGTGCTTTTAATTAAAACTATTTGTTTGAAAAGTGTGCACACAGAACATAAAAAAAATAAATTTGAGACAAAAAGCATTTATTGTCGAACAGCTGTTTGCCTTTTGACGTTTCGAAAAAAAATAGTTCAGCAGAAAGTATCAGTTTGTGCATGGCAGAATTATAAGGTAGGGCCGGTTGGCTCAGTGTCCTCACGCGTCAACGAATAGTGGATAATAAAAAGGTTGGTAAGTTGTCAAAACGACGAATTTACAAGGAATTGCAAATTAAGAAAAATTTTTATGTTTCCAAGTTGCAAGTACTGCGGTCGCATGTGTTAAATTTGTGATAGTTTTAGTGAAAATATTATTAAAACAGTGTAATTACAACTTTAAAATGTGAAAGAAGTCTTAAATTGGAAAAAAAACTGTAAAAATTTTAACCTAAAATCGGCTGCGAAACATGAACATAAAGCAACGTGAGATGAACAGCTGATTTTGACATCTAGCCCGCTTTATTCTGCTTTCTACTTCATTCCTCTCCGAGTCGGCCCTACCTTAAAATTAGCATGACTATGCTACTTCGCTACCTGAGCGCTCTTTCGGATAGAATGCAGCCGTTATAAGGTTATCCAGATATTTGACATACCCTTATTTTATGTAAACAAAAGACACAGATATAATCGTAGACGTAGAGTTTTTTGTTTGCTATATTTTTTGATAAATTTATTTCAATCTTAGGTAGGTTTAATAAATTTAATTTTTACTTATTTTTACTCAAATATAAAAAAAAAAAAAATACGTAATAAAAATATTCATACAAACTCTGTATACAAATTCAGAAGTTTTATTTTTCCAATAATATTTTACTTCTAAAATGTGACCATAAATTTTTAAAGCTAATAATATTTTGGTTCAACACAAGCAAGTATTTCAAAAAGTAGTAGTCAAATGTATCTTTATTGGTTTGTAATATGAAAAAGTATGATATTCCGGCAACTGCGTGATTTTTATGTCCTTACAAAATTGCTCTTTTGCTCTCCTCTTCAAATAAGAGTATTCATTCTTGTGAGTAGACGTCAAATATCTGGACAACCTTATAATAATTGAATCATGCGGCAATGTTGTTGTCGTCGTTAATCGTCGTTAATGTGTTTAAGCTATTATTTTGTGAGTTGACGTCAAATATCTGAATAACCTAATAATAATTGAATAATGTGTACAACATGTTGTGACTTTGATCAGGCATCAGTTTACGTTCCTTTTTTATTTCTGTGAACACAATTGTTTTAAAAGTGTAATTTATTTCATTTGTTATAAAAGCACACTTATTCTAAAAAAGCCAAATTTTTAACTGGAAATACTCAATACGTTGAGCAAATGTATCAAAAATATAAAGTGCGGCGAAAGACAGACATTTTTACATGTTGTGATTAGACACTGATATTTTTTTCGTTCAGCAGACACACACTAACCGATTGCACAAAAGTTGTACCTGCTGAACGCAGCCAATAAAATTTGGCACTAATCAACAGTTGCTCTCTCCCTGTCAGAATTTTTTGACAGACCAGGGGCAATTTAAAGTGTGGTGAAAAATTCGCTTCCACCTGGTTTTCTTACACCATGGTTGCATTGAAGGAGGGAATGTTAATAAAATAAATTAGCAATGTTCCCAGAAAGTACATTTTTGGGTAAAAGTTTCACTTCTACCGTGCGTGGCGGCCACACACATCTCTTTTTCTTTCAAATATCGTAGCCTCGAATGATGACTATCAATGCATTGATCAACAATTCCGTGATGAAGACTAATTTTCTTTTGTAAATGTTACTGAATATGATGTCCTTAAGTCTTTAATGAAAATAAAATCTAACGCTATTGGAGATGATGGATTTTCTTTAAAATTCATTAAAACTATATATCCTTATATTGTAAAACCTTTGATGCACATTATAAATCACTGCTTTACAACTACTTGTTTTCCATCAACGTGGAAACAATCTACAGTTACACCAATTAATACCAAGTAACACACGCGTCTACAGATATGAAAGATTATAGACCCATTAGTATTCTGCCTGCTTTTTCCAAAATCTGCGAGTCCATTATGGCTCGTCCAATCAATCAGTATTTAGAATTGAATAAGCTTCTATCACCATACTAATCTGGCTTCCGATCAGGACATAGCTGCGCAACTGCAACACTTAAAGTTCCTGCTTGAAGTTCTAATTGCCAATTATATTGATGGAAGAAAGCAAAGAGTAAAGATTACCAGCCGTTTTTCTGAGTATAAGGATGTTAAAATGGGTGTGCCCCAAGGGTCTATTATTTGGCCTTTGCTCTTTAGAATTTTTATAAATGTTTGTTTTTACCGTCTTCAATAACGTGTCAATGCATGGCTATGCTGATGATATTCAGTTGTATTTTTAAAATCGAATAGGACTTCTTGATGATTTATGTTGTAGACTAAAAGAAGACTTAACTGCAATCTCGAAGTGGGCATCGGATAATAAAGTAAGCCTTAATGCCAAAAAAATCTTATGCTCTTCTTATCTCGGAGGATAATTGTCTACTTCCGATCCGATTTAAAGTTAAAAGTTTAGGTTTTTATAATAACAGTAGACTTTCATGCTCCGATCAGGTCAACAATATCGTTCAACGAGTTTACTACGCACTTCAATGCTTACGATTGTCTGCTAGATATACTCCAACTAAGACAAATAAGAGACTTGTTGTACAATTCATTCTTCCTATTATATCTTATTCTGAACTGATATATAGCAATCTTGACTCGCACTCTTCGCATAAAATTCTAGTTGCCTTTAATGATGCGGCAAGATACGTGTTTGGCCTGAGACGCTTTGAGCATGTATCTGAAGAAAGTAAAAGCATTTTGGATTGCAGTATTATAAACTAATAAAATGCGTGGAATTGCTTATTTTTGCATAAACTAATAACTTATAAGACTCTAGCATACCTATATGAAAAGTTACGATTCAGTGTTTCTACTCGAACATGCAATCTTATATTATCTAAATTCAACTTCTTAATTACGAAACGACTTTTTTAAATCAACGCCATCAAACTCTAGAATTATTTACCTTTAAGTTTTAAATCTACTGTCAGTACGAATAAATTGAAACATCTATTATGCTATACTACTCAAACATCTAATTATCTATAGCTCTTTTTCTTCTAACTATTTATTCTGCCATTTTTCTTACTGTTTTTCATCTCTTTTTTATTTTAATTTTTGTTATTTTGTCTCATAATTAATTATACATTTAATATTTAAAGTTAATTAAAGTATTTTCATTTAAAGATTTAAAGATTTCATTTTCATTAAAGATTGCTGTTGTACTTTTAAAAGATCTACTTGTATCTTATTGTACTAATTAATATTAAATAAATATCAAATTGAGTTGAGTCCAAAGATTTAGTAAAGATGTCAGCCAACTGGTCCTTTGTTCCAATGGACTTTCTAAAAATTGCCTTACTTGCAACGTGGTCTCTTGAAAAATTAAATTTAATGACAATGTGCTGACCTCTTTCCAAGTTATTGGCCATAACAATACATCCTCTATTGTCCTCATAAATTGTTACTGGATTTTCGTGAATTTTGTTTAAATCTTGCATTAGTCCTTTTAACCAAAGAGCCTCTGTACAAACCGAACTTAATGCTATGTATTCAGCTTCACTGGATGAAGTAGCAACAGTTGTTTGTTTCTTGCTGGACCATGATGCTATGCATCGAAACATTTTAAAAACGTATCCATTTACGGATTTCTGATCCACCAAGTCCGATGCACAGTTAGCATCAGCATATCCCACTATTATTTCTTCATCTCTTAGTTTGTAATGTAATTTTAATGACTTTGATCCTTTTAAATATCGCACAATTCTCTTTAGATGTTGCCAATGCATACCAGAAGTATTTTTTTGATATCGGACTAAAAATCCAACTGCATAACAGATATGTGGCCTTGAACATATCATGATGTACATTAGACTTCCTCACAACTCACGATATGGCTTATTTGATACCTCAGACATATTTGCTTCTAATTGTAATCCTTTCTCCATAGGACTTTTAACTGCTTTTCAATCCGCCAATCTAAATTTCTCAAGCAATTTTTCAACATTTGCTCCTTGAGAAAGTTGTAGACACCCGTCACTAAGTTCAAATTTCATTCCCAAAAAATATTTAAGAGCACCACAATCTGTCATTTCAAATTGATCAGCTAGATCCTTTTTTCAATTAATTATGGATGATTGATTCTTTCCAGAAGATCGTCAACATATAATAATAATATAAATACATCTTGTGAATTGATCTTTGCATAAGACAGTAGTCGTGGCGTTTGGCGGTTTCACAAGCCAAGTGAAATAAGAAACGAATTAAATTTAACATTCCAACAGCGCAATATGGTTTAAAAGTGGAAAAAATATGAAAACATATAAAAGTTCCTATGGCCGATGTTAAATTTTTTATTTTTTAAGAATTGTCTAAATAGCATGTTTCTAAAAACTGGTTTTCATAGATGCAAGCTCTTTATCTACTGCTTTCTTTCAAAAATCAGTATTACTTCTTGGAAAAAAGGTCGTTATATGCTTCGGGAACACCCGTAGCAGACGCGGATTCAGGGGGAAGGGGGAAAGGTTTGGGGGTTCAAACACCCCGAAATTCTCGGAGAACTTGTGATTAAATGTGATGTACTAGTGTTTATTTTGTGGTCTAAGATTACTAAAAGAAAAACATAGATTTTTTAATAGTTTATTTTAAATATTCACACCTGAGTTCTGTTCCTGTTTCTTATGTTCTTTGCAACGTGGGGTCCATGCTGTAAACAGTCATACATCGGCGATTCCATCTCAAATCGGATGTTTTTGTCCAAAAAGTGATTTTGACGATACTGATTTTTTTCAAATTTTGCACGTCAACAGTATTTAAAAAATAGAAATAGTACCATATTTATTTACATTTTTTTGAAGCGAAGCTTTTTACTCCTCGTTCTGTGATTTGCTTGGAGTGAAATCTGAAAAATTTTCGACAGATTTTTTCTTGGAAATTTTATGGTTTCTTTGTTGCTAGTGCTTATTACAACAAGAAAATTTAATACTTTAATATTAAATACTAAAAATATTTGTTGGCCTGCCCGTGGGGATCGAACCCACGTCCTCTTACACGAGAGTCCAATGCACTATCCACTATGTCACATAAACTTGTTTGAAGGAGTTGTTAATTCAATCCTAATTATAACAGAAGCTATGCTGCAGTAGATCGTCACCATATACCAATAGATAGAGGATTGTGTATTTGCTATGCTACAACTACCAAAAATTTGCTTTTATTTGCCACAAGGTGTCTCTAGCATCGGTTTGTTTGCATTGTGAATGCGTTTGTGGTGCTGTTGGCATAGAGTGTAAATTATTATCTAGTGATTGCATCAACTCTGCTAAATCTCTGGCATGTGTTAACAGAGGTTAACAGAGTTTTTTTCTTCATGTTTTTAAGTGAAATAACTCTGAAAAAATATTTTACACTCTATGACAAGTGCGTTGACAAGTGCGTTTTTAAGTATCAAAAAAATAGATATCAATATATATGGAATCAACAAACGCATGCATTAGTCAGTACAGCCAAGTTCACAACCATGTGTGGAGAGTTAAAATGGAGAGTCGCTGGCATTATATGCCTGTATATGTAATTGGCGTGGAAATTTGACATTCAACAATAAAAAAATAAGCGGCAAATATGTTTTCTGTATATATGTTATTTATTTGATGTTATTTAAAATTTTTTAATTTAAAAGTTAATTTATTAAAAAGAAAAAATTATTATGCTTTTAAATCTATGTAACTGCGAAAAAGCTTTGCTCTCTCGTGTGTCCAACGACGCACCTGTGTTTTTACCGAGTTTGTTTCTTTGTGGTTATTTATTTGATAGTGAACGGTCGGCTTTGACAAATGTAACTCGGAGCATATTTCTTTGATAGAAATACCACAATTATGCTTCTTTCCATTGCACATCTCATTTCAATAGTTAGTTCCGACTTTTTTCTATTTTTTTTAAAAAGGAATAACAAAAATAAATAAGTACATTTTAATAATTATAGCGCATGAACGTCAAAATACTTTTGCCGCCATGAAATTCTTTTACTACGACTTAGTACCCCGAAAAGCGTGGCTCTGATGACTTCGTTTATTCAGATTTAACTTGCTCACACTATGATTTTACAATAATTCGTCACAACAAGAGAGAATTGTTGTAGATTTTATTCAGACAGCATGTGTGATGCCAACTTTAGTCAAAATATTTTTGCCGACCGCAGTAGGGTGAAAGGGAGTTTAGTTCTCCAGATAAAGTTTTCCAATAAGTTCGCCATAACATGTCGCTGTGGTTGAAGTTCTAATACTTTATTATTAAGTTCTCACATATTCAAATTGTTACTTCACAAAATAATATTGTATAGAATTTATTTATTATACTCTGAGGGCCGTATTGTTCACCTCTGGATATTTAACGCTATCCAGCCGATAGCTTTTTGTGGCGGCCGTGGCGTAGTGAGTAGCCAGACTCTTACGCCAGAGAACCCATGTTCGAATTCTCCATCCGACACAGAAAGTTTTTTTCAATTAAATTAATTTTTCTGTTCGGCCGTCACCTCTCTGCAGACAATGGCAAACCTCAGAGAGTAAAAACTGCCATGAAAAGCTTCTTGAGAACATAGGCCGTTCGGAGTCGGCGTAAAACATGGTAGGTCCAGTTCTCGATCATTTGTGTGCAAACATTTCATATCACACACAACACAATTGATCATAAGAAGCTCGGTCAAAGTCCTTTCAAGGGCTGAAATGGCCATTTTCGTTCGTTCGTTCAGCCGATAACTTATCCAGAGCTTTAAATTTAACCAGAGGTTAAAAGCTCTGGATGAAAATTGGTATTGTTCCCCTAGGATAGCAACTTAACAGGTATGGCGGGTTAGTGATTTTTTCAGTTTTTTCCAGCCAAAACGTCAAAGTTATCCGGAGATTATGACAGTCTCTCATATATTTTAATTAGATTCTGTGTCATTCGACATGTTCCAATTTTAGAATTTTTACTACTGCTTTTGTAAATTTGTAGCTTTTTGCTTTGTTTTTTGCATAAATTTGGCAATAATATTTTTCTGCCGCCGAAAAAATTTATCAGCAATATTCTTCAGCAATAGACAACTCAAGGTTGACAAGAAAATATTTTCAAAGCATGATAAACCTCTGGATATCTCAGTTAACCAGCCGAATTCGACTGATTAACTTTTTCTCTGGATATCTTTATCAGCTAGTTATCTTTTAACATAAGCTCGGGATAAATGCGAAATCTAGAGGTGAACAATACGAAACTACTTGAAACCTTGGAAATATCAGCTGGTTAAAGATATCCAGAGCTGAACAATACGGCCCTAAATATAAAGCTAACAAAATAAAAATTGATTTGACACTTATCAACAGTTGGCTCTATCTCTGTCAGAAACTTTTGAGAAGCTTTTGATTTTCTCAAGCTTAAGAGTTCGATTTTTAAAATATGGAGACATTCTTATTGGGTTTCAAACACTATTTCCTGTCGCTAGAAAATCGCTGGATATGGCACTTTAAGAAATTTTGAAAAATTAATTGGATTTTATCAAGATGATTTGGAAGATTTTGATGATTTAAAAATGGAACTGAATGTTTGGTATAAAGTTAGTAATAAAACTAACGATGGAAAAAAGACTGTGTTTGAAGCCTTAAAACAGCGCAATAAAGGAAAATTCTCTAATATATTTAATTTACCAATCATCCTTGTAATTCTTCCAGTCACTTCGTATAAAAATGAAAGAACATTTTCAGCACTAGCCGACTCAAAACTTATTTAGCTATAGCTATTACGCTATAGGCTAGACACACTGACTGCGACTGCGGCCGTGCGGCATCTGTCAAATTTTTTTCTGTCAAAGGGCTATGCTCTTTTTCGATTTGATTCACTCTATGACCAAAGTGTGTTATGGTGGCGGTCATTTGATCCCTTATCGACATTTTCTTTAGATTCGTTTATATTACTTCTTCCATAGGGATTCCATTTTTGTTCGTCGAAGTGTAAACTTGTGTATTTTATTTAAAAAATTTCAAGCACATTCCTTGAGTTGGTTGGAAAATTTGGTGAACGCTACTGTGATAAATTGTAGAGCAATAGCATAAACTTTCTTTTAAAGGAAAAAAGAAAATTAATTGACATTTTTTGTGATGGAGCCTGAGGCTCATGGGGGCCCTGGCTGTCTGCAGCAAAAAAAGCCGCCGGACAGGCCGAGCAATAGAGACTCCGCCAAAGTCCCATCTGCATCGTCTTCTGAGGCCGCGGCAGTTAAGTTTCATGACGCTGAAAATAAAAAATCTTCAAATGCAACGATTGCTAGGGCTCTTACGCAGCAACAGAGCCATAATTCTGCCCAACAGCATTCGGCCGCCATAAAGCACGCTCATTTTTCGGGCGCCATTTTAAACGAATCCGAAAAAATTAACTTTGTTGATTTACAACAAAAGCTTTTGCAACAACAACAACAGCAGATTATGCAGTCTTCGCTTTCTTCAACTTTTGACACGCAGCCAAACGTACAGTTGTGTCAAAATAACATGTCGTCTTCAGTGGGCTCTTCAAGTCGTCAACAACATCAGCAACATTTCAGTCAGGATCATGTCGTGGCCTCAGTGCACCAAGATGACCTTCTAAACTTGGGAAGTAACGCAATGGATTACTGCGATATTGCCTCTCCCAGCACCTTTTCTGCGGCAGAGCAGTTGGTTAGCCTACAAGATGAAGATTTTCATGAAGTTCAGAATAAGCGGTTCAAACGTGCTTGTGGAGGAGCAGCCAAAAGTTTTGTATCAGCATCAAAAAGTAAGGTAGATTTAAATTCTCTATCAAATAATAGATTTGCTATTTTGGGGGACTTAAATGTCGAAAAATTGAATGTTAATTCCGCGTTGCCTGCAGCAGGCGTACAAAAAATTCCGAACAAGAAGTCAAGTAGCAGTGGGGTGGCGGGGCCCAGAAAGGATGTATGCCCTCCTATTTTTCTTTATGACGTTAACGTCAAAAATCTAGTAGACCAGCTTGAGGCATTAGAGCCGAAAGTCTCCTTTAGAATTAAAAACATAAATAAACATAAAAGTAAATTATTTTTGGACAATGCATCAGCGCATACCGAGATGATGGCGCTTCTTAAAGAAAAGAAGGTAAACTCCTATTCTTTTACACCTAAAAACCAGAGACAGGTTAGTCTAGTTCTGCGGGGTCTATATTTCTTGACTGACTTAGCTGATATAAAAGCGGCACTAGATGTGCTGGCCCCTGACACTATTAGTCGAGTCTCTAAATTTTCCACCCCCTATTCGTTAAGAAGCGCCTCTGACACGGGTCTTTTTTTGATAACTTTATTGGCAGGTAAGAGGCTTGGCGATATTTGCCATATAAGGTACGTTTTGAGCCAGGCCGTCACGTGGGAATCTCCGAAATTGAAAAATAAGGACATTCAATGTAGACAGTGCCAACACTGGGGGCACATAGCAAGAAACTGCAATCGACAGTTCACTTGTGTTAAGTGTGAACTTTCGCATGAGCACGGTGAATGTCCTCTTATCCTTGAGGAAAACTCAAAACCCTTTTGCAATAATTGCAGACAAAGTGGGCATCCAGCGAATTGGAAGGGCTGTCCCGCTTTTCAAAAGTATTTACTTCAAAAAAAGAGACGCTTGAACGAAGCCTCGGAAAAAAAAATTATTGCAGCACGTAACGTAAATCATGCCATCTCGGATGTAGGAATGTTCTCTGGAAATAAAACCTTTGCTAGTCTTTTTACACAACCATCTGTAAAGTCTGGAGCTCTGGCCGCTCCAAGTCAACGCCCTGCACTAATAGTAGAATTTCTTAATCTAGCAAAAATGTTTATCGTCCCAGAGCCATTGTCCCTAGAGCAGAAAGTTCAAAGATTCTTGACAACTTACAAAAACTTGCCCTTAGATCAAGCAAAATCAGAATTTTTATGTCTGTTGTCTGAAGTGAATAAAACTTATGGGCCGTAAAGAATTAAGTTTCCTGTCATTTAATGTTAGGTCGCTGGTTGATGCCAGTAGGAAAATCGATTTACTGAGTATTCTACAAAAATATGATATCGATATTGGTTTCATACAAGAATGTCATTTACGTGGTCCCAATATTTATTTAGGCGACTACGATTTTGTTTATGATAACTCCCCAATAGGAGTTGCTACTGTAATTAAAAAATGTTTTCTATACTCTCCAGTTAAAATCGACGGTGTTGCATTTCCACATAATTTTATTAGTATCAAATTGATTTTCAACGGTATTATTAAAAACTTCCTATTTGGTGCAATTTATATACCTTGCAATTTTTCGCGTTCACAAATTTACGAGGGCCTTTGTAACATTCATCAATTGTCCAAAAATTTTGAGGGTACAGTTTTGGGCGGTGATTTCAACGCAAGGAATCCTGCCTGGGGTGATAGTTCGGAGAATTGCAACGGAAAAGCTCTCCATAATTGGCTGCAAGATTTTTCTCTTGATTTCCTACGGATCTCGGACAGCAGACCTTCCTTTCCTTCAGGTCCTTCCTTTTTAGACCACTATTTAATTAGTGCCAATTTAATCGACAGATTCAATAAAAATTTCTCGGTTGTAAGTCTTTCAACTTTTTCGGACCATTTTCCGATTCACTTAAGAATTAATTTTTCAGATTTTGACTTTTTTATCAAAAGCCCGGGATGTTTTACCTCTTACAAAAACACAAACTGGAACAATTTTAAACGCGAACTGGAAGCCACTTTGGCTGACAGTTTTCCCCCAACTAACAAGAATTTACTAAAGCAGGATATTGACTGTCACATCGATAATTTTAGTGCTATAATTGAAAGCGTCACTGCTTCACACTCGGAGAGAATTGAAGTCAAGCATAATAAACTGGTTGTGTCTGAAAACGTTCAAAGACTTTTTAGAATAAAGTATACTTGGCAAAAGGACTTGAAAAAGATTTTCCACAGACATTCGAATAGAACTAATGATGAATACAACATTTTATCAAAACAGATTCAACTGCTCAAGATTTTAATAAAAGAACAGGTCAAATTAGAGCAAGCGAACGAATTCAATAAGAGAATTGAAAAGATCAAACCAGGGCCCTCAGCGTTCAAGCAAATATTCAATATTGTTGGTAAGAATAAAAAAAAATCTTCCTTTTCGGAAATCTCGGTTAATGGCACGGTTATTTATGATGAGGTAGAACAGCTAGAAGCCTTTCGTCAACATTATGAACACATTTACGCCGAAAACGTTCCAGATAGGCCTGATGTACTAGAGTTAAAAAATTATGTGTCAAATAGGCTATCTGGGTTGCCTCCTCATATTTTTAATTTCTGCAATGGGTTTAATTCCTTAATTAACGAGGATTCATTTCATTTTATTAATTCTGAGACCCTTGAAGTGATTATTAAAAAACTCAACAACAAAAAATCATCCGGTTTTGATAAAATCTCGAATTTTATTATTAAAAAATTGCCTCCGCTGGCGCTTGATTATTTAACTGTAATATTTAATAACTGTCTGAACAATGGTTACTTTCCGGATACGTGGAAGGTCGCGAATATTATTCCAATAAAAAAAAAGAAAGAAAGCATTGACATCAATGAATTTAGACCTATTTCGTTGCTCTCCAATTTAGGGAAAATCTTTGAACATGTTTTGAGATTAAAAATGGATCTTAATATAGGTGAGAACTATATATCCCCTTTGCAGTTTGGGTTTAAAGAAAAGCACTCCACAGTACACGCACTATTAAAATTTCACAACGACGTTTCGAGTAATTTACGTCAAAAAAAATGCACGATCGCGGTCTCCCTAGATATAGAAAAAGCTTTTGATAGAGCTTTTCACGTTGGTATCTTATTCAAACTGATTGAACTTGGTTTTGATCCATTTTTACTGAAATTATTCCACAGTTTTTTTTCAAATCGTAAATTTCATATTCATTCCTTCAATTCGGTATCTGATCCGGGTCTGGCTAAAAGTGGTGTTCCACAGGGTTCGGTGTTGGCGCCTCTTTTCTTTAATATCTCCATCTATGATTTTCCCCATGAACGGTCTGGCTCAAAGGGTATCTTGTACGCCGATGATTGCTTGGTGTATGCTCATCATGAGTCTCCTGTCTGCGCATTAAACATAGTCTCGGGGCACCTGCGTGATATAAATAAGTTCTACAATTATTGGGGCTTTCGGATCAATGCCTCCAAGTCTGAAGCGATATGTATACGAAATGCGTCGGGTAAATGCGGCAGATCGGTTGTGCCGGAAAGCAAGAGACTGAAACTTTTCCTGAACGGTGCTGAAATTGTGTTCAAAAACGACATTAAATATCTTGGAGTCTTATTCAATAAATTGCTGAAATTTAATAAACATGCTAGGTTGAACCTAGGAAAAGCCCGCAAGATAGTAGGCATGTTTTCTAGACTTTTGAAGAACAAATACCTTTGTCAGAATTCTAAACTACTGATTTATAAAGTTTGCATCCGTTCAGTTTTGGTCTATGCTTTTCCGATTTGGTTTACGATGTCGCCCGTAGTCGCCAAAGATTTTGAGGTATTGGAGCGCAAGGTTTTGAGGCGATGCGTTGACAGGAACTTTGAATCCTTGGTGAAACGTTACTCAAATAAGTTTATTTATACTAGAGCTATGGTGAATCCATTTTGTCGTTATGCCTTGAACCTACAAAAGAGTTTTGTTAATAGACTACCATTTCATAATAATGAGCTTGTAAGGGAAATTTTTGACTCTCAACAACATTCCAATTGGTCTGCCACTAACTTCCTGTCCCCTATTGGGATTTTAAACGAGGAGATAGCATCCGATTTGGATTTTAACACCCCTCTGCTTCCTGACTTCTATATTAAATCTGTGCCTGGAACACACAGAGGGTAATTTATAAATTAATTGTTTTTTAATTTTCTGATTTATGTTTTATGCTAACATATTGTACCTTAACCTTACAAAACAATCTCTCAAGCATTCAGTTAACATCATAAGGGTGTTTAATTTTTGTTAAGTTAGTTTTAAGAGTTGTGTTTAGGTTGTATGTATATGTAAATATTTGTTGAAAGAGACAATTCGTCTCTAAGTGTTTTTTATATGCCGGGAGCAAGCATGTATTACTTAATATAAAAATGAGACAGTTATATGTATCTACTATTTTACTTGAAGCAGGTAGCTTTTTCTTATTATTTGTCTTTAGAACAACACAACTACAGTTTTAAGTTTTTCATGTATATTATTCCATAAGGAAA
This sequence comes from Coremacera marginata, assembly GCA_914767935.1. Taxonomy (NCBI): domain Eukaryota; kingdom Metazoa; phylum Arthropoda; class Insecta; order Diptera; family Sciomyzidae; genus Coremacera; species Coremacera marginata. Next base: position 56,477,473 of record OU612044.1, read on the forward strand.
GAACGAAATGTAAGCAAATCTTAAAAAAAAAAAAAAAAAAGACTCAATAAATTTACTTTACTTTACTTTGATCCCTTATCACTACTACACTTTTCGGTACTTTTAGTACTTTATTCAAAAAATTATCATTTATGTTAATAAAAAATTGTTAATCTACCACTTTTTCGCGCGCATTGTACGTATTCAAAAAGTTTTAACGAATTTTTAGAAGTCGAAATGGAAAATATTGATTAAGGACTGCAGGCGTTAAAATTTGGCATCGCCTATTCCAAAAACATTATATTTTGGCAAGATAGGCACAGGAACATCATTAAAAAATGTTTGAAAATATATTTATTGATGCAAAATAAAAAACGCAACCGCAAAAGCAGATCATGTTAATTAATTTATTATGATAAAATTATGCGTTATAAATAAATTCATTACTTACGCTATCCTTTTTGTTTTCGCCACTTTCAATAAATGCAGTCAAACAAAAATTGCACAAATTAACATGGCTAGCGTAGTGTTGCTTTGCGCAAGTTTTATTTATGATTTCCTACATTTCTCACAAAAAGTGTACTATTTTCATACAAATCAAGGAATGCGTAAATAATTTACCAACGCAACACTGCTGTGATCCCGTGATTTGGCAAAGACAGCCGAATCATTTGGTGACCATTGTGGTCAAAATTTATTCCCTCACTCACTCTCTCAAATTTCCCATTTACATTCAAACAACAACAATGCGTGACCGTGGCGTGCCCATGACCGCCAGCATAACATAGCCCTTACGGAGCAACACGTCTATTTTTGTTCGATCTTTTTTGGCCGAATCCGGTGTTGCGCTGTTTTGAAAAACAGAAAAGTATTAAAAAGGAGTAGCTTAATAAAAGAAATCATGAAAAGTACCAAAAAACGTACTAAATTTAAGTCCAAAACAACGCAATGCAATACTGTTCAGGGTTTGCTTATGTGTTTCCGTTAATTTTCGCTTTTTTTTTGCTGTAATTGTATTAAGTTAAATACAAAATACAATTTATACAAAAGCTAAAAGTTAAATTTATTGTTATGGAGTGGCAAGCCGATAGTTTTCTAACTTATTGACCTTTTTAAAAAAAACCGTGCTTGTGGAATCCGCAGTTATTTATTAGTGACAATTATTTATTAGTGATCAGAATCGAATAAACGGCATCGAGGTGAAAAAATTGACTCGCTTTTTTCATCCTACCCATGAAGCAATTAGCAAGATGGTAGTGACAGTTCTTTGTACCCTTTTCCACACATCATGTTGAGGGATATCGGAACATAAGGAAAGGGGAAGGAACAGACTTGAATGTACTTTCAAGTTTTTGATATTATGCTTTGCACTTTCGGTGTCCCATTATAGTAACGCTTCTATTTCACTTGCCCACATGAATCTTTGTTATGTGTAACTCTTCTTTATTCTTTCGGACTTGATCGTCCACTCTTGATGTGTGTAAGCCGAATCGTCAAGCTTAAAAGGGAATGTCAAAACCGGGACTTTTGGCTATCATAGTTGCCAAAAATTGTACAAAGTAGAAAATGAAAAAAGTAAAAATAAACAGAAAAGTAAAATATACAGGCAAATGGCAGTCTATGATCGCCATTTGTGTGAATATAGCCTGCTATCACTTCCACCTTGCTAGTTTCATCAGTATCCTACCGACGCGAAAGGCAAAAATCCTTACTGACGCGTTCCGAAGCCGCAAGTTGTGATGTTTACGTTTCAAAGTACGTTTCATACGTAGCTATATATTTTGCAAATTTATCGGCCAAGAATAAGGGTTTCATACAACTCTTTTTGTTATTATGTTGTAGTATAGAGTAGTACTTTTTCTCAAAAAAGTACTTTTTACCTACAAAAAGTCAGCATATTCGTTATTTCGCCACCTAGAAACACTATTCTGAACGATGAATGCTGTCATGGGCAGCGTTTAAAAATTAACAAATTTTGATTGCCCTACAAATTGTTCAAGCGCGGAACAGAATGCGATGTAGTTGTATCGATTCCATGTAGTAACCTCATCAGCTGTTCAGTGTGTAGCACGCTACGCCATAAAATATGTCCACAATGGTATAAGCACTTCAGTGAAAACTTATTTATCAATTTTTTTCGATTTTAAAAATATTGTTAATATCGAACACTTATTTCGTTACCGAGAACGTTTGCAATATCGATTTGATAGCTAAAGAAACTTATTTTTCAAAGGCCGTCCAAGAGAAATATATAAAGTAATTGAAATTTTGCCATTTGCAATGTTCATTAATAAAGGTTAAGTCACTTTAGAGAAAAGCACTCTTTTTCTGCCTTTGCTCGAACTGTTAAAGTAGCTGTTAGCAAAAAATTGTACAGATTCAGGTTTTTTTTTTCTTGATTTCCTTTTATCCATTCTGACAGTTCGACCGAGCTTCTCTCAAGTGACTTAACCTGTATTAATGAACATTGGCCATTTGCAATGTAAAAAACAAAAGAAATAAGTTTCTCTTCCATGTTCGTCTCTTTTGAATAAATTGTATTTATTTTGATTTTTTGTCATCTTCCATAATTGTTTCGTTGAGTTTTGATTTTGTGTTGTGGCAGCACTGACTATGCGCAGCAATTTTTATTTTGTTGACTACTTGCAGCGCTGCGGTGTAGTGCAGATGTTTCATGTGTTCATCGCTATATGAACAAATGAGTTGCACATGTGTTTTAAGCATAATAAAATTTTCAGAGCAGCGTAGTACTCAAAAGTTAAAGTTAGCTTAACTTGAGCTTCAACTACAGCTACGAGCCATACACCATTCTGGTTCCCACTTCGCTCTTGCTCACACTTTTTTTTGACGGTTTGCATTGAACGCAACAACAAAACATTTCGAACGCTATTCAAAGTATCATCGTCTGACCTCAGCCTAAGACGAAAACTCGTCGAAGAGTACTTCAGATTTGCCAACTATGTTCGTTTTGAAAAAATGGTTTAAACTTTGCAGCATTTTAAAATCAGAAATAGAGCGAGAAGAAGAGCTAGTTCTAATTATTGTTTTTGCATTGTGAATAAAATTAAGCCCCGCTCTAGATCAACGACCACGGGAATGCAGGTAATATGCCTGTGGCTATGCATATATTTAAACAGAAAAGTGGAAATATTGAGTTACCACTTTTTACCAAAAGGTCCTATTCATGTCAAAAGGGCACTGTTTTTATGTCAGGTATGAAGTATCAAATTAAAAATAGGTACTAAAATTATTTTACTCTTATACCATTTTACTTTTGTGTATTTTTATTGTAGAATGAGACCTTTTTTAAGGAACATTGTTATAAAAAGTTAAATATTAAGGGTATCTTCAACGCTAAAATTTTACAAATGCCAAATTTACGAAAACTTTAGTGCAATTGTTGTGTTTTGGTTTTCCGAAGTATGCTTAAATTTAATCATCTATTGAGTTGATGAAAAATAATCGTCGGAAATTTGCGAAGAAAAGATGTGTTCAGTAATCATAAGCGAATCTTTTTAAAGAGTGTGAGTCATTGTGAATATGATCATTTCTATAAGAAGAAGAGCCTACTCGTCTACTAAATCTCGCCTACTTGCTAATGAAATGTTTGCAATATAGAAAAATTTTGCAATTAAATTAGTTTCTTTTAATTGATTTATAGTTTTGATGGCCGCTTAAAAAATTATTAAAGTACAAAATTCATATATGGTATATGTACATGCGACAAGGAGACTCTTTGTCTGCTGTCATGCATCGGATGACTAACGAAATGAAGCGATGGCGATTTTAAGGTTGACAGATGCATGTGAAAAGAAACGAAGCATTAAAAATGGTCGCTGACTTCCACTCGTCGGGAATTTCCTATTTCTGAAATTACAGATTGAAGTGAATACCCTTATTATTTCGAAGAAAATAATAAAACTTTTTCAGACCTTTTTATTGTTCGTGTGCAACTCTGTAACTAATGCTACACTATTCACCACGACGAAAAATACCTAATTATTTAAGTAAAATACAGGGAAATTTGTAAAAGCCAGGGCGAAATTCCGCCATTACAACAAATGCAAACAGCATAGTATATATTTTAAGTTCGGAACATAAACGGCGAAGGTAGACAAGCCTGAAGAAAATATTTTAATCAATTGAATTAATTGTGTTATCTAGTAATTTTATGGATTTTTTAAAGTTAAAGTCTATTATAAACAGCAATCAGCCGATCTAAAAAAGAAAATTTAGTGGTTCACTGCATTGAAAAGCTTAGCAGTGTTATGATTTAAATGATAAAAAAAGTCACCTTGGAAAACTGGGAGACTGATTTTTGCGTGAAAATAGCTCATTGCTTGATTTTGCAGTTAAAAATTGCTTTGCATCGATAGGTGCTGGTCACCAAAATACTGAAAAAAATGGCCTTAACAGTTGTGAAGTATCGCAAGACACAGACGGGAGAGACCACTGGCGCTGTCCCTGCAATTCTTGTCAAGAGCAAGATACATCAGACGCCTTCACAAAAAGTGCAACCAGCAATTTCAGCTAAGGTATATGATGTATTCAAAAATGTTTCCTTTTTGTTAGAAAACGATGGGGGCGGGAAAAGGGTTGGTTTATGTTGTTTTACTAAAAAAAATCCACGGTGATTTATGGTTCGCTACAGAACATGGTAAATGATTGTATCATGGTACAGAAGGGAAATTATTAGGATCAATTTATGGGTTGAAGATATGTTGAAGTATGCTCAAATTTCTTGTTAATGAGAAAGTAGAATAACGTAAATGAAGGTAGTTCCTAGCAGGGATGATATTGACTTAGTTGGAAAAGGGCCAGAATTCAAACAAAAATTGGGCCAATTTAACGTTAATAGGGCTTTTAGTTTTAAAAAGTGGCAATTCATTATTGAAGACTTTCTATTTGGTCACACGGTCATGCCATGGTCTCACAAATAGCACACTTTTTAATAATCTCAACAAGTCCAGTTTAGTTTTGCTGAATATTGTCAAAATTTTAAATTAACAGTTTTGGGAAACCAAAAAACTAACTTTTTCGTGTTCTATTTCGTTTGTGCCGTTTAAGCCGAACTTGGGAGGAAGTTCTTGGTTGATCACAAAAATAGGACACTCTAATTTAAATGATTAAATTAAATCACTCTCCATCTTAATAGTGTTTAAGGTGATTATTTCAAGCTTTATTTTAAGGTGAATGAGCAATTTAATGTAGACTCTTCTCCGTTAAGACTTGTAAGAAGACGTTGATTAGAAAAAATTCACTCCTGTCAAAAAAAATATTGAGGCATGGCTGAATTTAACAAAAAATAGTTTCATAAATGACCACAATTTTAGAATAAAGAATTTTGCAAGAAGAAAATTAAGTCAAATTACATCTGATAAGATGACAAAACAATCGCCAAGAAAATAAGTTTGAAATTGTCTACCACAACTTCATCAGGGTGTAGAGAGATGTTACTTGCCTGATTTTCTTAGCGTTGATATTGAATTGATAACAAAATGGATTAATTTGTATGTATATTAAGACATTATCAGGACTACAATGGAACCTTTAGGGCTCGCTCTTTTCATATAACGTGGAAAACAAATTTATTTTGTAGTTGAGATTACTAAAAAGTATGCTTTTTATGTGATTATGGCTGTATATAACGGAACTTATTTTAATGAGAACATTTAAAAAGGCGATAGGAAATAAAGACTTAATAAAAATCACACAAAACTTCTCCATACAAAATTCGGCTAATTTTCGTTTAGAAACCGCCAAAAAAATTATGCGGTTATGCACGTTTTTAGACGAAATTTCGTTTTTCGGTTTAGCTATTTGCCATACAACAATCACCTAATTTTTTAGGACTAAATTTCACTTTTTTTCGTGTGATAGTTCACATTGACTGCTAGTGAAATGGTTATCTATATTATTATAACGCAAGCTCATTTTTTGGGATGACTATCAAATCTATACTGTAGACGCGATTTTCATAAATTTTAGGGAATTTTCTCAAAATTTTGGGCAAATTTTCGTTTTTTATATGTGATTTTTTCGTTTTAGTGATTTTTATATTTTGTGCGAATTTTCTGTGGACGATATTTCCTACCTCCAAATTTAAAATTTTGTAGAACGATGGCATAGTCCACAATGTTGTCAACAGACATCAACCGTAAAACTTTTCTTGTTAAAAATTGCGATTATTTTTTTTGGCTTAAACTTTTTCAAAAGGGCCTAAAACGACTAAAAAAGGCCTCGGGGCTTTTACAATTAAAAAGGGCTAAAAAAGCCCTAAAAGCCCCCAAATATCATCCCTGGTTCCTAGCTATTGAGAAAGTTTCATGTTCAAAGTAAGATTCTGGTTAAATTAATAATAAGATAATTTTTTCTATTTCTTTCTATTGTTTGACACGAAAGTGCAGTATAAATATGTAAGTCAGTCTAAAAATATTTTGGCCTTGTAAGAAATATATCTTAAAAATTCCAATTCAAAAATTCACAGTTGGTAATTCTGTTTTAATAATATCAATGGTAAACTAATTCCGTGCTTACTTACTTACTTAGATGGCAGTGACAACCCGTGTCCGGATTTCGACCGACCTCATCAGCTCTCGCCAGGCGCCTCTGCTTTGCGCGCGCCTTCTCCAATCGGATACACCAAGCGCGGTTAGGGCTTCCTCAGCCTGGTCCATCCATCGGAGGCATGGTCTCCCTCGTCGTCGTTGACCAGCGACCCTCGCCTCGAGCACCTTTTTCGCTGGAGCTTCGTCGTCCATACGATGGACATGACCCAGCCAGCGTAGTCGCTGCACAGTTATACGCCGAACTACGTCAATGTCTCCGTAGAGCTCATACAGCTCGTGGTTCATTCGGATGCGATAGTCATCGCCGACTCGAACAGGACCGAAGATTTTGCGAAGAACTTTTCTCTCGAACACCCCCAGAGCGGCTGCGTCAGTTTGCGAAACTACCCATGCCTCAGCGCCATAAAGCAGCACAGGTAGAACGAGCGTCTTGTAGAGTGTTAGTTTTGTCGATCGAGAGAGGGCTCTGGAACATAGTTGCTTACTGAGCCCATAGTAGCACCTATTAGCAATTATTGTTCTTCGCTTTATCTCCAGGCTGATTTCGTTGTTAGTGTTAATGGCGGTGCCAAGGTAAACGAACTCCTTGACTACTTCAAAGTTATAGCTGCCGGATGAAACGTGGGAGTCTAAACGCCGCCCTCCCTTGTTTGTAGACAGCATATACTTTGTTTTACCCTCATTTATCGTCAAACCCACTTTTGCTGATTCCTTTTCGATAGCGGCGAAAGCAGCGTTAACATCTCTCTTGGTTCTGCCAACAATATCAATATCATCAGCGTACGCAAGGAGCTGGACACCTTTATAGAAAATGGTGCCATTACGATGCACACCGGCCTTTCGTACGATCCCCTCCATGATGATGTTGAAGAGATCGCAAGACAGTGGATCGCCTTGCCTGAAACCTCTTTCGGTATTGAAGGTTTCGGAGAGGTCATTTCCTACCTTGACGGAGCTGCGTGTGTTGCTCAACGTCATTCTGCAAAGTCTAATCAACTTTGCAGGTATACCGAACTCAGACATTATTGCGTATAGGCAATCCCTTCTCGGGCTATCGAACGCAGCTTTAAAATCGACAAAGAGATGGTGTGTGTCAATTTGATTTTCGTGGGTTTTCTCCAGGATTTGTCGTAGCGTGAAAATCTGGTCTATGGTGGACTTACCAGGTCGAAAGCCACACTGATAAGGTCCAATCAGTGTTTTTGTAATCGGCTTTAATCTTTCACACAGTACGCTTGAGAGAACCTTATATGCGATGGAAATAAGACTGATACCTCTATAACTAGCGCAGATTGTAGGGTCTCCTTTCTTAAGTATAGGGCACAGTACACTGAGGTTCCAATCGTCGGGCATGCTTTCTTCTAGCCATATTTTGCTGATGAGCTGATGCATGCGCCTTATCAATTCATCGCCGCCGGTTTTAAACAATTCAGCTGACAGGCCGTCAGCACCCGCTGCTTTATTGTTTTTGAGTCGTTGGATAGCAACTCGAACCTCTTCATGGCTAGGTGGTGATACTTCCACTCCGTCATCGTCGATTGGTGGCACTGCACTGCGCTCTCCATGGGCGGCATTGGTGGAATCGTCGCCAGTAAGTAAATTGGAGAAGTGCTGTCTCCACAATCTAAGCACACACTGTGTATCCGTATTCAGATCTCCATTTTCGTCTCTGCAAGTGGATGCTCCGGGCTTGAAACCTTGGGTTAGACGCTTAACCTGTTGATAGAATTTTCGTGCATCCTTCTTGCCCTGGTATACCTCTAGTTCCTCACGCTCAAGCTTTTCCTGCTCTCTTTTCTTGCGTCTGAAAAGGCGCCTCTCTTCCTTCCTCTTTTCGCGGTAGTTTTCTCGCACGGCTCGCGTTGCAGCTGACTGCAGCGTTTTTCTGTATGCGGCGTTTTTTACTGCAGTCGCGATGCGACACTCCTGATCGTACCATTGGTTCCGAGGTTGCGGGCGCCGGAAACCAATGACTTCTTCAGCGACAGCGCGCATGGAGTGGGATATATGCGCCCAAAGTCCACCGGCGTCGTCGAGTCCAGAGGTTGGTTGGTTGAGCTTAACCGAGAGTTGAGCGGAGTAGGCTTCGGCAGTCCGTTGTAATTGCAGCTTAGCGACATCTAGCTTTCGTTGCATTCCTGTGCGTATGTTCTTTGCATTGCATAATCGCATGCGGATCTTGGCTGCAACAAGATAATGGTCGGAGTCAATGTTGACCCCCCGAAATGTACGCACATCTAGAACACTAGAGGCATGCCTTCCGTCGATTACAATATGATCAATTTGGTTTCGCGTTTTTTGATCAGGGGACAGCCAGGTGGCCTTGTGGATGTCGAGGTGCTTAAATCTGGTGCTACTAACTACCATGTTTCGTGCCGCGGCGAAGTCGATCAGTCTTAGACCGTTGTTCGTAGAGGTCTCGTGAAGACTGAACTGACCGACAGTGGGGCCAAAGATGCCTTCCCTTCCGACTTTCGCATTAAAATCGCCGAGGACTATTTTCACGTCATGAACCGGAAGGTGGTCATATACGTCCTCAAGACTAGCGTAGAAAGCGTCTTTGACGGCTTCGTCCTTTTCCTCCGTCGGGGCGTGCGCGCAAATAAGGCTTATGTAGAAAAATTTTGCCTTGATGCGGATCGTGGCCAATCTTTCGTTCACAGGTGTGAACCGGGAAACAAGGTGGCGTAGTTTCCGGCTAACAACGAATCCACATCCGAATTCGCGCTTCTCCGCATGGCAGCTGTAGTAGATATCGCAGTGTGCTTGTTTAGAGCAGCCTTGCCCTTTCCATCGCATTTCCTGGATGGCGGTGATGTCAGCCTTTATTGTTTTGAGGGCTTCCGCCAGTTGGATAATGGCACCTTCCCTATAAAGGGTTCGGACATTCCAGGTGCATATCCGTAAATCATTGTCCGTTTTTCGTTTGCGGTGGTCGTCAACGTAATTGGGGTTCTTATCCGAGGCTGGTTTAGTTTTCATTGGGCAGTAGTAATGTGGCGGGACCCAAACCCTGCGCACATTCCATGTTTAAGGTCTATGGATCGACCCGCCGCTCAAATTAGCCGTCAAACTGACGGATGCCAGTTTGCCGTTGCCCAGGGAACACCACTTGGAGGTTTGAGTCGACTTGAGACGATTTCGACATGGATAATGCTGGCCTCGCCAGGTTGAGGCGGTCAGACACGTTGCCATGTGAAGGTTCGCCCCCTGTTCCCCTAATTCCACTAATTCCGTGCTAGTGTGTTGGTATTTCCGTTCTAAATTTGCAAATTCAAATTTTCATTTTGCTAAACGTTTTCAATGAAAGAACTAATTGTTTGATGAAAAACCAAACAAATTTATTAATACAAAATTGTAATTTAAATAAAAAATACACTTAATTTGAAATTAATAAATTAAAAAAAATCACTGTTATTCAAAATCAGGTGGCTTTTTAACTTGAAAAACATTAGAGAATCTCGAAAGACTATAACTAAATTATTATTGGGTGTATGCATTGAAAACCTAACTTTTAAAACAGTTGGTACTACTAACATAAGCGCTGTAACACCCCAATGCCACATTTAATTTTAAAGTACCATCGGTCAGCTGTCAAAGCCACAAAGACAATTTGCCAACATTGTGTGTGCATACGTTTTTACCCTCATGGAAAACTTTGAAAATTAGTGAAAAAAACAGCACTTGAGGGAAGAATAGTTGGGATACTTCTTTGCCAAGAAAACTTTTGCGGAAAGTCGTCGTTTGCTGTTTATGGCAACGATGCTCTATCTAGTACACAGTGTTTTGAGTGGCTTAAACGCTTCGAAAATGGCGGCTTCGACATCAAGGACAAAGACCGCCCTGGACAAGTGAAAAAATTTGAAGACGAAGACTTGTGTGGCCACAAGGAATAACGTCTAAACTCAAAATATCGTAAAAAATCGATATGACATTTTCTTTATTGCCAATCTTTGGAAGGATGGAGAAATTCATCTTAGTTTAGTTGTTATTCCTTGTCGCCATAGAATTAGAGACCCTTCTCAGTACAGACTCGTGCCAAACACAAGATCCAGGGGTTCATTCAGAAGGTAGGAAACTGTGTGCTACACGATCTGAAGCCAAGAGGTGTTGAAAGACGATTTTGCATGTCTGGAATGCACCTCTAACGCTACAAAAGAAAGTCGTTTTTGCATAGTATTATTACTGTCGACGAAAAATGGATACATTATTAACACGAAGCGCAAGAAATTGTATGTGAAACCTGGCCAATCAGGAACATCGATGTCAAAGCCGAATACACACGCCTCTAAGGTACTGTTCAGTATTTGGTGAGATCTGAAGAGACCGATCCACTACGAGTTGCTAAAGTCAGGTCAAACCATTATGGGACAGCTTTACTGATAACAATCAATTCGTTTAAAGCGAGCATTGACAGAAAAACGGCCGGAATATTCGACCAGGCACTAGTCTAATTTTCCATCATGACAATGCTCGACCACACGTTGTTATACCGGTCAAAACTTGGCTCCATCTGACTACCATTTATTTCGTTCGATGCAAAACGCCCTCACTAGAATACGCTTTACTCCTGAACAAGGTACCACAAATTGGCTTGATTCGCTCATGGCGTCAAAGGACGAAGCCTTTTCCCGACGCGGAATTCATTTGCTACCAGAAAGGTGGAAAAAAGTGAATGAAAAATGACTGGATTATTGTTATCGTTATTATTTTTTGTTAATTTAATGAGGCGCCTAAAATGAAAAGAAAAGATTAGCTAAGGACAAGTCCTGTGCGATTAGTTAAATTTTCGAGTAACTCGGTTCGAGTCGAGTAATTCGATGTCGTTTTTCATTGTAGACATATCTGGTTAAAATAACACCTTTGTGCTTTGATGTATTGCTGCGATGTTTCTATAACAAGCCCTGATTTGTTCAAACGTTGAAAATGAGGCAGATAATAAATAAATGAAAAAAAAACTATTAAAGAATCTTCGACTTGGACGTTGTATTTATTTAAATTTTGCCTTAAGTATTGCCTTTAAGTATTTAAATATCACAGCTTTCCAAATACCGAATTTCAATTTTAAAGTGCATATTAAAAATCAAAACTTATCTGCAAGTTAAATGTAGTTATATAAATTGTTATGGAATTCAACGTGGTTCTACTGTTTATAAAGTTTATAAAGTCACTTTGTGGGGGAGGTAGGCGTGGTTTCCAATAGATTTTGCTCATTTTCTAACTTGATCTTTATAGCTTATCATCGAATGCAATACGAAAAAGTCACGAAGGAGGAGGGGTTATAAAAAAATTAAAAATCGGGCAAGGGGTTTATGGACGACCCGTCGCAGTGTATATGAAAAAAATGCTGCATATATAACCTTATATTATGGCAGCCTATGTTTACCCGTCTTTTTTTATATTATTTTTGTTTAATCTTGAACCCCTTTCCTTGCTTCGATTTCCATGCTTTAGAAATATGTTTCCATATCCTAACGGATGACAATAGGTCTGTTTCCGTACACAATTTCGAGCAAAAGTCGAGTAAAGTTCAATATGAGAGAGTAAAATTAAATTTAAGAATAGTGTCAAAACTACTGAAACGACTTCTAGCTAGTTTCAAGCACGAAAACAGCTGATTGATTACCTATCAAACGTAAACAGCGCCAATTTTAACTTGTTACAAACTCAAACGGTGCCAATTTTAACTTGATATTTTTTATTTATTTATATGTATTGATATTTTTTGATATTTAACAATATGTAAATATATTTTTTATCGCACAACATAAGCAAACAACGAACGAAAAATTGACATTTGCTTGTTCTTCTTGATGCTTATTCTTCTTGATGCTTGTTCTTATGTAGCTGGAACAACTTTCTTCTATCACACTTCGAACAACTTTCGAGCTCGAGAGAGCGTTTTTATGCTTGTTCTTCTAGCAAGAAAAAGTACGGAAACACGTTCTAGCACATTGCAAGTTACTACAATCAAGCACGGAAACAGACCTAATGTTCGAACGTTTATCGTCCTATTTCGCACGAAACAAAAGAAGAAAAGCGAAAAGAGTCAAAAAGCTACACTATAAAAACAAACAGGAAATAGGTTTTGACGCGGACATAAATGTGCTTAAAAGCTTAATTGAAAGAGCCTGATTTTATTTCATTGTAAAAAAAAAATTATAAACCTCAACTTTTCTCATTAATTTCTTTCTCTCAACTCCATATATAAACATCAGTTGGTCCGTCTTTTCTTTTGCCATATTCTACTTTTTATTTTATCCGTCTTGTTATCTCACTACCCATATGTATATAATTCACCGCACATTTGTGTCAATTGTAAATTTTTATCAATTAAGCCAAAAATAAATCAATTTTAATTTTTTTATTTATAATTTACGTAAAAATTTTTCTCAGTGTAAAGAGAACAAAAAACACAGAGCTTCAAATGCAGTGGTGCCCATACCCGCTAATACCCAAAGTTGCCAACTTTTAAACACTCTAAAATCCAGCAAAAAGGCGAAAAATTCACTTTTCCTCAAAAATTCACCAGATTTTAAGACTTTCAAAAATGTTTAACACTAAATTATATAAAAGTTAGATATAATATTAATTGCCAATTATTTTTAAGAAATAATTAATTTCACAGGTTGCACTTAAAATATTTAAATAAAATTTATTAAAGGAATCTTAAGCGCAAAATAACTTCTGCTTTCGGATATTTATAATTTTAATTATACTAGAGTGCGCCAGTGGCCGAAATTCGACGTTTTCGCCATTTCACCTCGAGCGACGCCGGTTATTGCAGCTAGCATTTTTCTTTAAAAACTATTCGGTGCACTCCTTCAAAATCAAAATCATCATCCTTTAAAATCAGTTGAGAAACACCCTGAATGACATACCACCCCCGAGCAACGCCGGGCATTCCAGCTAGCATTTTTCTTTAAAAATTCGCCGGTGCTTCTACCTATTCTGATTCATTAAAAAAAACCATCAAAACCGGTTGAGAAACAGGATAAAATGGTACTGAACTGTTTTGCCTTCGCCTAATTAAACCTAGATTCTGAACGGGTAATTGTTAAAATTTTTAAAATGATATTTCTTTTACATGTTTGTGCAAACATTTAAAAAACCTCTTTTTAATTTGTATACCTTTTCTAAATATGATGCCATCGCAGTTAGTTTAAGCGGCATATTGAAGTAATTGATCAAAATATCAATGTCGATTTACGTCACACTATTGCATTTATTTTTAACGAAAAACTTATTTTTTATTGAATACTGTTGGTAGAACAGTGATGGTGCTTTTTAGAAAATAAAAAAGAAAAAAATAATTCTTCAGTGCATGTTTTTAAGCTAAGGCACATTTGGTGCCACTGAAATTAAAAACAAAAGCACAAAAAATACACCGGCACCAAACTTCATTTTTCTTGCTCCGAAATTTCCAAAATGCACCGAATCTGGTGGAAAAAGCACCATGTTGGTAACAGTGCTCATACCTCATAGCTGATTACAGAGAAGTTGTTAACAAATAAATCGCATATATTTTATATAATAATATAAAAGAAAAGTAAAAGTAAAATATAATTTCCATACAAATTAAAAATATTCTGTAAAATATCGTTACCACGGAATTTAAAATATTGCTAAATATGTTAAAATTCAATATATAACACGAAATACTTTCACACATTGCAAAAAAATTATGTAACGGAAGCTTGTTCATTTGTTTGACATTGTACTTTCGACTTTCATAAGATTTTAAAGTTAATACTCATTATAACTCATAATAATTATCTAGCTAATAACTATTAGTCCAACTAAGAAAAGGGTTAGACGAAAAATTGAAGGCATAAAAATGTTATTACAATCAGGGCTGCCAACTTGGCACTTAACGTGCCAGATTTGGTTCTATTTTGCTTCAAATGGCACCTTACTGTTTAATTTAGCACAAGGCGCAAAAAGGCACCTTTTTAAAAATTGTTAAATTTTACACGTTTACACACGCTTTTAAAATATGTATTTACATTTAAAAACGTTTTTGTGCAAACCTTAGCTTTTACTACTTTCACTACTATTCGAAATTTTTTTAACTTTGACAGTTGGTTTACAGCTGTCTTATTTACAACCAGTCTTAACAGCTGGTTTATTTTATTTTGTTATTGCAGTTTTGCTTTAACAACTTAGTTATGTTTTCGAACTTAATATAAGCAAAAAATATTTGCATCGGAGCCGTGCTTATTGGGAAAGTTCAGGTATATTAAAATTGACACTTTTTTTTGGCATTTTTAATTTTTTATTTGGCACTTTTTGACACTTTTTTTATCCCCAATACGGCACGGTATACCTAATAAAAGTTGGCAGCCCTGATTACAATTTGGTTTTTTTGCAGAGATGTGAGTTTTAAGCTGAAACTTTATTGAAGATTCATGTTCAAGTAACCTCGAAGTAGGTAACTTATAATGGCTGCATTCAGCCGAAAAGAGCGCACAGGTAGCGAAGTAGCATAAAGTGATACTTTCTGCTGAATGGGTTATTTTTCCGAAACGTCAAACGGCAATAATAGTAAAAGTTCGTCAATAAATGCTTTTTGTCTTAAATTTATTTTTAGTATGTTCTGTTTGCACGCTTTTCAAACTAATAGTTTAAATTAAAAGCAGTATTAAGCAGTTAAATAATTTAATTAATAAAATTAATATTTTGTGGCGTCCGTGGAGTAGTGGGTAAAGTGTGTGGCTCATACGCCAGAGAATCCAGGTACGAATCTCCCATCTGACACAGAAAGTTTTTTTCAATTGAATTAGTTCGGCCGTCACCTCTCTGCAGACAATGGCAAACCTCAGAGAGTAAAAAACTGCCATGAAAAGCTTCTTGAGAACATAAGCCGTTCGGAGTCGGCATAAAGCTGGTAGGTCCAGTTCTCGATCATTTGTGTTCAAACATTTCACAACACACACAAAACAATTGATCATAAGATGCTCGGCCAAAGTCCTTTCAAGGGCTGAAATAGCCATTTCGTTTTTTTTTTTTATTTAATATTTGGTATTGTGATCTGTCAAAATAAAGTAAACCGCTCAACGTCTTAGCCTAAACCGCTCGAAAGTTGTGCAGCAGCTACGTAGCAAATTTTCGGCAGCCAATGTTGAAAATTAGTATCTCAACGCTCTGATTTTTCTAACTGGAAGAAATAAATTTATAAAATTTGTTATTTCTAAATATTTTTTACTATTGTCACAGTAAGTTTCACTCAAGGCTTTGTTCTGAATTTTGTTTTCAAAAAATCAACAAATCTTTTTGCTGTTTTTTTATCTCTTTATTATATGTATAAAATACTCTCATACAATATTTTGAGGAAATCCGCCTACTTGAAAAAGTTATACATATAAAACGATGTAAATACGATACGGCTTAGTGCAGAAAAATTTTTAAGCGGCTTTTTTCTTAAAATGTCATTTTACTCAATAGTATCCGCGATTAAGAAAAAATTACTTTAACATGTCGACTTTAATTTTTGGCAATTTGTCAACAATTATGTTGGCAAGTTCGTCTGCGTAACGTCTTATTTCTAAAGCTCTATATTTATATTTTATTCTCTATTTTACCCGTATTTGGCTGAAAAATTATGTTTTTGTTTTTTTTTCACTAAAAAGCACGGGGAAATTTTTAATCTCCTTTAGTTCCCCTAAAATACATTAAGAACACGTAAAAAAAAATTTCTTTCTTTATATAAAGTACTGTATTGATGATTTTCTATATATCGGCAAATAAAGGATGAATGCGGCACCTCTTCCTTTTATCCGATTACCCTAATTTTTTGCCAAACGTGTTTTTATACTGAAATAAACATTTCTAGGCTCGGGGATGCTCCATAGCATCAACTTTTACAACAACAAAAATAGCTAAATTTTGTATATTTCTATAAGAGCTTAAAAAAAACTTTTATTTTTTGTCTCGTCCGTTTCATTGTATTATTGCTTATAACTTTGCACTAATTTGTACTAAATCTTGCCAATATATTTTTTTTTAAATGTAATATGGCCCATACTGCAACCAAAGCAAAGCTGGAAGTGTAACTTGGAAGTTTTTGACGTTTATCAGAATGAAGTCGCAGGGTGTGTGTCGACGTTACGCAACTCATTGACGGTGGATTTCATTTAATATTTTGGCCGCAGGCAAGGCTGGTTACTGCAACCATCGCAGCGTGTGTGGCAAAATTTGTGAAAATATCGCTTTCAGGTTATTGTGATGCGCCAATCAATGCGATGCGAAAATGAAATTTTATGCCTACACAAATCCGTACAATCAAATCAAATTTGCGAATTTTTTTTGTCGCATCGCAATAGAGAGTAGGGCCCCAGCTCTTTATGTTTTCTTCTTGTTTTTGGTGTTACTAAAAGCGTGCGAATGTCGCGTCCGTGTCACTAGGAGATGTCCATATGATCAAGTCAAAAATAAGCCAAATTGGATGATATCTATGCCAACCTCTAATACAAAGTGGTTTTATTTAAACCGTAAAGTAATAACAATAGAGTTCAAGCATTAACCAATTCAAGGCTACGTCCCCAAAATCATTAAACAATATCAATGTTCTGGATACCAGTGACCCCAAAAAAGTAAATGTGGGAAAAATTTACCCACCAATGAATGAGTTGGGTTTAGGGACAACACAAGACGTAACAACTAACCATGCATATAAATAGATCTAATTACACAACCGGTTTTAATCTACTTTTGAGTTGACCTTTTGACAAATTAACATCGAAAACGCTACAATTGTTAGCAAAGGTAGTTGTGCGGTTTAAAGGAGCAGCAGCCATATAGTTTGTTCTACTAAATGGTAAATATTGCAAATTAAATTGTTGGAGTTTCTACTGCTTCTACGGTTAGTGTTAAAAATTATGTGAGAAAGAAGTTCTGGAGAAGCGAATACACCTGTTATGAGTTGGTGTAAATATACGATATCTGCAAATTTCCTTCAATCACTTAAAGACTGCATTTTTAATAGTTTTAAACGATCCTCATAAGGAGGAAAGTCTAATATATCAGTTCCACTTAAGCCCCTTTGAACAAATTGAACAAAACGTTTTTGGATTCTTTCTATTCGATCAACATGCACATTGTAAATTGAGGACCAAACTTTACTTGCATACTCTAAGTGAGGACGCACAATTGCATAATACAACGTTGTAGTTGTAATAATGCTATTAAATTCTTTGGCCCAGCGTTTTATAAATCCAAGCATTGGAGATCCTAAGTCGCTTAAAAATCCACAAAAATTATGAAATGACTGAAATTTTGGACATTACCTGGCGATGAAGTTTTCTAAAATTGAATCGAATCGAAAACCTCCCATACTATTTTTAGTATTCATATTTACAGACTTGAAATTTACATAAACCCTGATTTCTAATATAAACTTTGATTATGAAATTTTGCAAAATCGAATGAAAACTACGCCTACCTTCCATACAAAATGGGTATGTGGAACCTTTATTTATCACGGTACACATAAATGAAAATGTTTTTTTAACTTTTTAACAATTGTGACTAACATTTTAACAGTATAAGGGTTGACCCAGTTCAATGTTGGGCTGTTTTTAAATAATAATTTAATTAAATAAATAAAGATGAGTTGCTTAATATACGTTGTAAAATATTTTGTACATAAATATAATAAAGGTTTCCGCACTCTCAGAAAAAATTGTTAATTTTAACAAAAAAATAACATAATCTTGGTTAAAATAGCATTAACAATATGCAATTGTTAATTTTTTGTTAGAAATAACAATCGAAATTGTTAATTTTTCGAAATTAGTTTTGATGGTTACAAAAATAAGTTGTCATTTACAAATGTCAAGAAATCAAAAATAAAATGTCAAAAATAGTCAAATGTCAAAAATAAAACGTCAGAAATGAATATATGTCAAAATCAAAATGTCAAAAAATTTAATATAAAAAATTTAGTGCAAAAAAATTTGCCTGTCAAAAATAAAGCAAAATCAAATTTTTCGATTTGAAGGAATTTTATTATATCCTTCACTTCATAAAAAGGGAATACAAAATATTATTTTATTTACACATAAAAGATTCGCCACAATCGGTTGTTAACAGCAACAACTTGAGGAACCGCATTCACCTGCGGGCCTTATGCGCAGCCCTAAGAGTGTTGCAACGGTGCCGATTGCGATTCTAGTCAGGGTGCTTTCCGATCTTGCTTCTTCATCTTTGCTTCTTCAAGAACTTATGGTACATTATCTTCATTATCTAAAGAAAAAAGGCATATGTATAGTAAAAAATACCTACAGAAATAATAGTACGTCACTTTTTTTAAACTTGTATTAATACTCCAAGGAAAAGCTCTGCTCTTTTTTTTTTTAAACTCCATTGAACACCATTTCTTTATTGAAATGCTTGCAAACTTTTTGTTTGCTTCTGCTAATTTGCTACAAGAATTTAAGCTACTAAATAAATTAATAAAAAAAGTTGTTTCTAGTTATATTTACCTTTGTTTTCCACAATTATTTTCCTTATGTTGCAGTCACCACAACATAAACAAATTTTATTTTATTGAATTGAATTTTGTATTAACCTGGCAATTAAATTTTCAAATTAAAAAAAATTAACAATCAAATTGTCGAATTCAACAATATAAAAAAGCAACAATAAATTTAACAATCGTACAATAAAAATTGTGGATTTTTGAAAGAGAAAATTAATACTCAAAATCAATAGAAAATTTTAACAAGGCAATTGTTAAATTAACTAACAATCGTTATTGTTGAATTTCAACAATAATTGTGGGAGAGTGCGGTAAATCACCCAAAAATCATAAATTTGTTTTGAAGTTTGATTCTAGTTTATTTATATATTTGCTAGATACTTTTTTATATATTTGCTTTTATGTTAAGACTGTAATGACACAATTAAACTGCACTACCTGTAATATTGAAACTGTTCGATGCATGAAATTTAATTCTCTTAATTATAGAGAAGACCGTAATATTTAGGGGTTTCACATGCTATTGTATTTGGTCGTATTGTTGTATTGTGCTATTTTTTTCACGACGAAAAAAAAAACGAAATGGCCATTTCAACCCTTGAAAAGACTTTGAGCGAGCTTCTTATGATCAATTGTGTATTCCGTGTTGTGAAATATTTGAACACAAATGATCGAAAAATGGACCTACAAGCTTTATGCCGACTCCAAACGGCTTATGTTTTCAAGCAGCTTTTCATGGCAGTTTTTACTTTCTGAGATTTGACATTTTCTGCATAGAGGTGACGGCCGAACAGCAAAATTAATTCAGTTGAAAAAACATTCTGTGTCAGTTGGGATTTGAACCTGGGTATGCCACGGGCGCCACTTTTTTTCAACAGTTGTAAAATATTTGTTGTTGGCTTCCACATAAAACTAATTTACGACAATACAATCGCGTTTGATATGTTTACTGTTTGTTCGTATTTCACTAGTACTCTACTTGTTTGCACTACAAGATGAAGTATATGCTTTTCGACTAAAGCTCTTATTTATTATTTAATACTTTTCGTTTAGTTGAGGCATTTAAATTTTAAAGAATCATGTTCTTCAGTTGGCTGTATAAATACGACATACATGTTTTGTATGAAAACGTAATACGACTTACGACAATACGAGAGCTTGTGAAAACGCTAATAATGTTTTCGATACTTTTTAACTCGGTAACATTTAAGTATTAAATATTTTGAATCTCTGTAAAATTGAATTCACCACAGTTGTTGCCTTGCATCTCTTTCTAAGCAGTTATGGGCAAAAACGATAGAAGTGCGAGGGGCGTAGATATATCATAGTGAATAGTGTCGATGCGTTGCAATTGTGTTTGAAGAGTTTCCTTTTGTATTGCTGTGCGTTCAGATAATTTCTTTTTTAAAATCATTAGGATTTAAAGCATTTATATATTGTTACCAATTTAATTCTACAAACAAGAATTCAACGCTGACTGAAGCTAAGCAAAAGATTAAGAATTCTTTGAAAATATTTACTTAAAATATAAAAAATTCTGGCGCTCTTTGGTAATGTTTTGTTTTCAATATAAAGTTTTTTGGTTATGTTCATTTAAAGTTGGTAGTAAGTTTTTGTTGATAAAAATATGAGTTTTTTCGCGGCAAGATGGGAATATATAAACTTAAATTAGAATTCGAGTTGCCTTTTTAGTGGATTTCAAATAAATAAAAGGAATGCATGCATCTTGGTTGGATAAAAGTTGTCCAAAAAAAAAAAACGACTTGTTGTTGAACCAGCATTTGGTCGTGATATTGTAATTGACATTTTTATTTGTTCAGCTTTTTTAAACTTTTTGCACCAGCTTTTTTGAACCAGAATTTGGTCGTGATATTGTAATTGACATTTTTATTTGTTCAGCTTTTTTAAATTTTTGAAGTTTTGTAAATAAGAAATAATTTCTAGACTTCAGAGTTGCAAATATTTTGACTTGTATTTTCAGAAGCCGATCATTAAGTTGCAACGTAGCGCTGGTTTAGTCATCAACAAGATTCCAAGTGGTATCAAACCAACCATGAAGCGTAGCAGTGTATCATCAATCGGTAAAGTTTTATTAAAAATCACTTAAAATGGTTTTACTGTATCCTACAACTCTTTTTTTTTTAGAACCAGCGCTCAAATCTGCAAAATACTCATTGCATACTGTCAATAGTGCCGGTACACCAATCACCGCCTTCGATGGTAAAGTATATAGCATACAACAGTCGGCCAGTGGTGGTGCAGCAACCATTACTGCTGCATCCACAGTTTCAAACAACAAGAAGCAACAACAAATAAGCGCAGCCATCGGATCGCTGCCACCGAACACAATTATTCAGGCCACGAGTGGCACTCCACTAAGCAATGTAAGCACGTCCGCTGTGCCTTTTATAAATACCAATGGTACCACCTTTAATGCACTTAACTCGCAGACAGGCACAGCACTTCAGGTGAGACGACCAACCATATACATTAAACGGGAGCCACCGAAGCGAACTATACGCAGCGTTACTCTGGAACTTATCGAAAAGAACCCGTACGTGCACCTAGGCGTAGCCAGCAATCGCCTGCCGCTGCTCAAAAACATCGTTTGCACAACAGCCAATGTCTCGATGCTCGACATGTACATAACTCTTAAAAAGTTGCGACAGAATGAGGACTTTGCGCTGCTCGCAGAATACTTCGAACTGAGTGAGAGTGAAGTGCAGCAGGTATTTACGCGTAGTGTTGTTAAACTGGCGCGCTACTTGCGTTTCCTGGTGCGTTGGCCAGACAGCAAAAAGTACTATGATAGGCATAAAAATCTGCCTTTTGCTTTTCGATCCAAATTGTCGCACGTGCAGTCGCTGATCGAATGCGTTGAGACGGATATGCAGCGTCCGCTGCTGCAGATCGACTGCAACAATTATAAATTCATTTTGACCATATCGACGAATGGTGAGTTGGCCTGTGTTGGAGTCCTTTTTATTGGATGTTTTATTAATATTTTTTTATTTTAGGAATCATATCTTATGTTTCCGACGCTTACGTTGGTCATCATGATGACCTCACAATCTTCAATGCCTCCAATTTTCAGAGCGTCATACCCAAGTATCTCTCGCTTGTGGCCGATCCAGGCAAAGCCATTCGTCGAAAACGAAAACCAAAACAAAAGAAAAACTCCTCGAACGACGCGCTAGAAACTGATTCAAATACAGATTCAGCCGATGAATTTGCAGATGAAGAAAGCGCTGCTTCTGATGATGATGGCCAATCACTCAGCCGTTATGCCGCGTCGCGTGTTGCCGCAGAATTAGTTTCACACCAAACCTTGAACATTGTCAATAGCGAACTTACGTCCCGCAAGGTGAAGGACTTTAGCATTCCGACGATGCGTGTGCGTGAATCGGTGTGCCGTCTACAAATTCGTCATATGATCTACTGCCTGCGCGAGTTTAAGATTTTGCAGCCATATGCTATTCAAGAACCAATGCTTTTTCAGTATCTCAATGAAATATTGACAGTATCAGCAGCACTCACCAATCTACAGAGGTAGAAGAGACAATGGAATGGATAAGCGTTAACATGAAAAGGATAAACTGTCTCGCACTTGCACTTGAATTGAGCTGCGTAGGTGGTAGCCAGTTAAGTGGTTTCCAGTTGTCGTAAGTGTGCGGCGTCGTCATCAGGTTTAAGAAGTAAAAAAGTAATTTTAGCAGAAAAGAAATCAAATCAAAACCAGCAAAAATACTTAGAGCTCATCTTTAATTGTGCTCTGATCAAAGAGATGAAATGAGATATTTTTTGTTTTCTATCTCGAAATAACTTTCTCTTACCAATTTCACTCTTCATCTCTTTTTCCTCCTTTATAACCGCTATTCCTTTATTGTGTTATGTAAATCAGCTTATATGTATATTTAAATATCAATCTCAAAGCCACATTTTGTAAAATTTGGAATTTGTTTGTATTTTATTTTAAAAAATTAAATAAAACTTAATTTCTTGATATTTAGTTAGATATTTTTAGCTTCTCTTCGAAAAATAAATAAACCTATAACGAACAGTGACTATGAATTTATTGAAAATGACAATATCTAAAAATAATTGAAAATATGTTTATGGCCGTATTGTTCACCTTTTGATATCTTTAATCCTGCGGAGAAAGTACTATATTTTCAGCAGTTTCAGATACCAGCAAACCAGAATTTATCCACTGGTTAAAGATATCCAGAGGTGAACAGTACGACCATTGAGGTCGTATTGTACACCAGTGGACATTTACTGGTACCTGAAAATCTAGTACTTTATTTTCTGGTTATAAATATTCAGAGGTGAGCAATATGGCCCTTAGAGTGTTCCTTATTTTTTTTTTTTGATAGTAACGAATTACGCACCGTGGTTTTGTTCCTTATGACAGAGGAAAACTGAAATTTTCAGGAAAAAATATTGATATTTAAACGTGCCTCAAGCGACCTCTATATTGAAAATCTGATTTATATGGGAAAATAGTGTTGTTTTTCTAAAAACGTCCCAATAACATTTTTATAAATAACAATAACAAACTTTAAAAAAACGGATACGCACTTCGTTTTAAATTTAATTGTTCTTTGAAATAATTCATCAAACATGAAAATCGGATTTGAATTACCAGAGTTATGATTTCTTACTTTTGGAAGTTTTTTACTTTCTTTTTCTGTTCTATAAAAGAAAAAAAAACTCGCAAAAATATAAATTAAAAAAAAATTCAGTGAAATGTCATGGAAATATTTTATTAAACTGTACCTAATACAGATACAAAAAATGGTGCGAATACGTTTCATAATTTGGTCGTTACGAAATCTTTTGATGACGTACGCCTTTTTGGAAATTTCTAGTTTGAATATGCTTAGGAAAAAAATTCCCAAAAATAAAAAGATTTTTTTTTGAAAAATGCAAACAAGAAATGAGCTTCGAATAATTTTAAGCTATTTTGTGCAAAAAATTAAAAAACCTAAAATCGGTAACAAAAGTTATAGCTGTTGAAACTTGACTTTTTTTTTAAAAATCCTTTAACCCTCCGATGGGTGAGTCACCTGTTGCCCTTATATGCAGTACAAGGTCTCCAGGTACCTATTTGTATTTGTATGGAATTTTGTACGAATTTTTTTTTTTTAATTTCTTTTTTTTTTTGTTTTATTAATTTTAAATTTATTCCAGAACTTTTTTTTATATACTAATACTGAATTTTTTGGAGTTTTATATGAAAAAAGCTTAAATAACTATTGTTGAGTAGATTGTCCCTCGTCCAAAATATTTTCTGTGCAGGTGTTGCATCGATGCATGAGTGTAGAATGCTCTGCACAAACTGGATTGTTGCAGGAATTGCAATAGGACCTAGTTTTCCGCTGCCGTCCGTACTCAGAACGACATAGGCGACATGAAGGTCAGTTTCCTCTAGGCGCAAATGACGGTGCAGCTGCTTCTGTTCTTTTGATAATATCTAAAACGAAGAAATAGGAAAAAATAATAGAACAAAAATATGTAGCTATTCTGCTTTTGAACATAAGAATTGATTTTTATCACCTTTACATCAAATGCTTCCATTGCGTTCCGTATCCATGGATATGCGGTTATTGAGCGCTCGTTCCTCTATGTTTGGTACTGCCAATTGTTTTGTTAGTATCAGCAGGAATGACCGTCATCTGTCACTTCTGCGAATTGGCTGCATTTTATTATATAAAATAAATGCTGGTAGTGCAGGAACGTTCACCATATTATAAAACATGGCCAGTGGCCAGCGGTTTGTTGAGCGCTTGCATGTATACGTGCCAAGCATCTGGTCTATTGTATCAACGCCTGATTTGTTGGCGTTGTAGTCCAAAATAGCAAACGGTTTCTGATTCTTAGATTGCATGTCCACACCGCAAGTATAATGTTGTGTGGACAGCAAAATGACCGCTTTGTTCTTCTTGGGCACATATGAACACAGCGCTACATCGCCTTCGTTGAAGCCGAACAATGTGCTGTTGACAGGACGCATACGGTTTTTTTGGAACTCCTGTGGAACAAATGTCTTATTCGAGAGCACTGTTCCAACAAATGCAGTTTTCTTCCTGATCAAAATACGCACCTATTCCAAAGTGGAGAAGAAATTGTTGGCATTAACTGTGCGGCCTGCATCCAAATAACTCTGCGCAAGTTGAAGTACAACATTCTGCCCTTGATTGACCTCTCGTGTTTGGTGAGGCAATTTACCAGAGTAAACTATTCCTTTGACAGGATAAAATGATTTCGAGTCGCACAACCACCATACCTTTATATCATACTTTGCAGGTATGGGAATAACTGCTCATCAACGGTCAGTGCATCATGCGGAGTGTAAGCTGCTGCCAAGTTAGACTGTAACATTTGCCAAACATCATCAATAGCCGCAGTTTTGCTTCTGGTTAGTGTTAACTTTGTATGATTCGGTTTACGAAACTGAAGCCGGTTTTATACTCCTTTTCTACGTTTACCTGTGTTCAACAATAAAGCAGGCAATAAAATTCAAAAAGGGACGGACCGTTTGTTATATTTAAGGTCCCTAGGGACCTTGTCACCCTTTCCCGTACTAAACATTTCTAAGCCCTTATAAATCCTAAACAATTGGTCGGATCGCCAACGGAGATTTTTTAACTTAACCTGGGCAGCCCAGTTTTCCTAAATATATTTTGGCAACCCTGAAATTCGAAAAATTTGCAAAGAAAAAACAAGTATATAGTTTTAAGAATTATTGAAGTAATTTCAACTGAGATATCTATGTTTTTGATTTTTTATGATTTTTTCTTTGTTCGATATGCCAGAAAAGGGCACTTTAAGGATTTTTGAAAAAATAGTAAAGTTTCAACAGCTATAACTTTTGTTACGATTTTTTTTGCACACAATAGCTTTGACTATTCTTAAACTAATAGTTTTGACTATTCTTATTTCATTTCTTGCTTACATTTTTCCAAAATTTTATTTTTGGATTTTTGGGAATTTTTCTCGTAAAAATCAAACTCAAAATTTCCAAAAAGGCCTCAGTTTTGGTGAATAAACTAAGTACTAATTTCGAGAAAAAGTCACTGATGCTTTGCATAAATGCGTTTAAGAACTCAGTCTATAATACAGAAACAGAATGACCAATAATAACATACATTTTAATTTCAAACCAGTCTTAAATCATTTTGAAATTGAATAGTGACTGAAAGGCACAGCGTAACGTGTATTGGGTTAAATATCAATATTTTTTTTTTTAAATTTCAATGTTCACACAAAAATCACACAAAAATGATTTGTTGTTTTGATAAAATATTTTATTATTTCAAGCAATCTTAAATATTACAAAATCAAATTTAGGCCCCTATTATGATTTATAACTCAACTAGGTGGACTATGTAGATTTAACTCAATTTTTTTCGTATAGCGTTTACATTCCTTTCAGTTGAACCATGTAGTTTGAAAATTCTTAAAAGATTAAGGCAAACTACATCGCTTAACTGAAATATATGTAATACATTATACGAAAAAAATTTAGTTAATTCTACATAGTCAACTTAGTTGAGTTGTAATTCATAATAGGGACCTTAGTAATGTATCACTATGAATATAATTTTTACATTAGTTTTCAAAGAAAATAAGTCAAATCTATAACATTATATGTTGCTGTAGAACTGTTAAGCAAACTCCTTACTCCCACTGTTTTGTTCTGGAAATAATTTTTCTCAAAATTTAACAAATTAAATAAAAAGTAAACAACTCACAAAACTTCTTTTTAAAATTTCTGCGAACAACAAATAACGCCACCGAAATGCCAGACATCTATTTTAGTTGTAATGATTGAACGTTTTTGGAATTTCATCATTACGAAACTAAAATTTTATCCGCTTGACTCATGCGATTATCAATTTTATAAATGATTTCTTCAGCACAACAAACCTATTTATCAATCCAACGAAGTAAGTTTGTTAACTCTATTTACAAAATTTATAAAATTTTATTCCGACTGATTGACGATTTTGTTATTGTGGATAAGTTTCTATCAAGTTGATAAAAGCATTTTTCAAACAAATAAAATACATATTTTCAGATCAACACATTCAGTTTGTTAACATGTTATTATATTTTTAATTAAATGGATAAAGTCTTTCGAATTGATAAAAATATGAAGCATTTATGATAAAATTTAATCAAGTGCACAATTTGGTTTTGTTAAGGATTAACAAAAGTTATTTATCAATTTTACCAAGAATTTTTCGTTGAGTGTTTACTTTACATTTACACAAGCTTGTCATACACTCAAAGCAAAATCCTTGACAGAATCTTTTGTTGACTCTATACTGACAAAAAATGTATCAACTCAACCTAGGAATTTATTGAAAAGAACAATGTTTTTCATATTGACGAATTTCTAGGTTGAGTTGATAAATTTTTTGTCAGTATAGAGTTAACAAAAATTTCTGTCAAGGTCTTTTCTTTGTGTGTAGGCAGCAGATACATCCAAAGTAGAAACATTGTATGTGAAGTCGGATATATCTATTGTGGAAACATTGTACGTGATAGCCATGCTCTTTAACACATTTTGTTATATGTAGCATATTGTAAATGTTATAACAGGTCATTCAATAAATTTTGATAAAACTCGATTATATTATTCAACATAGTTGCTTTCGAGAGCGATACAACAAGTATAGCGATTTTCCAACTTTTCGATACCACTTTTATAGTACGATTTCTCATTCTCGTCAAAAAAAGCCTCAGTTTCAGCGATTACTTCATCATTGGACTTGAATTTCTTTCCAGCAAGCATTCTCTTGAGATCTGAAAACAGGAAAAAGTCGTTGGGGGCTAAATCTGGAGAATACGGCGGGTGGGTAAGCAATTCGAAGCCCAATTCATTCAATTTTGCCATCCTTTTTAACCGATTTGTGACACGGTGCATTGTCTTGGTGAAACAACACTTTTTTCTTTTGCAAATGTGGCTGTTTCTTGTCGATTTCAGCCTTCAATCGATCCAAAAGTGCACAGTAATAGTTGCTGTTGATGGAGATAGTCCATGAATATTATCCTTTCGAATCCCAAAATACAGACGCCATCACCTTACAAGCCGACTGTTGGGTCTTTGCTCGCTTTGGATTCGGTTCGTCGACTGCTGTCCACTCAGCTGACTGTCTTTTGGATTCTGGTGTATAATAGTGAAGCCATGTTTCATCCATTGGCACATATCTACGATAGAATTCGATTTTATTGCGGTTTAACAGCGCCAAACACTCCTCTGAAGCATCAATTTGTTGTTCTTTTTGGTCGACTGAGAGTTCACGCGGCACCCACTTTGCACAGAGCTTTCACATGCCCAAATTTTCGTGTAAAATGGTAAAAACACTACCATCTGATATGTTTACAATGTCAGCTAGCTCGTGCACCTTCAATTTGCCATCGTTCATAAACTATTTGTGTATTTGCACTGCGCACTGCATCATTTGTGCTGGTACGACCACGTTTAAATTCAGCAATCCACTTTTCTACCATTTGTCTCGATGGAGCAGAGTCCGGATAATGTTAATCAAGCCATTGTTTGGTTTTCACTGTATTTTTATTCATCAAAAAGCAATGCTTCATCAAAACTCGAAATTCACTTTTTTCCATTTTTTTTCAATAATAATAGTTGCACACAAAATGCTATAACTCACGAATCAATTGTCAGATTGTTGTTAAATTTTTATACGTATCGTTTGAAGGTTGGCACTAAATAAAAATCATATGGAAAAAAATCTAGTAACGCCATCTATGTGTCATCCTATGGACTTTGGAACGTACTGTTATGTTAACACTTTTTTCGGGTACAAAACTTCAAAATAATTTACAAAATCTCTCAACATATCATCTACAACATGAAGAAAAGTTAAATAGTTTTTAGAAAGCAGCACTCTATATGAGCAGTGAAACAGAAAAAAAAATGATAATAATCTTCGTTCAACACATCTTTTAAAACAATAATGGAAGTATATAAAACAAACTGACGAAATTCTATAGATTTCCATGTTAATTCGAAATGTTAATTCGATTGTAATTTTTTTGGATATTAAATCCAAATCATTTGTTAATTTGGAATAAATATTTTTTTTATTAACAAAGCAAGTCAAAATTTACTTGCACACACCTAAGTCCAATAAATGCATTGGCTCAACTGGGGACTGTGACACCATTTTGATGTTATGAACTTCTAAAATAGACCTATTGTCTTCATAAAGAGATAGATGATGCAGGGGATCCTTTCTAACTAAAAAGTCTTTATCAGTATGTAAAGCACCAGCTTTTGCCATTAATTTTGTGGTGTTTTCTATGCGAGTTCCAATTTGCTCACACTTAGAACAGCCATGGAATGAATTTTGATATACTATTCCACATAAAAACGAGCGCGCAGGAGTATCGCAAATAAAAACTCGAATTTTTACTTTTACTGCAAAGCTACTTATATAAATTCCGCTTGAATTTATTTCTTGAAGTTTGTGCATTAAATCGTGTAAATAACTATCTACACTTTACTTACACTTTATCTTTTGCTTTTTCAAGGAACGTTCCAAAATTAAAAAGACACTAGAAACTGGTACAATATAAAAATGTCCCATAATTGGCCATAAATAAGTTTGACAGCTCTTAAATAGTGGAAGCCCATCTACACCTAAATCTAAAAGTAGTTCTTGCAATTCAGGTTCAGCAATTTCGGATTTTAACGATTGTATATGATGCCTTCTTCCTATGTGAAAGTACGTTCCAGGGGCAACGGTTCTTCTTGTTATTATTTAATTTTCTTTGAAATAACTCATCACAACATCTTCTTCCTGGCAGGTATTTACGATGCTAAGAGGCAAGTTTGACTTTTAATAAAACATTCAGCCTTACCAAAAAAATAATTTAGTGTTGGCTCTAATTAGTGCGAGCTCTTAAAAGATTTTCAGCATAAGCTTAGCAGAGGCTACAGCTGTTACTAAATTAAAAAGCTGACGCTAAAGTTTAATATCAGTTTTTTAGTAAGGCTGATTGGTTATTTCAAATTCGGCTTCAGTTGGGATGGTTTGCAAGTCAAACTCTTCATTTGCACAAGGAAGTTCTGTTTCACTTCCTGCACTGAGATGTTCTGCTCCAGCAGGTGATGTTGAATTTTTTAAAACAATTCTCAGTACTTGCGCCTGGAATCTCTGCCTCATCAGGTACATCAAAACTAGCAAGGGAAAGTTCTACATAACCATATGAAGTTAAATTGGTGGACCCACGTCTTTTTTTTCTAAGAATTTCCTCCTCTTTTTTTGCCAGCTGCTTTAAATTTCTGTTGCTGAATCCACCTATCCTGATGTTGCTGAACACTTTTAAATAACACTTATTTTAAATATATTTGATTGATAAATTACACTTTGAAATATTTTAACAGTTTAAAATATCAAAACTCGTATTTTTTCAACAAAACTTTTATTTTCCAAATGAATGTTATCAAAAGCACGTGTTGATGGAATTTAAAATTTTTAAAGTTTCTCTGTTGGCATTCGTGTCAGCATTGCCAGCCGATTTTTTCTTAATTCAAGAAGCTGACATTCGTGTCAGCATTACCAACCGATTTTTTTCTTAATTCAAGAAGGAATTCTTGATTATTTCATTTTGCTTTGTGCTTGTTTTTTGCTGCTCGCAATTCGTAACATTTTCACTTACAACCGGACTAGTGACAATCGGAACAAAATTGTATGTTACATGGCAGAATTATAAGGTAGGCTCAATTTGGAGTAAAAAGGAAGCTGTATGTCAAAATCGGCTGGTCGAATTTTAGTTTTCTTATTGTTGTTGTTGCCTTTATCATTTGACGTTAAGCGTTCCCACAGCTTTGTTGTTGCAAAACTTGTTGTTTGAGCAGCCATTGAAATGTCAGCCTACCTTATAATTGTATCATGGTATGTTAGAGATTATATAAAACATTCGGACATCTCTCAAAATTGCTGCTTAATTTACCGCTGGGTATCGACTAAAGGGCTGCACGAATGCATTCAAAAGCCGTTTCAACACATTCTCAAAAAAATAGAATGGAATGGAATGATCATTCTCAGCGCTGAGAATGGAATGGAATATGCATTCGAAGCGCTTAGAATGGAATGGAATGTGCGCTTGTGCGTTGAGAAAGTTTAGAATAGAATACTCAACATTCTCAAGTGTTGATTTGAGAGTACTACCAAATGGTTGATGAAAAAAGGTTTTACGTAAAGGGATTTCAAAGGGGGGTTGCTGATTTCAAATCTGATGTCAGATTTTCAATTTTCAAAATGGCGGATAGGGTTGCCACCTTTGAATATGTTACTAAGTGCTCATGTAAAATGTTGTTAAATAGTTTATTATTAGTTGGCAACCTTTTTTAAAATATTTAGATTTTTCAAATTCTGACAATGGATATTGATTCAGCGACCCATTTTTACCAGTTTTCAGTAGTTTGTAAGTAAAATAAAAATAAAAAACAAACACAAAAAAATTCGCGAAAATAAGATATTTTAAGGTGGCAACCCTGTCCGCCATTTTGAAAATTCAAAATCTGACATCAGATTTGAAATCAGCGACTCCCTTTTACTAAATGCTCATTTAAAAAAATTGCAAAATAACACATTTTTAGGTGGCAACCCTATTTTCAAAAAAATTTTGGAATTTTAAAATTCTGACAACGGATTCGGAATCAGCGACCCATTTTTACCTAGTGTTTGCCCCAGCCTCGAATTCGCGAAAATAAGATATTTTAAGGTGGCAACCCTATCCGCCATTTTGAAAATTCAAAATCTGACATCAGATTTGAAATCAGCGACCCCCCTTTGCAACTACCATAAAACTCTAAGAAACATGACTGGAGCAAAAGTCAAAATTCATGGTAACCATTTGAGAGTACTCTCAACGCAACGAATACATTCTAGAAATTTCCATATTCGTTAGAACTCTCTCAAATGGAATGGAATGTTCATTCCATTCGAAAAATTTATGTCTCTCATTCATTCGTTTCGCTTTGCAAATGATTTGCAAATATGGAATACTCGCATGGAATGCGTAGAATGGATTCCAAATGGAATGTATTCGTGCAGCTCTTTAGTATCGACACAGTATTCAATGGCTCCCACATTCTTAATTATTTTTTGTTCGCCCACGAACGATCTCTTCAACCTCTTCTCATTTCAACGATCGTCACTTCGTGTTTTAACTACCATAACTACCACCACTGAGCATACGATAGCTGCCATAAATTTTGTTGTTGCGAGCAACATCTGTTCTATTTTTAGCTTGTTTAACTTTTTGTTGTAAGGAAATCGTGTGCATACGGATTAGGAAATTGTCAATTTTTATATTTTTTTAGTCTGTGCAAAAAAAATGAATCAATGTTTGGAAAAAATAAAACGTAAACTTAATATTTAATTCAATATATAAAAAGTCTGCACTCATGTATTTCCATATCGTATCGTAAATTCCATACATTTTCTTCTCATTTAACATGCAATGAGGCGATTCTGATGTTATTCCAAACTTCGTAAATGTATCTCTGTTACTAGGACCTTGGTCACACGCAATAGCTCTTATATTTAAGCCTACATTTTAAGCAGCTTTCAAATTATTCGCTATAAAATCTTTTAAACAACTTGAAGTCAACCCAGTATCTGATGCATAATAAATTAAAACGAGTTTCCAATTTGAAAATAAACCTCTTAAAATAAAAACACAAATTTGTTTGCATAATTTTGTACTTTTTTGTCGCCATCATCAACAAAGCCTTCTATTTCATCTTTGTGGGAGTTATACTGCAAGCCTCTTTTGATCAAAAGTTCGTTAAACAATAAAGTCGCCTCCCTTTCTTTGTCATCAAGCTTCGATGTAATTTGGGATAATGCATTTAATAAACTCGAATTCAAACCAGGACCTAAAAACTTTACTGGAGCCCATCTTGAAAGAAATGACAATGATGGAAGATTTATTTTAAGATCATTACGCAAGAACTTGTATGTTTTTGCTGAGTAAAAATTAATGCTTTGAGCAATTACTTTTTCATCTTCCGTCCATGATTATTTTTTTTTTCACTAACATTTTGCAGTGTTTTTGTGTTTTATGAAAAGTCTTTGTCGGATACAATTATATTGCATAGATTATTTTTATTTTTTAAATGTTTAGTATGCAAAAAATTTTTCTTTTTTTCTCTTTTTGACATTCTTTTAATTGCAAAATTTTTTTTTCTTAATTTATTATTTTTCTTTTCTTTCGTGAACATTTTTGAAATTTCTGAATATTTTCGTCGGTAGTAAAGCTCATTTTGTTCTTTTTTGAGACAGTTTTTTCAAAATTCATCACTATTCAATTCATTTGAGTTTAAACAAGTGTTTAGGGGTTGTTACAGGGACTGGTTTAATACATGATCTATTAAGATCCGACCACAATTGCTTTTGTTTTTAATTTTGAAAATTTTCAAAATCTACAGACTGTCGGTCTTCTAATTGTTCTGTACCTAGATCAAAAAAATTACTCCTTTGAATTGTTTTAATATTTTGAAATTGAGGAATTTCAGTATTTACTTCTTCAACAAACGTATATTGATCACCCTGAAAATTATTTTCATTATCAATATAAGAAGTGTCAAAGAGACAAAGCTTAGGAATAGCATTCGCTTTGAGAAATTTTTTTCCAAAATATTTTGTTTCAAAATGGTAGTAACAAATGCGTGCTGTGTCAACATTTGTATCATTTAATTTACATAATCGAATCCATTTATTGCGATAAAACTCATTTTTCGGAAACTTGAAAAGTCTAACAGGAAAATTCTCTGAAAAATCCCTATAGCTCCTCTCATACGACTCTATTCATGATGCAATGATAAGGTAGGGCCATGATATAATGATTTAAAAGGTAGGCGAGACAGTTCTGTTGGCGATTTGGAGTTGTCAAAAACGCATTGAAAAAGAGAAAACGAAGAAGCAGCAAAACAGATGAAAAGTTCAACTTTGTATTGATTTGACAACTCTCAATCGCCGCTCGTGAGAAAAAAGGTACACTCAACGAAAAATTCTTGGTAAAATTGATAAATAACTTTTGTTAATCCTTAACAAAACCAAATTGTGCACTTGATTAAATTTTATCATAAATGTTTCATATTTTTATCAATTCGAAAGAAACTTTATCCATTTGATTAAAAATATAATAACGTGTTAACAAATTGAATGTGTTGATCTGAAAATATGTATTTTATTTGTTTGAAAAATGCTTTTATCAACTTGATAGAAACTTATCCACAATAACAAAATCGTCAATCAGTCGGAATAAAATTTTATAAATTTTGTAAATAGAGTTAACAAACTTACTTCGTTGGGTTGATAAATAGGTTTGTTGTGCTGATGAAATCATTTATAAAATTGATAATCGCATGAGTCAAGCGGATAAAAATTTAGTTTCGTAATGATGAAATGAATTATCAATTCCAAAAACGTTCAATCATTACAACTAAAATAGATGTCTGGCATTTCGGTGGCGTTATTTGTTGTTCGCAGAAATTTTAAAAAGAAGTTTTGTGAGTTGTCTACTTTTTATTTAATTTGTTAAATTTTGAGAAAAATTATTTCCAGAACAAAACAGTGGGAGTAAGGAGTTTGCTTAACAGTTCTACAGCAACATATAATGTTATAGATTTGACTTATTTTCTTTGAAAACTAATGTAAAAATTATATTCTTAGTGATACATTACCAAGGTTCCTATTATGAATTACAACTCAACTAAGTTGACTATGTAGATTTAACTAAATTTTTTTCGTATAATGTATTACATATATTTCAGTTAAGCGATGTAGTTTGCCTTAATCTTTTAAGAATTTTCAAACTACATGGTTCAACTGAAAGGAATGTAAACGCTATACAAAAAAAATTGAGTTAAATCTACATAGTCCACCTAGTTGAGTTATAAATCATAATAGGGGCCTAAATTTGATTTTGTAATATTTCAGATTGCTTGAAATAATAAAATATTTTATCAAAACAACAAATCATTTTTGTGTGATTGATAAAAAAATATTTGTTCAACATAAAAGCATTTTTCTATTCAATAAACCATTTTTTCAGGTGGAAATATTCTATATTCATTTTGACAAACTCTTATCAAATGTGCAATGCAAACGCGACATTCTTGATAAAGGATGATTTGATCTTCTTGATCAAATAAACGAAATAAAATTTTGTTAATATGATTACAACCTCTCACCTTCAATACAATTGACAAACGCTTTTGTTGACTCTATACTGACAAAAAATTTATCAACTTGACCTAGGAATTGGTCAATGTGAACAAATACTTCTTTAAGTGTACTTGTCAAGGCTACCTTGTAAATTATTGTATCATGGGCATGGTAGAATTATAAGGTAGGCTCAAGTTGAAGCAAAACGGAAGCTGTATGTCAAAATCGGCTGGTCGAATTTTAGTTTTCTTATTGTTGTTGTTGCCTTTATCATTTGACGTTTAGCGTTCTCACAGCTTTGTTGTTGCAAAACTTGTTGTTTGAGCAGCCATTTAAATGTGAGCCTACCTTATAATTGTATCATGATCATGGGTAAGGCCGCTTCGCTGGGTGCTCTCACGCGTCAACTTAGAGCGGATAATGAGAAGGAAGATGTATTTAAAAACGACGAAGTACGTAAAATGAAATGAAATGTCAAATGAAATAAAAATATTACGTGTGTTTAATTAGTGATACTTTGTAATTGAAAATATTATAAAAAAACAGTGAAAATATTATAAAAAACAGTGAAAATAAAACTATAAAATGCCGAGAAAATGCACAATATGTAATAACAGGCGCAAAAGGTAGAGTGCAAGTTGTGGTGTAGAGTGGCATTTGGCAGTGATATGTGAAAAACATTTTATGAAAGATGATATCATTGCTGTTCCTGGTGGCCACAAACGCACAAGGTTGATGCCCGGCGCAACACCTTTGCGTGATATTACTGGCTGGACTAGAGCGCAGCAAGTAGTGCAGCCGAAGAGTTTTGAAGCGACTCTTGAAGCAATTGCAATGCATCCAAATGTTAGCATGGATGCAATGAACGTAGTGGTTCCAGAGATGGACGTTGTCTACTCTGAAGCAGCGTTTGATGCTGAAGATGCTTAAATTGTTAACAATTGGATGCAAATTGTACCTGCTGTTACCATTGCTGACGCTTCAACGGATACTGAGTAAGTACCTGCAGATAAACCCAAATATTTTGCTTTTATAATATATGTAAAATATACGTAAATATTATTTATGTAAAGTAATATTTTATTAAATATGATGTTATAAACTAATGTAAAATATATGTAAACATTATATATGCAAAGTAATATTTTATTAAATAAGATGTTATCAATTATAAAGTTACATTCAGTGTCGTAATATTCTGGAGAATATGAATTTGAAGAAGAGAGTTGCGAAGTTAGAGGCAGAAGTCGTAAAGCTAAAGTGCCAGCTTGAGGAAGCAAATAGCCTAAACTCCGGTGTTAAGGCAATTTTCACCGAAGGCCAAATTCAAAAGTTAAAATATACTCAGGCGGTAACCCACTGGTGTTGGGAGGATATTTCCAGCGCTGTATGTCAACATACTGCTGGTCCGGCTTAAAGTCCTCATGGAAGCAGCCAATTTTTTATTCTTTTGACTGTAAAATGGCAAATGATATTTTGCACCAAATTTTAAACGCGCTTCACGATGCCAGCTACACTGTTGTTGTTGTCAGACACCATCTGATATGGGCCCTAGCAACCAAAACTTATGGAGACAGCTTGGGGTTACTACAAGTAAGGAACAAATCTTGTGTAACTTTTTTAAAGAATTTGTTTACTAATAAACTTTTTTTATGTTTTTTTCCATAGCCAGAACGTGGTTGAAAACCCAGCGAGCGCATCAGGAAAGATTTTCGTTTTTGCTGATGTTCCGCATCTGCTAAAACTGATTAGAAATCATTTTCTTGATACTGGGCTTCTATTTGATGGCAAAATTATTTTGGCGCAAACAATTAGGGAGCTCATGCATCACACATTAAGCTCTGATGTCTCAATATCGTTTAAATTGACTGAGCAACATTTAATACTCAACCAAGCAGGTATTTCCCAGCCTTTTTAATAAACAACCCAATGTAACATATCAATGATATGATTTTCAGGCAGACAAAAATTGAAATTTGCAGCTCAGTTCTTCTCATATTCTAATGCAAATGCCATACGGTGGCTTCATTCAAATGGCGTGGATTTTTACAATCCTCTGGAAACAGCCGACTTCTTTCAGCTGGTCAATGATTGGTTCGACGTACTGAACTCTAAACTTTCTGCGTCGTTTAACATTCCAAGTAATCAGCCCTTTGGTAAGAATTTGCCTGCTCAAAATGGAATATTGTGCGCCATGGACAGGATAATGTCGAAGCCAATTATTCCTGGGAAGGCTTCATTAGCTCCGTTTCAAAAAGGAATTCTTATTTCCAATTCCTCACTTCGTTTGCTGCACGCTTATGTTCTCGAAAGTAACAACATGGAGTACATCATTACATACAGGCTTAATCAAGACTTGCTGGAACATTTCTTTGGAGCTATAAGAAGCAAAGGAGGAATGCATGACCATCCAAGCCCTATGCAATTTAAGTACAGGCTTCGTAAATACTTACTAGGTAAGTTTTATATAACACGATGTTTAATATTAACTTAACTAAACGAAATACAAAACAATTAATGCAAATATTCCATAACACTTTTTTTTAATTTTTTTTTTAAGGCTTACAGGACACAGGCGATTTTGCTAATTACATAATAAGTTAATTCGATAATAAATAGCAATTAGTTTAAAATATAAATAAAAAGTGGTATTTTTAGATTTAAAAATAAAATAAGAAATGATTAGAAAGAAAAACAAAACATGATTAGACAATAAATAGTAATTACTTGAAAATACAAATAATAACTGATGTTTTAAGATTTAGACATAAAACTAAATAAATAAATAGTAATTACTTCAAAATACAAATAATAACAGATGTTTTAAGACTTAGACATAAAAAATAAATGATAGCTTACAACATTTTATTTAGATTTAATGTAATGCTAACTAAAAGTAAAATATCTAAATTTAAATAAATATACAATAGACGCCAAATTGCAAACAAAACCAACTTTTCTTGATCATTTACAAGTGACAAAATTATCATTTACAAATGGCAAAGAACTACATTACAAGACATTATTTTTTTATAATTTATTAGCATATTTTTATTTTAATTTTAAACTATTGTATAATTATCAAAAACATATTTATTTTATTTAGCAAGAAACACGGAATTGCTACAGGACGTTGGTAACATTGAAGGTGACGACACAAGCTGGTTGAAAATTGCAAGTTTGCCTGAAGAAAATTAAGATGTTATTCAGTTGAATGAAGAAGAGTTTCAGAGTGAATTTGAAAATATTCAAATTCATCACGAGAGCGGTTTAGAATATCTAGCAGGCTTCATAATTCGCCGACTTAAATTGGTAACAAGTGACAATGGCATAGCTTGGACTTGGGTTGACCAACTCTCCAGAGGCGGTTTAATTAAGCCATCTCTTTGCTTTATGACGAAAATAAAGCAACTAGAAGTTATTTTCGTTCAATTTAATGGCGGTAAAATTGCTCATTGCGACAATTTTAGGAAGAAGCTTTTGCAATTGAGCTCAACAATTCAGCTGCCTGATAATGTAAAATTCTTGTTCTTCAAATGTCGGATGTATTTCCGAATTAAAGACCTAAATAAACGTCTTAAAACTCAAATAATCAAGCACAGAATTATGGGTAACAGCAAACTTAAGAAAATTATTACCTGAATCTCCAATAATTTCAGTAATTCTTTCACGATAAATTTTTTTTCTAGTTGGTCCTTTTAAGGGCCCAGAATAAAATAAACAAAGAGATCTAAATTTTAACAAATTTTAATCAAACAAACGTTTCTTTTCAGTGATTAATGTACATTACTAATAAAATACTTTAATAATAATTTCAAACAAGAAAATAAAAAAATCAATGGAATGTTGTTTTTAATATAGAGACTTCTAACTCTTATTATTTATGTACTTCTCTATCACATTCTCGTTTTTATGTTATGTTATAACTCTAATAATTTTTCAATTATTTATTAAGAGTTATATTTTCGAGCTCAAGGTCTGTGTTGTTTTATGAAGAAAACAACCACCAACAACAACAATACCCTTTGTTGCCCAGACCTTGAGCTCGAAAATATAACTCTTAATGAATAATTGAAAAGATATTAGAGTTACAAACATAACATAAAATCGAATAAATATACAAATTATTTTTCTGTTAAAGAAAAATTGATGTTCTTTTAAAGTTTTCAATAAGGTAATTCATGTCACTCATTAGTTTGCGTACATTAAAAATTGTAATATTTACACTGGCGATCAAAGCTGAGTGCATGTTTTGAATATTTTTACTTACAGTAGCATAACGTTTTAAGTTATTGACGGATTTCAGTGAAATTTTCAGTAATTAAACTTTATTAAATAAACAATAAAACATAGCAAGCAGAAGTAACATAAAATTGCAAAAACAAGGGAATTGCAGCAAAAATATATGGCAACCCTATTCACTCAGTTTTGATCTCTTTGCATAACTGAAAGCGTAGAAGGCTATGCGTTTCCAAAGGAATGGAAATGTTCCGTTAGGTAAATGTAATCACATTTTTTTTAGCTTGTAGTATTATGCAGTGATCTTATGTTTTATTGTGTGCGGTAATTTTCGAGAATAAAGTCGCGTTAAAGTAAATTAATTAAAAAATTAGAAAAATCGCATTAGATGTTGAAAATAGCATAGTTACTATGACTAAAAGTGGAAATTCGTCACGTGTTATTGCTCAAAAATTAAAAGTAAGTCAACGCACCGTAATAGCTGTCCAAAAACGACGAAATGTTGATCCTGTACCGAATGCTGGAGGCCGACCTAGGCTTTTAAATGATTCAGATGCCCGTTTGATGTTACGCCAAATGCGAAACAAAAGATCCAAAACACCTAAACAGGCTGCTTTAGCAATAAATAAGAATGTAAGTGCACCAACTGCTCGTAGAGCTCTTCACAGAATTGGATACGTGTCAGCAGTTAAGAAGAAAAAGCCAGCTCTATCTGATAAAAACATAAAAGCCCGACTGAAATTCTGCAAAAGTCACGAAAATTGGACAGTGGAAGATTGGAAACGGGTAGTTTGGTCTGATGAAACAAAAATAAATCGTTTTCAAAGTGATGGAAAAGAATATTTTTGGCATAGACCTAATGAACGCCTTCAAAAACATCATGTAAAACAAACCGTCAAACATGGTGGTGGTAGCTTAATGGTTTGGGGGTGTTTCACTTGGTGGCATTTGGGGCCATTGGTTAGAATTGAAGGAATAATGCGCAAGGAAGACTATCTCCGTATTCTCGAAACAAACTTGCCGGACTTTGTCGATAAAAGCGCCTACCCTGAGAATGAAGTGGTTTTCCAGCAAGACGGGGACCCAAAACATACTGCGAAAATTGTGCAGCGCTGGCTTCTAGAGCAAAAGTTTGAAGTAATGCAGTGGCCACCACAAAGTCCAGACCTCAACCCCATCGAAAATTTGTGGGCTGTGGTCAAAAGACGATTGGGGCAGTATGAACGAGCGCCAACAAACATGGACGAACTTTGGGGGCGAGTAAAATTAGAATGGGAAAATATTCCAAGCCAAATAATAGAAAATTTAGTTGAGAGCATGCCTAGGCGTATGAAACAAGTAATTAAAAACAAAGGATTGTGGATTCCCTACTGATATCTAACTTATACTAGCTAACCAATAAGAAGTTCAAAACTGAGTGTATACAGTTGCCTTATGTTTTTCTGTGAATTTGTTAATTTTCGTTAAGTCAAGTTTTTACTGGATACTAAGTTTTATTGTGAAGATAATAAAGATTACTCCCTGGAGATTTCAAAATAATCCGTCTATTATTTATAATTTTGTGACACCGTAAGTAAAAATATGCTGAAGATGCACTCAGTTTTGATCGCCAGTGTATATGTGAAATTGTCATAAACAAACTTTTAGGAACTTTTGTACTTTTTTAGAAACTTAAATCAGTTGCACTCTATAGGATTAAATGTCAGACGCTTATATCAGCTGCACTTACTTCCAATCGAAAATTATTAGATTTTGAAGCCAAAAAAGCAGCGTGGCAATAGAAGCCGATGCAAACACTTGGATTCACTTTAGTTGTTTTTACCTTTCTGGGCGAATTGCAATGAAAAGATTGAAGAGAAAAATTTTCCTGATTAACATCCACAATTTTTTGACAATAATGCAGATCCAAATGTATGAGTTTATCCTCTGCAAACGTCAATAATAGAATTAAAACCTTTGAAAGTAAAGTATTTTAAAGATAATAACAACAATACCTTGAAATCCTACGAAATATAGTGAATGTTTTGGTCTACCTCCAATCATGCCAATGCAGTATTCAGTACTAAGTAAAAGTTTTAGTCAATGAGCATAAACTGTATTAAGTTTTTCTGTACCCAAACGTAGTGGAATTAAAACAACCAAAAATTAAAGAACCAAAGAACCAATGTTGTTTTTGAGATTTTAATTCTTGCTGCTTGCTTGTTTATTTCCAGGGCACATCATGCTTTGTCTTTTGTTCAGGAATGCAGCATTCATCTTGTACATCTTTCATACAAATTGTACAATCCTTGGCCACATATATGGCAATATTATCGAAATCTGCATTTTCCTGTGCAGCATTTTTTAAGGCTTGTCTAGAAAGTACAAAAAAGATTAGATGCCCATTTCTTGTCCCAAATTGACCATTGCGTGTATAGAGAATGGACTTCTAGATTAGATTAGAATGGATTAGATTAGCTGTCGCCAAACACCTTGATAATCTTTTTGTGCATGTTGTACTCATAAGTTGAGTGTAATTGTGTCTCTGGATTATAGCGCCAGTCTAAAAAAACAGAGTTGAAAATCCTTCATTAGCAATAATGTTAACGTAATTTACTTCTGCCTAAAAAGTGGCAAACAAGCGCCTGTGCTAATAGCATCTGACCACTGCTCAACATGCAACCCCATCCGCAGTCTGATGTATAATTGGAACCGTTCATTATCGGAAATTCTCGTCGGTAGGTCATTCATAGACGACTATAGAAATCGCGTCGAAATCCGTCAAATCCTTCTTCCCATGGATTCTCGACCACCTGATTTTCCGTCGCATCAATACCAAGTTCTAATGGTACTACGATCTCTTCTACTTGCATGGGATTGAGCGAAGGATAGATCTGGTTTGTTTGTAAGCCCGTTTTAACGAGCAACTCCCAGACGGCTGTATTTTCGCAAACCTGCGAACGCAGATGCTCTAAAACACCAATGTCTCTCTGGCACATCTTGCAAGTAAAGCGAGAAGAAAACCTTGCACACCAAAACCAAGGAGCCATAAGTCACCTTCAAGGCATCAGCATAGCCCTCTTGTACCTTCGCCAGCTGCATGGCCATGCGATGTAGCACCAAATTTAATTTCCTCCCATAAAGTTGCAAACAGTGCGGTCGCGTGTGTTAAATTTGTGATAATTTGAGTGAAAATATTATAACAGTGTAATAAAAACTATAAAATGTGGAACTCTTAAAATTGCAAAAAAAATCTGTAACAAATTCTAACCTACAAACAACTGCGAACGTGAGTATAAAGAAATTCGTGATGTACAGCTGATTTTGACATCAATCTCGCTTTATTCTACTTTCTACTCCATTCCTCTCCGAGTTGACCCTACCTTATAATTCTGCCATGACTCTATTATGCACCTTTATGCACGTATTTCATTTTATCGTTGTCAAAAAAAGAAAGCCAAGCCTTTATGCCGCGTTTCCATGTGATCTTCTATTATCTTCTAGTATCACATTTTTTGTAAGAAAGAAATAGCATGTGAGCCCTACTTTATGGCATTGATGAATGTGAGTGTGAAACAGGTATACCTTTTTCATTTTTATAGCATGTGATATCCCCTGTGATGCTAGGAGATCGAAAAAGTTCAACTTCTTGAACTTTTGCTATAAAAGTTGATCACATGCTATAAATATGACATCAATTTTTATAGTTGTAGTTTTTGTGCTGTCAAGCTGTCAATTTTATTTGCGCCAATATAAATTGTTTTGAAATAGTACAGAATTACGAATACAAATTGGAAAATAAAGAAAATCAAATCAGGTCAAGGGATATGATTTAAAATAAATAAACATTCTTGGTTTTTTTAACCATCGCAATGTAGAGTTGGCCAGAGAGTTCCTAAGCGCATTTATGGAAAGCATCAGTGATTTTTTTCTTAAATTTGGTGCTTGGTAGATTCACAAAGACTTTTTTAAAACTTTTTTTTTATATTTTTTTTCGTGTGTATTTCACTGATGTTGCTGCAGTTGTGGCACACGAATTGGATTACCTGTAACACCTGATGCTGTCTGCACAATAATAATTATATAAAACAATTTAGGGTACGTAGACAAGAAGTTATTTTAATAAGCACGTCTTGCAATCAGTAAGCTTGCAGAAATTGATTTGTTTACATATTTTGCAAATGTCATATTTTTATAGGAAAAAGTACATATATGCATCTCGCTCTTTATAGCATGTGTTTTGTGATATGGGATAAGATAAGATACTGAAAGATCACATGGAAACGCGGCATTAACAAATTGTTTTCAAACTAATCGTCATACCAAATATAATGAATATAAAAATCTTGTCCAGTAAAAATGCAAAAGTCGTCAAAGTTTTTAAGCCAAACCCAAAGAATAAAATCGTAGTCCTAAGAAAGCCAATAGTCGTCAAAGAAATAATTTTTACCATACGTCAAATCAAAATATGTTTATTTTAAATCAATACTCCTAATACAAGCAAAATGTCAAATATAAATAATGGTTTCCAACAAATAAAATATATATAAAACACGGATATAAATTCGCAATCATTGGCTGCATTCTGCAAGGGCGAGCGCTATTGTAGCGAGGGATCATTTTTCGCTGGATTTCTCTGAATGCGTTGCTACGTCGAACGTCAGATCTGTTGACAACTGACGTTTGACAGCTTCTTCGCTTGTTTTGTTTTGTTGAATTTAAAACCTAATTTCTTTCTGCTAAGAGGTTCATTTAATGCAAAACGTAGTGCTAGAGATGCTAATGGATGATGGTCTTGATATGGCTATTAAAGAGCACATTTCGGACCTCATTCAACAATTGCAAGGAGCAAAGGATAGTTAAAAACATTAAAAATAGCACAAGCCACGAAAATTTGCATTTATTTAAAGCGTTTCAGTTGAGAATTTTGCAAATTCATGCAAATTGGCGCGCAAGCAGCTGCAAGTAGCGTAATTTAT
Source organism: Coremacera marginata (assembly GCA_914767935.1). Lineage (NCBI taxonomy): Eukaryota > Metazoa > Arthropoda > Insecta > Diptera > Sciomyzidae > Coremacera > Coremacera marginata. The sequence goes on from OU612044.1 coordinate 56,521,913, forward strand.
TTTGCTAGGTAAAATGCACATCGCTCGAGCGTAGACAGCTGCCAGCGCTGTCAAAAGTCATTCACCCGAATTTTCTTGAGCGCTAGTGTTGGCGTAATGTAGCCATTAAATAACGCATCCAATTCGCACGGCATCTAACATCAGAATCAGAGTTGCATAAGTACGTATTTTCGTACCATTTTGTATACGTTTTTATTATTTATGTACGAAGTACTTTATAATTCGTACTAGTACTATTTTATTTTCTACCTTTATTTTATGATTTACACCCTGATAGTGCCAATCGTTTTAAATTTAAATTAATATGGCAATACTTCTTGACTTTTGCTTTATTTAGACCTAAGGTTGATTTATAAGGTTGTCGCAAGGGAGAGAGCGAGTACCCATAATTGTCAAATCGAAGTTGACAGCTCATAGAAAATCTGCAAGTGCTTTCTATTATCATCCTTTTTTTTTAGTAGTCATTCGCAAAATTGGCTGGTTTTGACAATTGTGGGTACTGAGAAGAGAGTGCGATCAGCCCTGCGACAACCTTATAAATCAACCTTGTTTAGACCCCTTTTCCCCACGGCAATTTTTCTTGCCGGCAAGTCGAGTTTATGAGCGCTCGGAACGTGACGAGAGGGCACGAGTACAGACTTGCTCGTACCGGCAAGTTTTCTTTTGTGCTGTTTTTTCTTTGATGTTTCGCTTTATTCTGATTTGTCAGTTAAGATGGCAGCGCATTAGCGGACAAAGTATTTATATATAAAAAAACATTGATTGTAAATTAATGCTGTAATATTTCAATAAAATGAACATTGAATAAAACAGTGAATGCATAAAAATTTAATATTAACTACTAAAACTACCTCAAACTTTATTAATTTTTTATTAAACAGTTCTATCGCATTCTTCAAAGCAAAATCAGAATCGCTCAAGAAATTGCTCAGAATTGCTGTGTGGAAACGCAATTGGCAAGTTCAAAAGGGAATTGAAAACTTGCTGGCAAGAAAAATTCCTGTGTGGAAAAGGGGACTTACCAAGGTTGATTTATAAGGTTGTCGCAAGGGAGAGAGCGAGTACCCATAATTGTCAAATCGAAGTTGACAGCTCATAGAAAATCTGCAAGTGCTCTCTATTATCATCCGTTTTTCTTTCGCAGTCATTCGCAAAATTGGCTGGTTTTGACAATTATGGGTACTGAGAAGAGAGTGCGATCAGCCCTGCGACAACCTTATAAATCAACCTTGGGACTTACGTACGGTGAGCAGAGATCTAAAAATGAATGCAATAACAAAGAAGAAAGTGTGAGGAATACTAAATCAAAGAATACCAAATTCAAAGCGTACTTCGTATCAATCAGCTTGTATGAAATTTTCATACAAATCAGATGATACGAAGTACGTTCTTACTTCGTACATCCTTCATTTTTCGTATTCCTCGTACTTTGCTTTTACCATTGTATTCTTTTGTTTGTTTGACATATCGCATTTTTTACCGCCTTTTGCCCAATTGGGAACAAATTAAATCAATTGCGGTTGCAATTTGAAAGTTAATAAAAATTAACAAAGTTAATGTTAAAAACATAACAAAATTGATTTATTTTCTAAAAAACAGTGAATTTATGTTTAGTTTGATAAGATAATGAAAAGTGCTAATAAATAAATTATTTTTGCCGAAATCAGAGCGAAGAGGTTAGGAGTACTTTCTATCCTGCAGAAAAGATGCTAAATATGGAGCTGAAAATTGTTCAAATATTGAACAATCAGAGGCTACGCAGTGTGCACCTTATCCTGGTACAAATGAAATTGAGGCTGCGCAGGCTCTTCTTTGCTTTAAATCGCTGGAGGTGCGAAATATAAGCCTTGATTTGGAAGCTAGCTTCACCGATGAGGAGCTCCCCACTTGCAGCCGATATATTTCAAGACCCCAAGTTAATGAAAAGTACGTTCTATATCTTTATATATATTAAATAAATTTGTTATTGCTTAACTCGAGAACGGAGAGTACGATTTGCTTGGCGATTTTTTGTTGTTTTTCTCGGCCATTGAAGAAATCCTAGAAAATTCGGCCAGAAAACCCAGTAGGTGGTGCTGCGATTGGATTCCACAAAATATTTATTTATTGCTTGTCTCCGAAGCCGCTCTTCCGATTTGCATGCAAATTTGTATATAGGGATTTTCGAGTACAGAGAGTGTACGACATCTATTCGTTCTATCTTTAACACTAGAGGAAACTGTAGTATTAATCTCTTAATACATGCGAAAAATCCCTTAACCACTCATCCGATTGCTAGAAATTTGTAACAAAGCACGCCGGGTAATAGGCAATAATAAAAAAAATAGTGTTTACATAATACTAACTTAGTGGCTTTTCACAAAATATTAGAAAGAATTTTTTATATAAATATTTATTTCAGTTCTTACAGTTCTTATAAAAAACGTAACTGCGTATGAATTGATAACTTAAACGAAACAAAATGCAGGAAAACAACATCATTTTTTCGAAACTGAATGCAAAATTAATTTTGTTCTTTAAAAACCAGCCTTTTTAGGCAAAATTTATAATAAACTGGACTTGCTGAGATTACGATCGTATTATTATATAAATCGACGCCTTAATATAGAAAGGCCCTATCTCAATAGGAGATGGAAAAACCAAACAAAAAATTAAGTTCTATAGTTTCGAATTTTTGTTAAACGCATTTTTTTAATGAAAAATATAAGTAGTGTGATTTTGTAACAATTGTTTTTACTGCAGAGCTTGGATTTTCATTAAGTTTTTATTCTGCTATAAAGTGATAATATTGAGATACGGCCTTTTTATATTAAGGCATCGATATGTAATAATGATAATAATATTATGTGTAGCATATATTATATGTTACATATATGTAGAAATTACTGAATTATGATATGGGCAAATCCCAAAAATGGTCAACCACAGGTGAGAAATTAAAAGTTTTTAATATCTTATAGTTTTTGGATATCATTTTGGAGAAACATTTAAATTTTATTTTTTTAATTAAATTATACATTAAAAATTCATTTGTCACGATCGAATCGCTCGCAGTGTTTCACAAATATATATATTTTTTTTAGCAAAAAATTTTTTTGTTTTATTAAAAATTAAAGGTATTGGCTAAAGATAATAATGAAATCTGTGGCGACAAGGAATAACGATTAAACTCAAAATATCGTAAAAAACGATATTTTAATAGCACTAACTAAGACCTTTATATATATGAACCGTTAATCCAACGAAATAGGTGCAGATTTAAGTGGTTATCTATTCTGTGCAAAAAATGGATTTCTGAATCCTTACGAAGATTGGCAAAAAAAGAGGCCATATCGCTTTTTTATGATATTTTGAGTTTAGTCGTTATTCCTTGTCGCCACAGAAATGATTGAGGCAAGGAAAAATCAACACATATTAAATTTGTTTCTTAATTACTAAATTACTTGGATACTTAATTACCCATTATAATCGCAATTGAAAAATCTGAGACGTCCAACACGAAACTTACGAACAAATGAAATAATTTACTGTGTATTTAATTTACCTCACTATGCCTTTAAGGGGACTTTTTCGGTCTGAGGCGTGATTTAAAGGCGATTTTTAAAGACTGATTAAAAAAAAACTACTGCAGATATTTATAAAAACTTTTTTATTATTTTAATCAAGTATTCAAGAATACAAAAAAATATTATTTTTAAAATTTATTGCAATGATTAATTATCTGGCTGAAATTCCCTTGAACTCGATATTTCGGAATATTGCACTACATTTAATGTTACAAATTTATCGAAATTTTTAAGGAATCCATTCATCGTTTTGTTCCTGTCAAGCGGAATCGACTAAATGGAAACCCGCAATGGTACAATAAAAGATTATCTAACCTTAAAAAACAAAAAGAAACAAAGCCTTTAAGCGCTTTAGAAATAAAAAAGATGATCCCGTTTTAAGATCCATCTATTTAACTTATCAACTTGAATTTGACACTCTAAACAGTAAATATTTTTGGATTTACATAAACAATAAAAGAAAGTCAAACGGTCTGCCCATCCAGATGACTTATCTCAACAACACTTCCGATGACAGGCAAACTATTTGTAATTTATTCGCTGATTACTTTAAATCGGTTTATACTTCTGAATTGCATGCGACTGGTAACTCTTATCTTAATCCTCTTTTGGATATCGGTTCTATTTGCCTCAACAAAACAGACGTCGTTACTGCATTGAATAGCCTCAAGATCAATTTTAGCGGTGGACCGGATGGTATATATATATATATCACTAGTATCTGGAATATTTCTTGATACTTCGAAAAAATCAAATATTGTGCCAATCTATAAATCAGGTCCTAAACATAATGTCCAAAATTACAGGCCAATTTGTAAACTTGCTTCTATTCCAAAACCCTTTGAAAAAATTGTTAACGATAAATTAATGTTTCATGTTAAAAACATTATTTCCCCTTGCCACCATGGGTTTCTTAGCGGCAAATCAACAGTAACTAACCTCTCTTTGTTTTCAAATCATTTTATTAATAATATGGAAAAGCATTTGCAAACGGATGTAATTTTTACAGACTTTGCAAAAGCTTTTGGCAAAGTTAATCATATAACCTTAATATCAAAGCTAAAGTCAATTGGATTCCACTCTAACCTGCTCAATTGGATAAAAACATACTTAGAAAATAGATTACAACTTGTTAAGATCAATGATACCTACCCCACAGGGTAGTCATCTTGGGCCACTACTATTTTTGTTGTTCATAAATGACCTACCACCTGTTGTCAAATATTCTCAATGTCTTCTATTTGCAGACGACCTTAAGTTATTTCATCCAATAAGTTCTCAAGTTGAACGTAACCTTCTTCAAGAGGATTTGAACTCAATTTCTGCTTGGTGTGAAGCAAACTGCTTACCCCTTAATATCTCAAAGTGCCAATATCTCACCTTTGCTAGAAAAGGTACTCCAATAGGAGGAGGCTACCAGATAAATCAAATAGAACTTGAGAGAATTTATTCAAAAAAACATTTGGGTATCATACTTGACCCTTATCTCAATTTTAGAGATCACATTGACTTTATCGTCAACAAGGCTAACTCGATGCTAGGATTTCTTATGAGGAACAGCAAAGAGTTTAACGATCCCTACACTCTTAAAACTCTTTATACATCACTCGTTAGACCACACCTTGAATATTGCTCCATTATTTGGAACCCTTCGTCCAACCTACATTCTACTAGAATAAAAAAAGTTCAAAAGAAATTCAATAGATTCATGGTTAACCAACTGAGGTGGAATTTACGTGAGGCTCCTCATTATAATACGAGATGCGCATTAATTGACATCAGCACACTAAAGTGCAGAAGAAGGGCATCTTCAATAATGTTTATAAGAGACATTCTTCATAACAAAATACATTGTCCTGATTTATTGGCTATGCTCTACTTCTACACACCAGTGAGATGTCTGCGCGGCCAGTTTCATTTCCATGAAACCTATCACAGGACCGTTATGCACAAAATGAGCCAATATCTCGATGCACTAGAGAAACGAACATTGTCCTCTCCTCTATAGATATATTTGCAACATACTCTCGAGACAACTTCAAGAGAGAACTTAATATTGTCCTAAGGGGCCTTGATTTCTGATAGTAATGATTTATGTAGTTATTATTAATAGCAAATCATTTTTTTCTCGCAGCATTATTTCAAATTGCCTATTATTTTGTGATATATTTATTTTCGTGCAATCACGTCTTTATTTGTTATATTTAATTTAAATCTAATTATTAATAACTTAGTACATTATATAAATTGTTAAGTAGTCTCTAAGAGTACATTCTCTGTTTGGCAAAATAAATAAATAAATAAATAAATAAAATTCATGCACATGTAAGCCCCCAGGTGGCGTTGCAAATTGGCGTAAACAGAATTACTTTTCCTGTGGGAAAAATAAATCTATACTGGGTCATCTGAGAAAAAAGGTTTGTGGGTTATTTAAAGACCTAATTCATGGGATCGCCGTGGCCCAATTTTTAAATGTTTGTTTAAAAAAAAATGTTTGAGCTCAAAGTTGAAATTTGATGATCAAAATCATTGATTTTATCCGCGTGAATGAAAAAATCAAAATCAGGCCACGGCGATCCCAAGAGTTAGGTCTTTAAATAACCCACAAACCTTTTTTCTCAGATGACCCAGTATGAATTATTTGTCCCACCGGAATTTTTGGACGCCAAATTGCAACGCCACCTGTGGGCTTAAATGCACACGAATTTTAAAGAATTATATTTTTGGTACTCTTGAATACTTGATCAAAATAATAAGAAAAGTTTTTATAAATATCTGCAGTAGTTTTTTTAATCAGCCTTTAAAAATCGTATTAAAAAGGACGCCTCAGACCGGATAAGTCGCCTTAATAAAGACAGCTTTTCTGAAAGTTTGTTCAATTTATAAAAATATTGTGTCTTGCGAGGCACAAATTGCGACGTGTGGCCAAAATGCCTCCAACTTCTCTAAAACGTCTCCGTTGGAAATAATATCTTTTCAGACGTATTTTTCTAAAAGGCATGAATAAAGAATCTATTTGTATTCATGCAAATAATTTTAAACTAATTTTGTAATTAATAACTTTTAAGAATTTTTTTTTACAAATTTAGCATGATGGAAAATATAAATATCGACAATGATATAAGTTATCTAGATAGAAGCATCATGATGGAATATGATGGTGTAGTCGTGGAAGATGATTGCATCCTTATAAGGAAGATTATAGAAGTTATGTCTACAGAGTGTCACGAAGTCGCAAGTGCGAACTTGGAAAGCACTCCACTGGTGGATGCAGACAGTATCATGCAAGACAACACAGTGAAGTTGAATTCAAAAGGGTAAGTAATGCTCAATTCTTTTATTAAAATTTATTATTATTGAAATTCCATTGTAATTTTGCACATTAAATGCATTTGAACTAATAAATAGAAAATGTTTTTAAATAATGATTCACTAGTATATTAAGTAAATGATAGCTACCTTTAAATTCTCAGAAATATATACAATAACTCCTAATTTTAGTATATATTTTTATTTTTTTATACAAGACCTTACAGAGGTTTGATAACTCTTCATCGTATATTTAAAATCATAAAATACAATATATGGCTTAAAATCGGGAATTCTTGCTAAGGTGACGACCGCGTCATACTGATTAATGTGCGTGGCTGATATTCGAAAGAACGAAGGTTCAAGTCCTGAAATGGCCATTTTTTTTTTAAGATATTAAAGCTTTTACGGAAAATTCATAAATTTCAGAAACTGTAATTATTATAAGTTTAATTAAAAAAAAAAAGTTATTTTTCCAGCTTTTGCTGGAAATAAATCATGGTTTTATATCATGGTTTTGCTTAGAAATAAAACTTATAACTAAGTTTTATTATTTCGTTCAGAAAGGAAACTTATTTTTTACTCACTAAAACACTTTTTTTAGTTTTATTATAACGCTAATTGTTATTTATTGCTCAAAAATTTGCTTTAAACTTCAGTGGATTTTTCTTCACAATTTGTTGACAAAAAATAAAAACACGTAATATTTTTGATTTCTAGAAAAATAAATTTAAACCTTGTTTTTTTTCAGCTTTTTTGTTTGAATAAGTGTTGCTTTGTAAGCAAAAACAAACTTAAAAAAATAATTGTAATCTTTGAGCGAAAAATACAACTCAAGAATATGTTTAATATCTGTGTAAAATTAAAAATGAAAAAACAAATTTTATTTCTGAGCGAAAGAATAGAACTCTTATATAAGTGCTATTTTGTAACTTGAAAAATAAAACGCAAAAAATAAGTTTTATTTCTGAAAGATTGGTTTACTTGACATGCATCTCTTGTTCTTCTAACATATTGATTTTTTCATTAAATTCACGGTTTTAAATTGACAATTTGATTTCTAATTTACTGCATTGCAAATGGAAAAAATTATTTTTAAGCAAAGCAATAAAGCAAAACGACAGGAATAATACAACACAAATAAGACTGAAGCGATTTCCTGTAAATATATGAGTATCTTTTATTTTTGTCGCCTTTAAAAAAGTAGTTGTTTGAATTGCACTATACTTTTCTCGGTCGTGATCTTTTTTTCTTTTTTTTTTTTAGGGAATAATTCATGCATTTTAAGGCCTTTAACCCTCTGTGACAAAATATCCCCAAAACAGTTCTGTGGTCACAAGGAATAATGACTAAACTCAAAATATCGTAAAAAGCGAGAGGGTATTTTTTTTATTGTCAATCTGTGGAAGGATGCAGAAATATATTTTTTGCACAGAATAGATCAGTACTTATGGCTGCACATATTTCGTTTGTAACGGTTTATATACCTGTGGTCACAAGTCATAACAGCCTAACTCAAAATATCATAAATACGGGATGTTTTATTTTCCTTACATCTTCTGTTTCCCAGAAGTTAAAGGAACAATCGAACATAGAATTGTAGATACGGAGATAGTCAACGGAGCAATCGAACATAGAACTTGACGATACATGAAAATCACTACATTTTGCACAAGTACCAGATCGTTTTTACGATACTTTGAGCTTAGTCATAATTCCTTGTGACGACAGAGTTTTCTTCACACTAGTTCAAAAAGGCCCTGGAAATTTTGTGAACAAAACTGAGGTAAAATACATAAATATAACGTGTTAAAGAATGTTGACCATTATAAGATTTACCAACCTTTTTTGTCCGCTATACTATTTTATTCTATTTGTAACGAAGGCACATGCATTTTTCTACCAAATATATGGTATCGTGTACTAACGTTTTTAAATTTCTCAAGGACAATTTATTTAAAAAATGTACTATTAATTTGACACCCAAAACATAAGCATATCTTCAAAACTATAGGAATTCTTAGAAAAATGAATTTTGTGTTGTATCATTGTAACCTGAGGCAAGAACACTGTTTCAAATTCAAAGCTTTTACTTTCGATGCAAATATGTCCGCTGTTTTTTAATATATTTCATTCAATCCTCTTATATCCAAAAGTTCAAAGTACTTCAAACAAATTATTTCAACAGTAATGTTAACTGGGCTTTACCTAAAGATAAAGATGGAATTGTATATATTTATTAGTTTTTTTATATTTTTCAAAAATATTTGTAATTCATTCTACAGCGCCGGAAAAAAAGGGAAAAAGAGTCAGTGCAAGTCTTTCCCGGATGAGCAATGGTTAGAAAAAAAAGCAAATAGCTATTTTTGCAGAGCATGCCATAAAGATATAACAGGCAACACAAACCATTTATCTCGTCATGTGAGGACTGAAAAGCACCGCAAAAATGTCCAAGTTGCTTCATTGCCTAAGTTGACTTCCATTGTTCAACCGAAAACGCTTAGTTCTGCTCCACATAGAACCGGAATTTTCAAAATTTGTGCATTGAAGAGTCCCTATCTGTAATTGACCACATGCTGCCTCTGATCAAGTCCATAGCAGTCGACTCAAAAATATTGAATTTAATTTCGTTGAATAGGAACCAAGCTACTGCGAAAATTAAAGAAGTTCTAGCTCCATACGCTATTAGCGAGTTTGCTGCTTTGACCCAAGGCACAAAATACTCTATTATGATGGACAAGTCAATGGATATAGCCACAAAAAAATGCTTAGCAATTATTGTGCGCATTGTTCATCCTTCGTTTGGTATTCAAGACAGGTTGATCGGTCTTTTGGAAATACGTGAACAATCGAATGCTATAAACCTTGCTCAATTGCTTCTTGAACATGTCAAAAGTTGTGAAATTAATATTCACAACCTGTTTTTATTTGCTGCAGATAATTGCCCGACAATGATGGGACAATTCAATGGAGTACAGGCAATTCTTAAGAAGGAGTGTCCTAACGTATTTATTAACGGCTGTATTTGCCACTTGCTGGCTTTGTGTGCAAAATACAGTTGCAGCAAATTAACGAAAAATCCTGGCAACTTAATAAAGTCGATTTGCAATCACTTCTGTAACAGCAGCAACAGAAGAAACGAATTTCTCAAATTTCAGGAGAATTTTGGCACTCCTCTAAGGAAAATATTATCGGTAGGAGCGACAAGGTGGCTGTCTATGGAAGAAGCTGTTAGTAGGCTTTCAGAGCAGTGGGATGCGCTCAAGCCATACTTTTTGTTGGAGGAATTCGAAGAGCATGATGGGCGAGAAATTTCTGTGCAGCTGGCAGATTTAGAACTTAAAGCTAACTGCATTTTTATGAGTTTTGAAGTTGGTATGCTTAACAAACTAAATAGGAAGTTCCAGTCGCAAAAAACAATGTCTCACCTCATCGTTCCTCGCATGCGCCAATTGCAAAAGCAGGTTTTGAGAAATATTTTTAAAACCGAAGCCTTAAATTCTGGTGAAACCGATTTAAGTAACGCTAAACATTTTGTTTGCATCGAAGATATGTATTGCGGAGTGGGAGTTGAAAAATTTTTGCGTGATAATTCCAAATTTAATCACCAGGCATTCCTCAAAGGAGCATTTAATTTTGGGAAGGAGCTTGCTGCACAAATAGCAAAAAAAATGCCCTTGGACAACTCAACACTGAAGGAAATAGCCAAACTGGACCCAATTAAAGCACTATCTGGAGAGGTGCTTTCCATAGTTGCTCTTTCAGAAATGATGGAAGTCGATGCTGAACAAGCGAATACAGAGTGGAGATCTCTGTCCGATTTCGCCGAGTTGCGTTTGCTGCCGAAGACTTTCGACGAGTTTTGCGGAAAAACTTTAGAGCTTCGAAATGGTTTGGACGAATATACATTCCCAAATTTGAAAAAAATAGTCCAGGCAGTGATGTCTATTCCACATTCAACAGCTGGTGTTGAAAGAGTATTTTCGGAAGCAAATGCAACAAAAACCAAAACACGGAATAGTCTTAATGTTGACACCGTTTCAAGTTTACTGGTTTTTAAAAATTACTTGCGAAGTATGAATGTTTCATGCTACAATTGGCAGCCCAGTGATGACTTGCTGAGGTTTGAAAATACATTAAGCGAAAGTAAGCTTTCGCTCTTGGAAAAGTAATTGCTTAGACGTATATAGGTTTTGAGTAAATCCTCGTAAGTACACGTTTTGGTTACCACTAAAAAAATTGAGAAATGTGCAGAGATGGATTATTTTTGGCAGAGAAGTAAATCAGAGGTTGGGGGGAGGGGGTTTGGTTTAGTACGTAGGCGTATATAGAGGTTAAGGAGTAATTCCTCCTGTATGAATCGTGCGTAACAACAGTACGGGCTGTTGTTATATTTTGAATATTCCACACCTAAAGGTCGCATCCGTAAAAAAAAATATTTGGAGTTAACTGCTAAATAGTAAATGAGAAATGGTGCATAAAATTTTTCATTCATAGGAAAAGAGGCACGGGGAAAAATGATACCCCGAAGAATTGAAAATTTGAAAGGTGAGGATCGTTTTTTTTTTGGTCATCACTTTTGAAACGGCGGCAAGTAAAGTAGGTAATTGTAAAGAAAATACATTTAATATCCAAGACAAAAAAATGTTATTTGTTAAGTAAGTTTTTTTTTTGTCGGATGCAACCCTGATCAGAATGAATGGCAGAAAACAAAAAATAAAAGCAAGAATCCAATAAAAAACAATGCATACAACAACAGAGCGCATGCGAGTGTTCCACAAAAAAATCATGAAGTGACGAATATCCAGAGCTTCACGTTAGCAATGGCAGCATTCCGCCAACACTAGCGCTCAAGAAAATTCGGGTGAATGGCTACACTTTTGACAGCGCTGGCAGCTGTCTTCGCTCGAGCGATGTGCATTTTACCTAGCGAAATAAATTACGCTACTTCTACTCAACAGTTGCAAGTTATGTCATTTAACAGCTGTTTGCAAGCCAATTTGCATGCATTTGCAAACACTCAAATGAAACGCATAAAAATTAAAAAAAAAACAACCGACTACAAAATCACTACAAAGTAAAAAATACTTTTAAAAATACTTTTCCTTTCAATTTCTTGGTCATATTTGATAAGTTATTTAAACATATTATTATATATGAAATTTTATTATCCTTATTTTTTTCTTATTTGTTTTATTATCATAAATACATTCATTTCTTTATGATTACAAAAGCTTTTAAGGTCGGCGCTAATATAATCAGACTTTTAATCAGAAGCGCCAACTTCAAAGCATTTGTATTCATCAAGAAATTAATATATTCATGATAATAAAACACATAAGAAAAAAATTAAGATAATAAAATTTCATATATAATAATATGTTTAAATAAATTATCAAATATGACCAAGAAATTGAAAGGAAAAGTATTTTTATAATTATTTTTTACTTTTTAGTGATTTTGTAGTCTGTTGTTTTTTTTTTTAAAAATTTTTATTTCTTCCTTTTTAGAGAATATGATAAATTTTCGAAAAAAATGTATAAACAACATAAATACAATTATTCCGAAAAAATTTGTTTTATTAAATTCTGGAAGCTTGTTGGTTATTTCAAATATCTGTGTCTTTAATTTAAATTAGATGTCACATGTTTTGGAATTATTATACCCATTCGTGTAACGAGTTTTATTACCCTAGTGTCAATATTATTCGAGATATAGTGTTTTTCTAATATTGCCACGCCCCTTTGTTAAAAAAGCGCCCACTTCTTGAGCGTTATTTCCAATAATTGTGCCTACCCCTGTACTTTATTCAGTACCCCAGCGTCAATATTAACTGCGATAGTGTTTTTATAGTATTGCCACGCCCATTTATCGAATAACGCCTACTTTATTGACCATAATTTTTAATAATTCTGCCTATCCCTGTACTACAATAAATTTCAGTGACCAAGTGTCAATATTATTCGAGATACACTGTTTTTCTAATATTGCCACGCCCAGTAGTCGAAAGCCGCCCACTTTCTTTACCGTAATTTTTACTAATAATGCCTACCCCAATACCAAATTGCAGTACCATAGTATCAATATTGTTCGAGATATACTCTTTTTCTAGTATTGCCACGCCCATTTGTCAAATAACGCCCATTTTCTTCACGGTAATAATTGTGTCTATCCCTACACTAAATTTCAGTACCCTAGTGTCCATATTATTCGAGATACGGTAGTATCTAGTATTGCAAGATCTTGTATTGCCACGCCCATTTGCCAAATAACGCTAACTTTATTGACCCTAAATTTTAATAATTCTGCTTACCCCTGTACTACAATAAATTTCAGTGCCCTAGTGTCAATATTACTCGAGATACACTGTTTTTCTTATATTGCCACGCCCAGTAGTCGAATACCGCCCACTTTATTGACCGTAATTTGCACTAATAATGCCTACCCCCATACCAAATTGCAGTACCTTAGTATCAATTATATGCGAGATATACTCTTTTTCTAATATTGCCACGCCTATTTGTCAAATAACGCCCATTTTATTGACCATAATTTGTATTAACTGTGTCTATCTCTGCTCAAAATTGAAGTACACTAGTGTCAATATTATTCGAGATACAGTGTTTTTATAATATTGCCACGCCCATTTGTCGAATATCGCCCACTTTATTTACCATAATTTATAATAATAATGCCTACCCCTATACTAAATGTCAGTACTCTAGTCTCAAAATTATTCAAGATACACTGTTTTTCTAATATTGCCACGCCCATTTGTCGAATAACGCCCATTTTCTTGTCGGTAGTTTGTAATAATTGTGCCTATCCCTACACTAAATTGCAGTACCCTAGTGCCAATATTATTCGAGATACAGTAGTATATAGTATTGCGAGATCTAGTATTGCCACGCCCAGTTATCGAATACCGCCCACTTTTTTACGGGCACCTCCATGCTTATGATATCAATCTGTTCCCCAAAAATTATGGCAATCAGGCATACGGTTTAGGAGTTATCGATGTACATACATTTAAAAAAAAAAAAAAAAGAAAAAAAAAGAGAGAAACCGACGAACTTGAGAACCTCCTCCTTTTTGAAGTCGGTTAAAAATAAATGCAAATTTGCGTGGCTTGTGCTATTTTTAAAGTTTTTAACTATCCTTTGCTCCTTGCAATGGTTGAATGTGGTTCGAAATGTACTCCTTAATAGCCTTATCAAGGCCATAATCCATTAGACTCTCTAGCACTACGTTTTGCATTAAGTAAACCTCTTAGCAGAATGAAATTAGGTTTTAAATTCAACAAAACAAAACAAGCGAACAAGCTACGGCAAACGTCAGTTGTCATCAGATCTGACGTTCGACGTAGCAACGCATTCAGAGAAATCCAGCGTTAAATGATCCATCGCTACAATAGCGCTCGCCTTGGCAGAATGCAGCCAATATCAAAATATACAGCATTGCGTGGAGGCCAGAGATAAAGAGATAGGACACTTCGATTTTGGACTGTGCGAAAGGGATAGCCTTATGTACTGTTTTATGCCAAATTGAGCTCAATACTAACAGTCAAACCTAAATCAGCGCGTATTGAGCGTATCATTTTTACGCTGAGCTTTAACGCCAAAGTACCATCCCTAAATGAAAGCGGTTAGCGGCAAGCAAATGTCAAAAATAAAACAAGAACGAATTAGATGTACTAGAGAATATATTGTTTTTAAATCTAATTTCAAGTGTCCACCGCAGTTAAAATTATTCTTAAGCTATAATATCAACAAAATTCTTACCTCCATATTGTTAATTCAAGAACGTAATATTTAATAATATTTACGTAATATAATATAATATAATAATATAATATAATATAATATAATATAATATAATATAATATAATATAATATTACGTAATATAATATTCCAAACGCTCTGTCAAAATTAGATTTTCCAACCGCTCAGCGTTGCCGCCGCGTTATTATGGTTTGCTGCTTATAAATCGTATTGGCATGAGAAATTTTTGACAGATAAAAAACGCATCCGCGCTAATTTAGGTTTGACTGTAACACAAAAGGCTCAATAGTATCCAAACCACAATTGCAAATCATCCCTGGGCAGGCTAGGCAGGGATGATTTGCAATTGTAATCACCACAGCGCCATTAAGTTCGATACTGTCAAATTGAGTATTCTTTCGTATGAAAGGTGTAGCAAAAGGTGACGTATTCGTAAATTCACCAAAATTGCTCTCAATTGCTTGAATTGTCACCACAGCTACAATTGCGTTTCCAAGAATCTAATCAGAAATTTGAATTGGATTTGAGAAATCAGACGTTTGAAATATTAAATGTTTTCGCAAAAAGTTACATAAAACTTGCTTTCGTTGTAGAAATAATTTATAAAAAAATGCGTTTTGACCCCCTTTCTAATAGCTTAAAATTTATTTGCAAAACTGTTTCAGTTTTAATCAAAAATTAATTAATTGTTTCTTTCATTCAAAAAACAAGGGTTCTTCATTTCATATTTTTAACAAAATAGACTAGCTTTAAATAGTTTACAGATTACTAAAAATCTATTTTCATACCATGTGAATCTATATTAACCCTTCGTGGGCCCCTAAGTAAATTATACGTCAAAGGTCCCTAAGGTCCGCTGGGACATAATAGGAAAATTGCCTATAAAATGCACTAAAAATGATTGAACACGGGCAAATTTTGGTTTTAAATTAAATATTAATTATTTTTATTGAGATATAGTCTTAATCTAATATTATTTTATTGTTCTGCTCGCTGAATCCTGGACGTTTTGCACGGCATGCAACGGTGCATCTGCTCTGAATGCTCCATACAAACAAACTTCCTGCAATTGCAGCATGCAAATCTTGTTTTACGTTGCCTGTTGTTGTGTTGTTGACATAAATAGCAAGTTTTCCGTTGATTCCTGTGTTGGATTGGTGGTGCTTCGCTTGTAATGCTCTCTTCTAGTGGTATGACGTTGTAGTCCATCATAGCTCTCTTGATATGGGGGTAGCGGGTTATACGATTATTGAGCGCCCTTTCTTCGATTTCGGGAGTAGCCAACTGCTGAACTAATTTGTATAAGAACTACTGCCTCCTGTCGCTTTTCTGGCTCGGATTGAGGTCATTATAGGCGATAAATGACGCCAATGCAGCAACGTCCACAATATTATAAAACATGGCCAGTGGCCAGCGTTTAGTACCTCTTTTACACGTGTATGTACCTAGCATTTGGTCCATCGTGTCCACTCCAGCTTTATTTTTGTTGTAATCCACAATGGCCATTGGTTTGCGATTCTTCCTAAACTCACTGGGAATACAAGCTTTATTTGTGCGTAAGGTACCAACATATGCTGTTCTTTGGGTAATCAAGTTTTCAGCCAATTCAAGAGACGAAAAGAAGTTGTCTGCATACACAATGCGGCCAGTAAATAAGTATTTCTGCGCGAGCTTCATTGTCACTTTGTAGCCCAGCTGGGTTTCACGCTCCTGTCCTGGTGCTTTTCCAGAGTATATGATACCTTTGAGCGGATATTTGGTTTTTGCATCACATATCCACCACACCTTTATTCCATATTTTGCAGGCTTTGATGGAATGTACTGTGTAAATGATGTCCGTCCTCTATATGGAAACAGTTGTTCATCTACTGTTAGAGCATCATGTGGTTCGTACCAACTTGCCAAATTAGCTTGCAGCATGAGCCAAATATCATCAATTGCTGCCGTTTTGCTGCTCTGTGACCTTTCCATGCGTGTGTTCACGTTGTCAAATCGTATGTACCTCAATAGCAGTTTGAATCTTTTGCATGACATTACAGCTCTGAAGATTGGTGGATGATTTGTATCAAACAGGCAGTAAGCTGGTTCATTGTTTGACTTATATAGCCCAGAAGCTATAAGCATTGCCAGGATCGCATCAAACTCCTTGGGTGTCAGTGGTTGCCATTCTTTGGGTCGTGTTGGATTAGTTTCATTCCACGCTTCAATAGTTTGTTTGGCTTTTCGGTTAGTTTCTCTTACGATTATGTGTGACATTTCGTCGGTAAAAATTGTTTTGAATATGCTCAATGGATCATCCGAAGTCATTATTGGTCCTATTCCTCTACTTCTCATGGTGAAGATATTGTGCGATCTTACACGAGAAGTTGGTGGCGGCGCTTTCTTCCATTTCATACCATTTTTGCCAACATAATAGTCATCTGAAGTTGTTTCTTGATTTGGCGGCGTTTCATCATCATCGTCAGTTGTATCTGCGTCCCAGTATTCAATAGTGGCTCCACTTTCGCAATCAGAGGCTTCTTCATTTATTTGGAACGATGACTTATTTCATCATCGAAATCACAACTTTGTTCATTTAGTATTCCATTTATATTGATATTTGCTTCGCACATTTTTCTTTAGCTCAATTCAATTCAAAAGTTAGTACACAACTGTTGAATATTCTTGAAGCAACTGGTTTATATACCTTTTTTTTTCCCAACATTCAGGTAGGCACGCAGGTATAAGACAAATGCATCAAACTAAACGCAGCTGCAAATTTGAGCCATAAAACAATGAACTCCACGAAGTAATACCGTTAATTTGCTTAATTTTCATACTATGTCCCAGGGGACTTTAGGGACCTTTCTCGTAGGCAGTAAAAGTAAATCCTTAGATCTCGGTAACCACTGGTCCGATTTTAATGATCGAACCCGTAAAAGACGCAGAACTAAATGTTCCAGGAATACATGGTAACTTTGGGAGGGGGTCGTAGTGGCCAAAATAGGAGTAATTTGCGATTCAAAATCGAAAAAGTCCCTACGGACCTTAGGGTACCACGAAGGGGTAACAAAACTCATTTTTTGTTAATTATTAAATTTCTATACTTCATACTTCCCTTGCTTATTTTTAGAATAACCGTGCTCATTTTTAAAATTTTCAAAGAAACAAATATTTTTGCATTGATTTGTTTTTTTATACTTATGCCATGAACAATTTTACCCTACTTTGTGGAACATAGAAATTTTTTTCAACTGCATCGGAAATTTTGCTTATATATTTTATATTTGTAACTTTCTCTTTACACTTTGAACACATGAACAATACACATGAACAATTTTACCCTACTTTGTGGAACATAGAAATTTTTTTCAACTGCATCGGAAATTTTGCTTATATATTTTATATTTGTAACTTTCTCTTTACACTTTGGAGCTATACTCGTAATACCACAAATTGGGAAAATCTCCAAAGATATTGTAACCAACATACGTTTCTGTATTTCAGTTGCCTAATAAAAGTCTTAAAATAAAAAATGAGCAAGGGAAATTTAATAATTAACAGAAACAAGTTTTGCTAATACAGACATGGTATGAAAATAATTTTTTAATAATAACTTCAAATTGGAAAGGAATATTGGGATATTTTTTTAAATAAATAATTTTGAAGCTAGACTATTTTGTTAAAAATATAAAAAGAACATTTTTAAAAATCAATTTCGATTCCGTTTTATTAATATGATTATATTAATTTTTCTGAAAGACTGATATTGCCACCAAAGATATCATGGAATGGATGTTTAGTAATTAGTCGCGTTATGTTTGAAGTTATTAAGCATAAATTTGCAATCGACCTAAACCACTCAACGCACTAAAGTGCCAAATAGTGCCTATATATAATAGTGCCGTTTCTCATCACCTACACTCCCGAATTTCTGTTAACATTTTGTAAGTCTTCTTATTTTGCTTTTTGAATAACCAAGGATAAACACCGATTAGTTTAAATTTAATAGTTAATTTTTTATATTAATGTTATT
Source organism: Coremacera marginata (assembly GCA_914767935.1). Lineage (NCBI taxonomy): Eukaryota > Metazoa > Arthropoda > Insecta > Diptera > Sciomyzidae > Coremacera > Coremacera marginata. Next base: position 56,540,585 of record OU612044.1, read on the forward strand.
AAATTTCGAATGGTATGGTAACAACTTAAATTAAAAGAAAAACATTTTTATACTTCAACTTTAACCGGCTCTGGTGTTTTAAGAAATTTATTGCCTAACAGCGACTTAATTTTTGAAATATGCACCTCATTTAGCGTGAATACTTCGTTGATTTTCTTGGCCAGAGGCATGAATTTCATGTTGTTTTCTACAGAGTATTGCTAACAAGTTACAGCCTGGCTCGGAGTCTTGTTGGAAATGCATTCAAACATTTTTCGAATGTATAAGATTTCTGTTCTTAAATGAAAAAAAGAAATTAAATGCATTTGCAGAAATATACGTTATAATATTGGGTTGGGTACGAAATATCCACGACAAAATATCCAAACCAAAATCTCCAAGTCAAAATATCCAAAGCTAAAATCTCCAAAGCACAAAATATTCAAAATCTCAAAAACTTAATCGCCAAACCCAAAATAGTCGAGGACAAAATCTCCAAAAAACTCAAAAAATGTAAATTGCAACATTTATGAATGAATTCATGCGAATTCATAAAATTTGCAATTTACATTTTTGAAAATTTAGTTAATTTTTTCATTTTTTTTTAAGTAAAAAGTTTATTAAAGTTTAAAATTGAAAATAAATTAATCTAAGCCCAAGTTTACGGCAATGTCAATGTTTTTTGACATTTTTGATTTGTTTGATCGATACAATTTTGTATTCTTTTACAACGTTAAAATATCAATATCAAAGCAATGAAATTATGAAAAAAAAATCCACAGCATTTATGATTGAATAAAAAATTACAAAAAATATGTAGTGTTTGGAATATAATTTAAAAAAAAAAATAAATTTGGTGATTTTGGCTTGGATACCATGGTTTGAGTCATTATATAATGATTTACAAGGTAGGAGTGACAGTTCTGTTGGCGATTTGGAGTTGTTAAAAACGCATTGAAAAAGAGAAAACGAAGAAACAGCAAAACAGATGAAAAGTTAAACTTTGTATTGATTTTACAACTCCCAATCGCCGCTCGGGTGAAAAAAGGTAGTTGTCAAGGCTACCTTGTATATTATTGTATTATGGTTTGAGTTCTCTATCTATTGTATGCTCAGTGATACAACTAAGGACCACTCAAGGTTGATTTATAAGGTTGTCGCAGGGCTGATCGCACTCTCTTCTCAGTACCCATAATTGTCAAAACCAGCCAATTTTGCGAATGACTACGAAGGAAAAACGGATGATAATGGAGAGCACTTGCAGATTTTCTATGAGCTGCCAACATCGATTTGACTCGCTCTCTCCCTTGTGACCATGATACAATGATAAAGTAGGGCCAAAGCATGGCAGAATTATAAGGTATGGTCATCACGGAGAGGAATGGAGTAGAAAGCAGCATAAAGCTACATTGATGTCAAAATCAGCTGTTCATCGCGAATTTCTTTATGCTCACGTTTCGCAGTTGTTTTTAGGTTAAAACTGTTACAGGTTTTTTTTGCAATTTTAAGACTTCTTTCACATTTTAGAGTTTTTATTACACTTTTTTTATAATATTTTCACTCAAATTAGCACAAGTTTAACACCCGCGACCGCACTGTTTGCAACTTGGAAACATAATATATTTTCATCATTTGCAATTTCTACGAAATTCGTCGTTTTGACATATATGTTGCTTCTCATTATCCACTCTTTGTTGACGCGTGAGAGCATTCAGCGCAGCGGCCCTACCTTCTCATTGTATCATGGGACAAAGAGTATATATATTAAAGGAAGAGAATCCAATACGCTCACTCAATTTTACTCGCTGAAAATCCAGCATGCAAATAAGACTCCTGGGGAAGTGTTTTCGAAATGTGATATGCGAAAACATTTTTGCCGGTATTTGTGCAGTCGCCGTTGTTGTTGTCAGATTTTATAAACTGGCTGAAACTGGTTTGACTGGTTTTTATAATAAATTCTGCACAATGTTTACGTTTTGCATTATTATATTCTATACTGGTTTGACTGGTTTTTGTGTTATTGAAATAAATTTTCACAATGTTTACATTTTTGGCTGGACGGGCTTGCATGGATTTATTTCAATAACACAATTAGAGATTTCAGATATTAGATATTATTTTCAGGATATCTATGAAAATAAATGCTTTTTCCCGAATTTCTTTGTTTTTAACTTTTTTAGGTCAAATAAGAAATTTTTCATATAATATAGGAATATATTATTTACAGGATTTGTATGAAAATAAATGATTTCTTTCAGAATTTCTTTGTTTTTAATTTTTTTAGGTCATATAGGAAATTTTTTATATAATTCAATTTATGAAATTTTCAAATAAATTTCATTTCATTTCATACTTATTTCAAGTTGAAGTATGAAAATGCAAAATGTTATTTTTTTAAAGTTTTTAATTATCTCAACTTAAAGGAATTTATTTTATTTCTTAAAAAAAATTGGAATAAATAAAATTTTTTTACCACATTTTTTGCCTGGCTTGCTGGTATATTGTATGTATTTATTTCAATATGCCAATTAGATATTTGCAAGATTCAGGTATTTGCATGGAAAAATGAAAGGATTTTTATATATAATATTTTTTAATATTTGTAATTACCTACATAAAATAATTTTTTAGGTCAAAAAGAAAATCTTGCATTTAATAGCAGCAAATTAAAAAAAAAAACAAGTAACAATCAATGTGCGCCTCCTAGCTGCGAACCCGAGCATTCCGCGTACAAGGCACACACGCAAGCAGTTGGCCACAAATCAATCAGAGTAATTTTTGAAGCGAAGCTTTTTACTCCTCGTTTTGTGATTTGCTTGGAGTGAAATCTGAAAAATTTTCGACAGATTTTTTCTTGGAAATTTGATGATTTCTTTGTTGCTAGGCTTATTACAACAAGAAAATTTAATACTTTAATATTAAATACTAAAAATATTTGTTGGCCTGCCCGTGGGGATCGAACCCACGTCCTCATACACGAGAGTCCAACGCACTATCCACTAGGCCACAAAGACTTGTTAGAACGAGTTGTTAGTTCAATCGTAATTATAACAGAAGCTATGCTGCAGTATATCGTCACCATCTATCAAAAGATAGAGGATTGTGTATTTGCTTTGCTACAACTATCAAAAATTTGCTTTTATTTGCCACAAGGTGTCTCCAGCATCGGTTTTTTTATATTGGGAATGCGTTTGTGGTGCTGTTGGCATAGAGTGTAAATTATTATCTAGAGATTGCATCAACTCTGCTAAATCTCTGGCATGTGTTAACAGAGGTTAACAGAGTTTTTTTTTTCATGTTTTTAAGTGAAATAACTCTGTTAACACATGCCAGAGATTTAGCAGAGTTGATGCAATCTCTAGATAATAATTTACACTCTATGACAAGTGCGTTGACAAGTGCGTTTTTAAGTGTCAAAAAAATAGATATCAATAAATATGGAATCAACAAACGCATGCATGAGTCAGTGCAGCCAAGTTCACAACCATGTGTGGAGAGTTAAAATGGAGAGTCGCTGGCATTATATGCCCGTATATGTAATTGGCGTGGAAATTTAACATTCAACAATAAGAAAATAAGCAGTAAATATGTTTTCTGTATATATGTAATTTATTTTATGTTATTTTAAATTTTTGTGTTTAAAAGTTAATTTATTAAAAAGAAAAAATTATTAAGCTATCAAGTCTATGTAACTGCGAAAAAGCTTCGCTTCTCTCGTGTGTCCAACGACGCACCTGTGTTTTTTCTTAACAACCCTATAGGAACAAACTAACTTGTTTTTAAAACAACTAATTAAAAAACTAGTTTAAAATGAACCAGTATATGAACTACTTTGAATTATATTAAGGCGGCATCCACTTCAATATATGAAGTAATTGAAATACTACTTAAAAACCAGTTATTGATAAACTACTTTGAATTATATTAAAAAAAATTTTTTATTAGATTACAAGCTTATATATATTTAACCATGTTATTTCATCAAATATTATTAACTTTTGGCCATCAGTAATAGTTTTCAATTGGTTATTTTAAAGCAATTAAAAAAATAATTTAAATGTAACTAATTTAACAAGTACTTGAAAATATATGCAGACGACAGTCAATTGACTTATTTAGCGGACATCACCATACAAAATAAGTTAGTTCGTTCTATGGAAAAAAGTCAGAATTTCAACTAGTTGTGGTTGACAAAAAACTACTTTATCAACTACTTTTAAATTAGTTGATTTTCCTACAGGGAACAAATAACAGCAAAATGCATGTGTGTGGGTAGCTGAAATGGAAGAAAGAAATTTGCATGCATCATTTGCAGGAATTCTAATCAGTCGACTGGTTTGACTGATTTTTTTTGTTTTTGCTGTCTGCTTGGATTTTTTGCTGTTTCTCAGCTGCTTTTTTTTATTTTTTGGGTGGTTTTCGTCGATAGTCAGAAATGATATTTTTATGATTTTGTCTATTTTGAAGTATGAAGGTATAGAACTATCGCTATAACTTCTTCATTTCTGATTAGATTGAAATGCACCCAAGGACAAAATGCTGGCAAATTTTACAATCTTTAAAATGAATAAATTTTTAATTGTTTTTTAAAAATTTATTCATTTATTTTCTATCTCTATGTCCTAAACTCGGCTAACTAAACTAAAATAAACGAATAAATTTATCTAATATAAATAAAATTAATTTTTTTACTATGCCAACTTGACTTATAGATCTATGCCAGAAAAGGGCACTTGAAGGATTTTTGAAAAAAAAAAGTCAAGTTGCAACAGATCGGATAACTATTTTATCCGATTTTCGGTTTTTTTAATTTTTTGCAGAAATTAGCTCAAAACTGACCTTAGTGCATTTCTTGTTTGCATTGTGATAAATTTTTATTTTTCGACTTTTGCAAATTTTTTTCGTAAAAATATTCAAACTCGAAATTTACAAAAAGGTGTACTTCTACCAAAAAGTTTCGTAACGACCAAACGTATAGGTATATTTTTAGAAAATATTTCCCATGACAAGTCTTATTATTTTAATTTTTTTCTTATTTGTTTTATTATCATATATATATTAATTTCTTGATGAATACAAATGCTTTGATGTTGGCGCTTCTGATTAAAAGTCTGATTATATTAGCGCGGCAGCCGTGGCGTAGTGGGTAGAGTGTGTGACTCTTGCGCCAGAGAACCCAGTTTCAAATCCTCCATCTGACAGATAAAATTTTGGCACAACACGTTCTTTTCAGCGTTTTATTCGTATTTATTCGTTAAGTTAGTTTAGTTACATAGTTTCAACATAGAAACTAGAACATGGAGATAGAAAATAAATAAGTAAATTTAGTAAAAAAAAAAATTTAAATTTATTCATGTTAAATGTGGTAAAATTAGCTAACATTTTGTCCTTGGGTGCATTTCAATATAATCAGAAATGAAGAAAAGACGAAGATGTAGACTTGGCTCACCAAAATTTCCTAAAATAAAAAAACCAAATGGCCATCTCAGCCCTTGAAAGAACTTTGACCGAGCTTCTTATGATCAATTGTGTTGTGTGTGATGTGAAATGTTTGCACACAAAGGATCGAGAACTGGACCTACATGTTTTACGCCGACTCCGAACGGCTTATGTTCTCAAGAAGCCTTTCATGACAGTTTATACTCTCTGAGGTTTGCCATTGTCTGCAGAGAGGTGACCCGAACAGAAAAATTAATTCAATTGAAAAAATTTTATGTTTCAGATGGAGGATTTGAAACTAGGTTCTCTGGCGTAAGAGTCACACGCTCTACCCACTACGCCACGGCCACCGCGCTAATATAATCAGACTTTTAATCAGAAGCGCCAACTTCAAAGCAATTGTATTCATCAAGAAATTAATATATATATGATAATAAAACAAATAAGAAAAAAATTAATATAATAAGATTTGTCATGGGAAATATTTTCTAAAACTATACCTATACGTTTGGTCGTTACGAAATTTTTTGGTAGAAGTACGCCTTTTTGTAAATTTCGAGTTTGAATATTTTTACGGAAAAAATTTGCAAATTCGAAAAATAAAAATTTATCAAAATGCAAACAAGAAATGCACTAAGGTGCATTTGAGCTAATTTGTGCAAGAAAATAAAAAAACCGAAATCGGATAAAATAGTTATAGCTGTTGCAACTTGACTTTTTTTTCAAAAATCCTTAAAGTGCCCTTTTCTGGCATAGATTTATAAGTCAAGTTGGCATAGTAAAAAATTAATTTTATTTATATTAGATAAATTTATTCGTTTATTTTAGTTTAGTTAGCCGAGTTTAGGACATAGAGATAGACAATAAATGAATAAATTTAAAAAAAAAAATTAAAAATTTATTCATTTTAAAGATTGTAAAATTTGCCAGCATTTTGTCCTTGGGTGCATTTCAATCTAATCAGAAATGAAGAAGTTATAGCGATAGTTCTATACCTTCATACTTCAAAATAGACAAAATCATAAAAATTCATTTCTGACTATCGACGAAAACCACCCAAAAAATAAAAAAAAAGCAGCTGAGAAGCAGCAAAAAATCCAAGCAGACAGCAAAAACAAAAAAAATCAGTCAAACCAGTCGACTGATTAGAACTCCTGCAAATGATGCATGCAAATTTCTTTCTTCCATTTCAGCTACCCACACACATGCATTTTGCTGTTATTTGTTGTTAAGAAAAAATTACTGTGATTGAGTTGTGGCCAACTGCTTGCGTGTTTGCCTTGTACGCGGAATGCCCGGGTTCGCGGCTAGGAGGCGCACATTGATTGTTACTCTTTTTTTTTTTTTAATTTGCTGCTATTAAATGCAAGATTTTCTTTCTGACCTAAAAATATATTTTATGTAGGTAATTACAAATATTAAAAAATATTATATATAAAAATCCTTTCATATTTTCATGCAAATACCTGAATCTTGCAAATATCTAATATAATAAACTTAAATATCCAAGTTTTTTCTAAAATTTTGAAAAAATTACATTTCGTATTTCCATACTTCAACTTAAAATAAGTATGAAATGAAATGAAATAAATCTATGCAAGCAAAAGCAGCAAAAAAATGTAACATTGTACATACTGAAAAAATTCAATTATGAAATTTATTTGAAAATTTCATAAATTGAATTTATAAAAAATTTCCTATTTGATCTAAAAAAATTAAAAACAAAGAAATTCTGAAAAAAATCATTTATTTTCATACAAATCCTGAAAATAATATATTCCTATATTATATGAAAAATTTCCTATTTGACCTAAAAATATTAAAAACAAAGAAATTCGGAAAAAAAGCATTTACTTTCATAGATATCCTGAAAATAATATCTTATATCTGAAATATCTAATTGTGTTATTGAAATAAATCCATGCAAGCTCGTCCAGTCAAAAATGTAAACATTGTGAAAATTTATTTCAATAACACAAAAACCAGTCAAACCAGTATAGAACATTGTGCAGAATTTATTATAAAAACCAGTCAAACCAGTTTCAGCCAGTTTATAGAATCTGACAACAACAACGGCGACTGCACAAATACCGGCAGAAATGTTTTCGAATATCACATTTCGAAAACACTTCGCCAAGAGTCTTATTTGCATGCTGGATTTTCAGCGAGTAAAATTGAGTGAGCGAATTGGGTTCTCTTCCTTTAATATATATACCAAGGTTGATTTATAAGGTTGTCGCAGGGCTGATCGCACTCTCTTCTCAGTACCCATAATTGTCAGAACCAGCCAATTTTGCGAATGACTACGAAAGAAAAACAGATGGTAAAAGAAAGCACTTGCAGATTTTCTATGAGCTGTCAACTTCGATTTGACAACTATGGATACTCGCTCTCTCCCTTGCGACCACCTTATAAATCAACCTTGATATATACTCTTTGCTTTCACTCTATTACACAATGGTGGGCACCCCCGCTCACTCCACCGCTCAATATCATTTTGTCTACTCTCTTTTAATTAACTTCGAACTACTTCGATCCTAGGACATGCCAGTGTTAAAAGAAGCACGTTTGGCAAGGAGGATGCAAGCACTTGCATGCTATCAGAGCAGCGCTGCAGGATGTCTTCTGAAGCACTCTTTTTCCCGCTGGGAACTTGCATCTAATTTCGAAATTTTTCGAAGAAAATATACATTCTCTACTTTCAAATAATTACTTGCACGTGTGTCTGCAGGGTAATTTTTTAGTTGTCTAGTACATGTGATTACGTGTGGAAATACAATATAAATTACATAATAAACATACAAAAAACAGTTCATGCCTTTATTTACTATATAACCGAATGGGGCCCTGTTTGAATGCTTATATGTTTGTATCCACTTCATTGTGTTTGTAAAATACTTCAATTCAGTTCAACTATACCGCTTCCTTATGTCTTCCTTCTATTGAAATTGATAATAAAAAAGATAAAACAATTTGTGGAATGAATTCCTAAAAAAAAAAAAAATAGCTTGTACTACACAAGCCGTTTTGTCAAAATTATTTAATTATTTTTTATAAAAAAGAAAATGATCTTAGCCGCTTATGTTAAATTTAAATGCATTTTGTTAAATTGAATGTGGAGAATTTTGCAAACTTTGCTTTTGACAAAACAACTTCTTTCAAAAGAAGCTCTTTTGTCAAAAGGGAATTGTTGGAAATGTGCTTGGACTATACTGCCGTCATAAGAAAGAGTGCGGCATCTAAATTTTTCAAAAATCTGAGCAAAACGCTTCAGAATAAAAAAAAAACAATATTTTATGAAAAAGCGATGGAACTAATTATAAATAATTAGATCGTCAGAAAAGAGAACAGCAGTACAATATAAATCATAATGTTATTTTAAAGAATTTATCCAAACTGCAAAAACTGTGGCATAATACTGTGGCACTGTAGTTGCCCGTGTTTGCTTGTTTGCTCTCCGATTTCATTCAATTGAAAACATTGAAAAAACGCCCGTATCTACATCATTTTTTGCATCTATAAAGAAAAGTTTGCTTATTATAATTTAAAATGTCATTAAAACCATCTTACCAATATAAGAATCGGTATTATTAGAGTTAAAGTTAAGATATAAATAATATGCATAATCAATAAATGAAAAAAATCATATGACTCAAATACTATTTTGTATGATTGGAAAAAAATTGTCTATGAAAAAAATAAAAAACTAAGGCAAAATGCGGCATCTACGTGTAGATACGGCATTTTTGACTATTTGAGTAGATAATGCGTTTTATTCTGGAATGATTCTTAAATTTTGTGTAGATACGGCAATTTAGGTAAAAATATATAGACATGGGACCAAAATTTCGGGTTTGTTATTTTATAATCTTAAAGAGAATGGATGACTTATACACTCAAAAATTTTCGTGTGTAAATATTACTAATAGAGCTACGAATTTTATTCGTGACTTTCACGAATTTGTGTTAATCTTCGCACTGTGTTAATCTTCGCTTGGACACTTCAATCACAAAAGCAAAATAATTGATATTCATTCTCTAACATATTATATGTTGTTGCTTGTAACCGTAACTCAAATGAAAAGTGATCATTTTGGGATAAATTTTCCGAGGAATTCAATAAAATAAATGAAATGTGCAATTTTATTTTGTTATTGTAAAATCCATTTTTTCACAACCACTTTATTTTTTGCCGTTGGGAAGGCGATTGTCGCCTGTTCCCCGCTTCCGGTGCCCCTGCTTCAGCCACTTCTCCTGTCTCATTTCCTTTATAAATTTTATTTCCTCTAGAAACTACAAAAATACAACTAAGTAGCTGAACTCTATTTGTCTCTATTGTACGAAGAGAAAATAACTCAAGAAATAAGCCATTGGTACACAAGGGAACTTTAAAGCCATAATAAATATGTATAATTGAAATTTGGCAACCTAAAACACTCGCTCATGATATACATTATAAAATGTGACAGATTAGCGCCAATTCATCATCGCCTCATCAACTTGGCAACGAAACACATGGATCAACTCTTGCTGCCGATGTGCTTCAATTGAAAGATGTTGACATTTTGTGCACCATGTCAGTCACTTCCGTTCAGAAACTCGCTTGGTTAGCCATTGTCAACAATTACTTCATTTGTCCAACCTGAAAAACTTTTCGTTTTTTGAGTTTTATGCATTTTGTTCTATGCAACTTTTTTGTAATTATTATCAGCGCAACTAGCATCAGTTGTGGCAAAAACAAATTGAACGGCAACATTAATGAAAATGTGCAGTTTGTGGGTTGGCAGCACGAACAACGGTAGCTTCTAAAAAGGTTAATACAATTAATTGCAATGCTAAACTTTGCAAACTTGGTCCTTCGCACAAGCTATGTTGTTGCGTTCTTTTTGTTGTTTTAGGTTGGATGTTGATGATATCGCCATTGCAGATGTTGATGTTTTTGTTGACACTATTGGAAGCTCATTTTTGTGCAAAGCAGATAATGTTTTTTGCAGCGCTAACTTTTAATAACGGTAATTATTTCACTTGTTCTTCCTGTCTTGATGCACCAAAGCATAAATATTTATGTTAGTACCTATGTTGGTGCCCAAAGTTTTTCATTGTTGTCATTAATAGATATGTGTACGAGTGTGAAGAAGTGCATATTTGGGTGGTTTGCGGTTTTTCCTCTCTCAAAAAAGCTATGAATGTATTGTCCTGGTTTACACTCGTTAAGGCTTAACGGTCAAATTTTTTAATGTTCCCTTTTAAGCTTGAAGATTTGGAATTCATAGATCAGTGTTTTTACTTATTTACGTGTTTTTGATTTGAGTGCAAAGTTATCAAAGTAAAAATATTTTATATTGTAGAATGGAACGTTTTGTTTTTTGGCCACCGCTTTTGAAAGCTGTGGGAGGAAAAAGGTACTAATAAAATTTGAAAATTTTTGGAATGGAAACTGATGACCCATTCAAAAAATATTCGATCACTCCCATGAGGACCAACAAGGGAGCGCTCTGTTGCTGTTTTATGGGAGCAAAAAGTGAGCACTTTGCACTTGTGCTCCCTCACGGTTTTGTTGGAGCAATATGCGAGCAATGGAAAATATTCAACGAAAATGATCCATTTCTGATCCATGTATATCAAAATGGGAGCAATCAATGCATTTTTAAAGCACTATTTTGGGAAGAAAACAGTAAACGCAAAACAATCCGTTTATCTGTTTACCTGGACAAAGAATATTTGCAGTGAAAAACATAAAAAATTTTGCGAAGACGCGGGTCAACAAAATAATAGTATTTCGGCGGTCGCAGTGACCAAAACGTGGTTTTAAAAAGTTTTCCGTGGTTATAACAAGTTTAAAAAGTGTTGAAATTTAAGGTTCGTGCAAAAAAAAGAAAAAGGAAAACAATGTGCAACAATTTGTTTTCTAAAAGGCATATAAGACGCCTTGTAAAAATGAAATGAAAGAGTTGAGTTGGAGAAGCATATAATTAAGTGGCAACTCTACTTTTAAAAATTTCATAATTTTGAAATTCTGAATTCGGATTAAGCGACCCCCTAAAACTGTTAGATAATGTTAGAAACTCGTAAAAAATATTTTGCTAGGTGGCATTTCAGCCTAAATATTTCAATCAAAATTTGTGAAGGGCGAAATTAAAGCCATTCTTAAAGAAATATTCTGCGATAAATATATTTTAAGTATAAATTGGGATGGCAATTATAATTTGTTTGGTAATTTTATTGGTATAATTTAATATTTATCACAGTTTATAAATATAATATTACAGAAGCATTAAAGGACGATTTTTCAAATTATGCTGATTATGAGAAGGCCATGAAAAAAGAAGGTGGCGAAATTATCATTTTATCGCCAAACTTATAAAATTAAAAACACATCATAAAAAAAAAAAACAAAATGGCCATTTCAGCCCTTGAAAGAACTTTGACCGAGCTTCTTATGATCAATTGTGTTGTGTGTGTTGTGAAATGTTTGAACACAAATGATCGAGAACTGGACCTACATGTTTTACGCCGACTCCGAACGGCTTATGTTCTCAAGAAGCTTTTCATGGCAATATTTACTCTCTGAGGTTTGCCATTGTCTGCAGAGAGGTGACGGCAGAACAGAAAAATTTGTTCAATTGAAAAAATTTTCTGTGTCAGACACAACATAAATTTACAGGGTTGTCCATATTCGAAGCGCCCATTTCAAAAAATCGATTGTAGTGCGGCTTGTGTGTGGTGGCGCGCCGTCTTGTTGAAACCAGTAGTGCCTGATACGCTTTCGACGAACGATTGGCATGAAAAATTGTTTATCATATCGCGATAACGCTCCTGATTGACAGTAACTCTGTGGCCATTATCATCTTCGAAAAAGAACGGCCCAATGAACATTTTAGCACAAACGCCGCACCAAACAGTGACTTTTGCATCGTGAAGAGGTACCTCTTGAATCTCTTGTGGATTTTCAGTTTCATACTGTATAAATTGTAAATTGTTTTTTTGATAAATTGTTTTTTTGGAAGGCGCACTTTTCACTTTATTTATTTTTTTGAAAGCACGTTGAGTTTTCACTATTGACTTGTTTTGTTGAATGTAAATTTCAACAATTTTAGAGCGTTCGCGTGGCGTGTACTGTTCCATTGTAAACATTTGCTTGGAATGACGCTTCAAACGCGGTATGTCATTAGTCAATTTGGCATCACTGCGGAAAGTTATAGTGTTGCCAGATGGGCGCTTCGAATATTGCCAACCCTGTATATATTTGAAGTTTTTAAGTTATCATATTATTCACTGAATTTATATTTGAATATTTGAAGTTTTTTAAGTTTTCATATCATTCACTGCATTTAACTTTTACTTCATCTCTTTTTCAATTATAAAGCTTTTATTTTATCTCATTTAAAGTTATCTTTTAAAACTTTTTTTTTGAGTTAATAATAGTTATTTTGAACTGAAATACATACAATTTACGCATACGTAAAAATACATAAATAACTCCTTCACCTTTTCCAGTTGTACTTCAGAAAATACCAAGTTTATTTCAGAAAATTTAAAATTTATTTCAGATTGTTTTATTTGTACTTCAGAAAATCCAGTTGAATTTCAGAAAACACAAAATTAGTTTCAGAATTCTACAAATTGATTTCAGAATATTATAATTGTACTTCAGAATAGCCAATTTAATTTCAGAAAACACAAAATTGATTTAAGAATACTTCAAATTGATTTCAGACTATTTGAATTGTACTTCAGAATAACCAATGTAATTTCAGAAAACACCATATCGAATTGAGAAATTTATAAGAGTACTTCAGAAGTTTCATTTGTACTTCAGAAAATTTCAATACGAACTTCAGAAAATTTCAATACGAACTTCAGAAAATTTCAAATGCACTTCAGAATATTTCAAATGTACTTCGCCAAATTTCAAATGTACTTCAGAAAACTTCAGAAGGACATCAGAAAGTTCCAAATGGACTTCAGAAAATTTCAATTGAATTTCAGAAATTAATAAATGTACTTCAGAATTTTCAATTGTAATTCAGATTAAATTGTGCAATTCAATTGTACTTAGGAAATTTTTCTTTTTTACGACATAGGACACAAGTACTTGTCATTGCAATACAGGGAGAGATTTTTTTTTTTTTAAATTTTGTATTTATTATTTAAATTAACACATAATGCATGTTTAAGACATAAGTTGTAGTACAAAGATTTATGAAATAATGTATAAAACTATAATTTGGTTAAATATTAAATTCCCACTGGCATATCGACCAAGACCAAGTAAGCCATATTTTCAATAGTTTTTCTACTATATAGATTAGTATATACAAAAACTACAGAAATTGCAGTAGGCTTTGTTTAATTTTCTTTGTTTAATAGATTCAATAAATTTTTTGACTTGAAACCAAATCATTTATACAAAACTAATACAAAATGCAAGCACAAGAAGTCTGTGTCATCTGCCATGTTGGGATGAAAAGAAATCCTTTGATTCGAATTTTGCCTTGCAGACATCTGCATGAAAAGTGCTCAACGCGGATTATTCAATCTAGAATTTGTCCAATTTGTCGAGGAGATATAGCAGGTAATTTTAAAAAAGTTATGCCAAGCTATTACTGTTGACGTTTTTTAAAGAAGATAGTGAGTCAATGGAGCGCAAAGTTTACCGTCGGTATTCAACCCAGGATCGTTGCCGAATAGTCGAGGCAGCAAATAGAGGTGAGGATTGGTCACTGCTAGCCATCTCGCTGGATATAAATTACAAAACAGCATTCACGTGGATCAACTCCGGTCGCAGCAAGTCAATTCAAAGAGGGGGATCAAAGAAAAAAGTTCTAGATGACCAGCAAATCGCTGAAGTTATAAAATGGGTTGAAGACAATTCGGCTATAACCCTCAAGGAAATAATGTTAAAAATATGGCATGCTTTTCAAAAAAACGTTTGTATCGCCACAATATCAAACTACTTGGAAGGACAAATGTTTACCACAAAAAGTATCCACTGGGAGCTAACGACTATGAACAGCGCTCTCAATGCATATGTTCAAGCCGGAAAACAGATTGTATACATCGATGGAACCAACTTTAATCTTTTTTGCCGCCGTACTCGGGGTCGTTCACGAGCTGGTACGAGAGCTGTACAAATGCTACCGCCATCAAGAGGACCAAATATTCATCTCATTGGAGCGATTGCTGCTTTCGGGGTTGTATCAATGGATCGACGAAGAGGTTCATTTAAGTCACAGGATGCCAATGATTGGATGCAATCTGTAATGGAAAGATGGATGGAACTTGGGCATAATCTTTCGGATCTTGTCATCGTGTGTGACAACGCTCCATGCCATTCTCAGCTCGAGGTGGCAATCACTAGGTTCAATAACCGAGAAAAAGCAACACTTTTACGGTTAGGACCATATTCACTGATGCTTAACCCAATAGAAAATATTTGGTCAAAAATTAAAACCTTTGTAAAGGTACATATGCCAGTGGGAATTTAATATTTAACCAAGTTATAGTTTTATACATTATTTCATAAATATTTGCACTACAACTTATGTCTTAAACATGCATTATGTGTTAATTTAAATAATAAATACAAAATTTAAAAAAAAAAATCTCTCCCTGTATTGCAATGACAAGTACTTGTGTCCTATGTCAAAAAAAAAGAAAAATTTCCTAAGTACAATTGAAATTATCTGAAGTACAATTGAAAATTCTGAAGTACATTTATAAATTTCTGAAATTCAATTGAAATTTTCTACAGTCCATTTGGAACTTTCTGATGTCCTCCTGAAGTTTCCTGAAGTAAATTTGAAATTTGGCGAAGTACATTTGAAATATTCTGAAGTGCATTTGAAATTTTCTGAAGTTCGTATTGAAATTTTCTGAAGTACAAATGAAAATTCTGAAGTACTCTTATAAATTTCTCAATTCGATATGGTGTTTTCTGAAATTACATTGGTTATTCTGAAGTACAATTCAAATAGTCTGAA
This sequence comes from Coremacera marginata, assembly GCA_914767935.1. Lineage (NCBI taxonomy): Eukaryota > Metazoa > Arthropoda > Insecta > Diptera > Sciomyzidae > Coremacera > Coremacera marginata. The sequence continues at coordinate 56,555,986 of OU612044.1, forward strand.
ATCAATTTGAAGTATTTTTAAATCAATTCTGTGTTTTCTGAAATTAAATTGGCTATTCTGAAATACAATTATAATATTCTGAAATCAATTTGTAGAATTCTGAAACTAATTTTGTGTTTTCTGAAATTCAACTGGATTTTCTGAAGTACAAATAAAACAATCTGAAATAAATTTTAAATTTTATGCAATAAACTTGGTATTTTCTGAAGTACAACTGGAAAAGGTGATTGTATTGAAAGTGAGAGGTTGTAATCTTATTAACAAAATTTTATTTCGTTTATTTGATAAACGGATATTTTGATTTGATAAAAGCCTTTATCAAGAATGTCGCGTTTGCATTGCACATTTGATAAAAGAGTTTGTCAAAATGAATATAGAATATTTCCACCTGAAAAAATGGTTTGTTGAATAGAAAAATGCTTTTATGTTGAACAAATATTTTTTTATCAATCACACAAAAATGATTTGTTGTTTTGATAAAATATTTTATTATTTCAAGCAATCTTAAATATTACAAAATCAAATTTAGGCCCCTATTATGATTTATAACTCAACTAGGTGGACTATGTAGATTTAACTCAATTTTTTTCGTATAGCGTTTACATTCCTTTCAGTTGAACCATGTAGTTTGAAAATTCTTTAAAGATTAAGGCAAACTACATCGCTTAACTGAAATATATGTAATACATTATACGAAAAAAATTTAGTTAAATCTACATAGTCAACTTAGTTGAGTTGTAATTTATAATAGGGACCTTAGTAATGTATCACTAAGAATATAATTTTTACATTAGTTTTCAAAGAAAATAAGTCAAATCTATAACATTATATGTTGCTGTAGAACTGTTAAGCAAACTCCTTACTCCCACTGTTTTGTTCTGGAAATAATTTTTCTCAAAATTTAACAAATTAAATAAAAAGTAGACAACTCACAAAACTTCTTTTTAAAATTTCTGCGAACAACAAATAACGCCACCGAAATGCCAGACATCTATTTTAGTTGTAATGATTGAACGTTTTTGGAATTGATAATTCATTTCATCATTACGAAACTAAAATTTTATCCGCTTGACTCATGCGATTATCAATTTTATAAATGATTTCTTCAGCACAACAAACCTATTTATCAACCCAACGAAGTTAGTTTGTTAACTCTATTTACAAAATTTATAAAATTTTATTCCGACTGATTGACGATTTTGTTATTATGGATAAGTTTCTATCAAGTTGATAAAAGCATTTTTCAAACAAATAAAATACATATTTTCAGATCAACACATTCAGTTTGTTAGCACGTTATTATATTTTTAATCAAATGGATAAAGTTTCTTTCGAATTGATAAAAATATGAAGCATTTATGATAAAATTTAATTAAGTTCACAATTTGGTTTTGTTAAGGATTAACAAAAGTTATTTATCAATTTTACCAAGAATTTTTCGTTGAGTGTATGCACTCAGAAAAATCTCCTTCCCTTAAATTAAGGAACCGTAGCTTCAATTCACAGGCATGGACTTTTCAATATTTTATAGAGGTTTCTCCTAAAAAGAAGAATTTATTACATGGTTTTATCGAGTGAGGTCTTGATTTCGAGAAGCGTTATCAAAAACATTTTTTTCTAGGGTCTTTTCTGAGATTTGCCGTAGCATGAATATCTGGTCGGTGGTAGATTTTCAAGGTATGAAGTAGGGATATTCGATGATCATTGATTTTCGATGTTCATTGATGTTAAGAGACAAAAAATCGATATTTTAACATATAATCGACATTCTGAAATTTTACTCGCGTATCAACGCTTTCACAAAGTTCCGAAGCCAACAAAAAAACTCAATCATTTTCAATGCTCTATCTTTTTGTCTGTCCCTGTCTACTACACAGTGTGTAGATGTGTTGTTTGTGTGCGTTATTCGTTAGGAATACAGTTCTAATTAATTTTTTATTTGTGATTTGTTGAGAGTGGTTAAGTGAATTTTGTTAGGAGATCACTGATTGTTTTGAATTCTAGTAAATTCTTCCAAATTACTATTTTTGCAATAAATTGGCAAGATATATTGAAATTTTAAATTTTTTTTATGAATTTTATATTTTTATACATAATAATTTATGTACTAAATAAGTAAATCCCGTGATTTTACACTGCTTTTTTATCGATGACTATGTAGGCAAGAAAACATCGATATTGGCCTACATCGATGTTTTTTGTTCGATAAACATCGATAATCGATGTTAAGCTTTCGATGTCAATATCGATGCCATCATCATCGATTCTTTTACAACATCGAACATTCCTAGTCTGAAGCCACACTAATAAGGTCCAATCAGTTGGTTTACGATGGGCTTCAGTCTTTCACATAATACGCTTGACAGGACCTTATATGCGATATTTGGGAGGCTTATCCCACGGTAATTGGCACAAATGGTGGGATCGCCTTTCTTGTGGATTGGTCAGAGTAAACTGAGGTTCCAATCGTTTTGAATGCATTCTTCCAACCATATTCTGCATAGAATCTCCTGAATGCACTTAAAAAGAGCTTCGCCTCTGTTCTTAAACAGCTCAGTGGGTAGACCATCGGCTCCCGCGGCTTTGTTGTTCTTAAGCCGTATTATGGCTGTCAAGACTTCATTATAGTCGTGCAGAGGAACTTCAACGCTGTCATCCATGATTGGGGTTTCCGGGATATCATTTCTATTGGCGGGACTGTTCCGATCATCGCCATTCAGAAGACTAGAGAAGTGTTCCCTTCATAACGTCAGTGTGCTCTGGATATCTGTCACTAGATTCCTTTTTCCATCCTTTCAGGAGGATGTTCCGGTTTTAAGACCATCGGCTACGCGTCTTATCTTTTCGAAAAATTTTCGGGCCTCATTCCTGTCGCCATAATCTTCTTAATCTTCTCGCATTCGAGCTTTTCTGATTTTTTTTTTTTCCGCCTGAAAAGACATCTGTCGTCTTCCTCTTTTCTCTGTATCGCTCTTTAACATCACGTGTTACAACCGACTGCAGGGTGGTTTTGTAGGCGGCATTTAGTTTTGGCGGGGGCGGTTTCAGACAATAACCTCTTCGGCAGCTGCACGCATAGAGTGCGAGATGTGTGCCCACTGCGCGCATATTTAGTCGATCGGAGAAGTGCTTTCTTGAAGCACTTGAAGCTGGAGTGAGAGTCGAGTGGCAAAGGCTTCGGCTGTTAGTTTTGATTACAGCTTGTCTACGTCTAGCTTTCTCTGTGTAGGGTTGAGTACATTCTTTGCAGCGCATAGACTTGTACGGATCTTAGCTGTGACGAGATAATGATCCGAGTCTATGTTAGCACCACGGATTGTGCGTACATCTAATGCATTAGAAGAGTGCCTTCCGACAATCAAAACGAGATCAATTTATTTGCGCGTTTTTTGGTTAAGGGTCAAACAGGTGGCGTATGAGTATTGAGATGCTTGAATCTAGTGCTACTTACGACCATGTTTCGGGCTGCGGCGACGTCAATCAGCCTCATTCCGTTATCGGATGTGTTGTCGTGGAGGCTGAACTTTTTGACTGTTGGACCAAAGATGTTTTCCTTGCCCACCTTAGCGTTAAAGTCACCAAGCACCATTTTTGTGTCATGAAGAGGGCATCGCTCGTAAGCGTCTTCAAGGCGCTCGAAGAAAGTATCTTTGATCTCATCGTCCTTGTCCTCTGTCGGAGCATGCGCACATATTAGGCTATAAGCCTTAGTAAGTAATTAGAAAGAGTTTAGCCTTGATGTGGATTATGGCAAGTCGTTTGTTCACAAGAGTGAATCGCAGGACGTGATGCCGTTATCTCTTGCCAACTACAAATATGCACCCAAACTCGTGCTTTTCCACATGGCCGCTGTAGTAGATATCACATATTTCTCATATTTCTTATTAAACTTTCCATTAAAAAATTTTTTTGTGTGGTGGGCAGCCGAGGCGTAGTGGGTAGAGTGTGTGGCCCATACGCCAGAGAACCCTTTCCTTTTAAGTATTTTTTGCCTTTAAAAATAAAATTTGCTATAAATAAAAAATAAAATGATGAAATGTTGTTGTGTTTTGCAAAATATTTAAGAAACAAGTTGCACAATAATCTTTTGAATAATTTTAAAGATCTGAAAGATACATCTACTTGAATTGGGTAAAACAATGATTTTGACTAATTTTTCGTTATTTGTCGATTTCAAAGAAGAGCAAATCGCACCGCAATAAATAAAATTTTACCGTTTTATTCGTTAAAATGTGTGTGTATGGTGGATACTATTTGGGCTCAGTTCAAAAGTATGTCGGTGAGTTTGTATGTTTTATTGCATGCCAACTAGAAGAGCTGTAAAATTGGAATTCATATTCAGAATTTTAAGTACAACTGAATGACAACATAAGTATATCGTTCATTTAATGCAAAATTGATTTATAAATAAGATTTTTAAATCACATTCAATTTTCAAAAATTGATTAATTATTAATTTTAATTATTTATTTTCGTTATTCAGAATAATGAATCAATTTTTTTATTCATATGAATGCTATTCATAAAGAATGCAATTCACAAAGAATTTCAGAATTTTCTTTTTTTATTCATTATACTTTTTCTTATTCATTATTCCTTTGTGATTCATTATTCATTTTTTATTCATTATTCATTTTTTATTCATTATTCATTTGTTATTCATTATTAATTTTTCATTCATTATTTATTTGTTTTGGCGTACTCCCAAAGTGGAGAACCGCTAAGTGTATTTCAAATAAAATTATTATTTTAATACTGTTTTTTTCATGCATACCCATTAGGTCGGTTCTGATGATTTTTCAAAAACTTTTTATTTTAGTTACTGTGTACACAAAATGGCCTTTCATATTGCATAAGATGCAGGATCGACCTAATGGGTAAGCATGAAAAACAAATAGTATGAAAATAATCGAAAAATCTCAAACTCTGCAGTGAGTTTGGTGGCACCGGGCTAAATTATTCGGTAATTCCAAGTCCAGAATCAGATTTTTCACCAAATTTAACATCGAAATAGATGGTTTGAGCTTTTTATCCGCAAATCTCAAATGCATAATTTCTTATTTTAAAAATAACATATAAAAAATCCCAAAATACATCGGAATTTCGAGCAGGCCCGTTTTTGACAATTTTGGAACTTTTGATAGCTGAAATTATATCATTTGTAACCATCGCTTACAATTCAGGGGGGCATGTAGGATCCCAAATATTTAAGCATTTTATATACAAATCTAACGCAGTCGAATACAAAATATATTTTTATTTTATTAGAAATACACTTTGCGGTCCTTCATTTTGGCGGTACGCCAAAACTAATGATTTTCCAAAAGAAAAGGTTATAATATGAATTGTAGGGAATTTCTGTAGTTTCATTTGGTACATATCTATTTTTATCGTGAAATGAGTTGGAAAGCAGATATTAGCAAAAAACTATTTTTAGACGCCATTTTGCCAATATGGCGGCGCAACAATGCAAGGTGACATAGTTGATGTTCGGAAAGAGCACATCGAAATCTATTAAATGCACCCATTATCATACTCCCGGGAAACTTTCCAGGTAAAACTACCAAATGACTGTACTATAAAAAAATACTTATTTATGTATTTTTTTCAAAGCAACTTTTTATTGTTTTCTACTTTTTCCTGATCTCATTTTCTAGAGAGATATTCTTTTTAATCGGGTAATAAACCTGAATTTTTATGCAATTTTATGAAAATTACGAGTACACTTCAAGCTGTTTATGATTATCGACAAAGGGGGAAAAGGGACACAAATTTGTATTTCAATTAAATCAAAGAATGAACACCAAGCTTAACAAAATATCGATGGCCAAATGTTGACACCTGAAATTTCACAAACTTTACTGAACAAACAAAAAACTTTGTTACCTATAATTTTTATATTAGAATTAAATAAATGCATATATTGCTAAAGGAGCATTCTGAGGTAACGGGTTTTACATTTTTACGCTTTTAAATATAAATGTTTTAGCATACACAAAAGTATTTTAATTTTTGCAGTCATAAAAAATTACCGTTATGCTTGTCTATCTATATGTGGAAAAACTTTCAAGATCATGGCCAATGTTTGTGCAATATTTAAAAAAGTTCCTGTGACGGGTGTTACAAGCACAGATTGAAAAATCTGACTTTACTTTGAATGTTTTTGAAATTCAGCCAAACTATGTATAACAAATAAAAAACAGTTTTAATTGCTTTCAATTAAATGTTTCACAATTAACATTGCATTAAAAAAAAAAATCAAAATACGTCGCAGAAAATTTGTTTATAACTAGGTACTTTAGTGTGTGACGAGTGTTACACAGAATGTGACGGATGTTACGAGAGAAAACTAAAAAAAAATTAAAAATGGACGAAATAAAAGCTGACAATCAGCAGATTTTGTTGATATATCAATTTTTTTCTGTTCTAACATAGACATTTTCTGATGATTCAAAAACCACCTTAAAATTCTCCAGGTACTGAAACCAAAAATGTTCACGTAATTTTTCGTCATTTTTAGCCATTTCTATTTTTTTAGGTCATTTTCAATAGTTTAGGGTAATTTCTTCGAACTATTCTTATAGATTTTTACGCAATAAGAATTTTTTTAATCATTATTAAGGATTTTAGTTATTTTTGGGGACGATAAAAAGCCAAAGCAGTTGAAAAGGCTCAAACTTTGTTTTGTAATAATGAAATAAACGGTATAATTTCCAAAATATTTTTAAAGGTAAAATAATATTTAATCCATACCACGTTTCATATTTTAAATATTTGTCTATCGTCAAAAGAAGTATTTTGATATATAAGACAATACTGACAGTAGATGTTTTTTTTTTTTTTGTTAATCAAATAATGTGCATTGCAATTTATTGCAGCGTAATGCAGTTGCAAACATTTTAATTAAAAACAACTAAGAATATAATTTTAGTCTCTAGGGCATTTTGATGGGTTTTTTTAGGGAATTTTTAATGCTTTTTTAAGGCATCAGGTAATTTTTTTTAGGTAATTTTTGAATGTTTTTAAGGGCATTAAAATGTGAGACCTGATTATCATTATGATAAAGTAATCGACCTTCATACAAAAAAAAAAAAAAAAAAAAAAAAAAAATACTCAACAGGTGTCATGAACAATTTAAATGAATTTATTTGGTATATAAATGAAGTTATTATGATAACTTGGTGAGTATTTGCTAGAAATTACTTCTTTAAGAAATAAAACGTTTTAAGTTTCACTGTACAAGGTCAAATTCATGCTTTGGAAATTTTTAAAATTGCACTGTTCCTTTTTGGAGTAAATTGAATGCTATGGTTTTTCCAGTGTCTTAATAATAAATATTTTAGTATTTTATTTCATACTTTACTAATAATCTTTAGAAATGGTAAATTTGAACTGATTACTTTTTATTGTTCTTAAGATTTACAGAAATCTTTCTGTACCTGAAGTTAAAGGACGGTGCCTATCAGAGAACTGCACAAGCCTATTCATTTGCAATTTTAAGTACTTGCTAAATTTATGAATACAAGCGCGCTTGAACTTGATAATTTTCAATCAAGTTCAAGTATACTTGAAATTAGTCAAGTCGACGTCAGCTTGTTGCCCGAATTTATGAACGTGTGATCAACGACACGAAGTAAAAACAAGCGGCAGCAGACTTGAAACGTATCTCACAGAGATTGAAAAGCTTGCATTTGTTTGTGAATTTTCAACTAACTCAACTTACTTGCTTAAGAAAAGTATAGTTAAAGAAAAATTTGTTGGGCTCAAGGGTGTACCCAAATAAATAATTTTAAAAATATTTTGTGAAAAATATGGGTCGCTGATAAGGGTGGTCCTCAAAAATGTTTTCTTCGTGCTTTTTTTTTAAATATTTTATGCTGTAAATCGGGACAATAATTTGGAATCTGATGTGTTTCGACGTCCCCCCTAAAAATGTGCAAAATGGGGGATTGATAGACCCCTCTATTTATGCGTCTCATAAATGCTTCCCCCCTCAGAAACCCGCAAGAAATGGTTGATTTTTACCTTTTTGCTTCCCCTTCGAGATATGGCACTTTTTCTATTTTTTCAAAGATTTTTCGAGAATTTTTCGAGGATTTTTCGATTTCTTTCGATTTTATGTTTTCCATATCTCGAAGGGGAAGCAAAATAGGTAAAATTTAACCAATTTTTGGGGATTTCTATTTGAGGAAGCATTTTTGAGACACACAAATAGGGGGTATATTAGCACCCCATTCGACATATTTTTAGGGAGGGACCGAAATACGTGTATGACTTACAATTTGACTTACAGTGGAGATTTAAACACGTGTTTCAACGGCCCCCCTAAAAATGTGCAAAATGGGGGAGTGATAGATCCCTCTATTTGTGTGTCTCAAAAATGCTTCCTCCTATAGTAACCCCCAAAAAATGGTTAGATTTTACGTATTTTGCTTCCCCTTCGATATATGGAACTTTATAATCTCAGAACAACATCTTCATAACATCAGAATCCAAATAATTGATCCGACTTAGATTTCAAAAAAGGGCAAAATCTGTCAAAATCACAATAAAGTATTGTTACGGTCTACCATAGTGTCCAAACAACTTTTTATATTCTGACATCAGAATCGCAATAAGCAACCCCCAAAATAACAAGCTTTCCCAATTTGAGTTATTTGAACTATTTGGATACTTGGAAGCTTATAAGCTTTTGCCGAACATATCAATCTTTTCAAGTATACTGCCGAAAATTTCAAGCGCTTCAAGTTTTTGTGCGCAGCAGAGCAGAAAAGCTTGCGCTCTTGATTGGTTTGAAACGATGCTTGCTTTGCTTTGTTGTTTCAAGTTCAAACCAAGCGAATTTTGAAGTACTTGGAAAAGCTTGAATTTTCAAGTACTTGATGCAAGTCTCTGGTGCCTATTATATCAAGTTTTATTTTTGGATTTTTTAACTATTTTTTACAATTTTTTGCTGCAATTATCAATATTACCAGACTAATAAAAACCGAACATAGCTCGAACCTAAGCCATGAATAAAAAATTAATAATGAATAACAAATGTATAATGAAAATTAATAATGAATGAAAAATTAATAATGAATAACAATTGAATAATGAATAAAAATTAAATAATGAGTAAAACATTAACAAGGAATAACAAATGAATAATGAATTAAAAATTAATAATGAATACAAATTAATAGTGAATAAAAAATGAATAATGAATAAAAAATGAATAACAAATGAATAACGAATAACAAATGAATATTGAATAAAAAATGAATAATGAATTAAAAATGAATAATTATTCACAAAAGAATAATGAATAAAAAATGAATAATGAAGAAAAAAAAAAGAATAATTGAAAATTCTGAAATTCTTTGAGAATTGCATTCTTTGTGAATAGCATTCATATGAATAAAAAAATTGTTTCATTATTCTGAATAACGAAAATGAATAATTGAAATGAATAATTAATCAATTTTTGGAAATTGAATGTGATTTAAAAGCTTATTTATGAATTAATTCTGCATTGATTGAATGATATTCTTTTTTCGTTAATCACTGATTCAAATTTTTGTAAATAAAATCAAATTAAATGCTTTCTTTTACAGCTCTGCCAACTAGAATGCTCTACCAAATAAAATACGCAAAACTAATTAAATAGATAAGAGTATCTGAATGCCTCTATACAGTCACTGCACACGTTTTAATGTTATTCTGGCCATTAAAAGATACCAAGACAGATGTTGCACAGAAAATATCACTTAACCAACGCCCGCCAAGAACTGCATATTACGAGAACGGGACAAATCTTTCCAGTTCTATTTTCAAGCTGGTATGACCATAATAATAATTTCGTATGAGCTCTACTCTATGCCGAATGCATATTTATTTTTATTAATAGCACAAGACGCAAACATACATATCTACAGTAATAAAATTACAAAGTTCTTGGAGTTAGTAGAGGTGCCAAAGGATTTCAAGTATTTTTGCATTCGTACGCATTTAACTGCGAGATTACCTCCGACTGAAACAAATTTGATAACCATCTGTTGAAGTCTACTTTTGGGCATTGGCTGGTAGTTGAAGATGAACAGATTGTAGGGCAGAATAAGCAAAACGAGTCAGTGTGGTAGTCGGTTTAGTAATAATTGCTGTAATTATGGGTATACATAATAATACCAACTTAATCCAAACTCAAGTTAAGAGATATTTTCAGAGATTTCATTCGAACGATAGAAGATAGAAGAACGATTTATTTCTAACTTTTGAAAAGTTTTATCTAAAGTTGTTTACGTATTTAAAGTATTCAGCAATACTATGAACGATTCTACTTATTTAAAATTTTTAAACCGTTTAATTTTTTATTACAATTGCTTTTAAGTTTGAAAACTCAACAGTAGTTAAAGCAATATTCATAAAAAGGATCTCTGTTTTGTATTCTTATCATCAAACGAAGAACCATCTCCACAAAGACCGGAAATTAAAATCTTTACAATGAGTGCATTTCGCACCTCACAGACGCCAGTTAATTCAATTAGCAGATGATCAATCGACCGCATTTGTGTCGTTCCCATTCCATCCAATACCATTCCACCAAAGCACAGCAACAACCAGTTGTCCATTTCAAGTCCTTGTTGGTCGATTTCAAACTGATAGCATGTCATGAGAAAAACGACAACAAAACTACTAAAAACAGTATTATCCATTCTACCCCCATTAAAAATTTACTTCAACTTGAAGAGCATTTAAAAGAGCATCAGCTGGATTTTCATTTAAATTTTCAGCTTAAAATATGTTCGACTTTGATGAATTCAATGATTTTCGCATCACATAAAAAAATCCCCACTCTTATCCCACATTAACACAGGCACATTTTGTTGATATGTTGCCATGATGATGATGATGATGATGATGATGATGATGATGATGATGATGATGATGATGATGATGATGATGATGATGATGATGATGATGATGATGATGATGATGATGATGATGATGATGATGACAATGAGGAATGTGTTGACTGACTGACTGAGTAGGGAGAATTGGAGGGAGTAGGAAGATTATGGATGCTTTTTCCATTGCACTGGCTGGCTAGTTATTTATTCGGACATTGAATGGCGACAATTGTGCATTCGCATGGAAATTACCTGCGATATCTGAAAAAGAAATGCAACACTGTTAACGAAAATTTTCAGTTGTAGCAAAATAAACAATAAAAAAAAAAACAAAAAATGGGTAATGCGCGATGTGAAAGACTGACATTTGATGAAAATGAGATTAAATGAAGAGTAGTCAACTTTTTCGTAGTTTCAATTTACGAAACAAAAATTGCTCAAATAAGTACAAACAAAATTATGTGTATAAAATAGTACATGAAGGTTACCCGATGTTGATCGGGATACTGTTTTAAAATTGTAGATAATGAAAAACATATTTATGCAAAAAAAAAAACAAAAATCCAAAAAAAAAAGAAAAATAATAATTTCAGAATAACTATACCCAGAAATATTAATTGGAGGATATTCTCAAGGTAATTGCAGAATAAGCTAACTTGATCGGATAACAGGAAGGCGTAGCACACTTAACTTGAAGTTGCTGAAAGATCTCATATTTATTACCGTTCCCGATTTATAATTAGATATCAATTAATAATTTAAAATTTATTATATTTGTTTACAGTTTCAAAGCAAGTCTCTATTAAAAACCTCAGAAGCATGAGCCACACCCCTTTTACCAATACATGTAATTTTTTGTCTGTCAAATGACGTTATTAAATATTGGTTTTATATCAAGTTTTAATAGAAGCTTCATATTTTCAGATCAATTTCAAATCAAAAAATTAATTTTTGTTATGAAAATATGGAAATATACGTGCCAAATATGGAGAAAATTCTTTCAGTTAGATTATTTATTTGAATTGAATGTTAAAATTAAATTTATTGAGTTCTATTGCAAGCACCACGCTCTTATTTATTAGTTACGATTTTCTCAAAACCAAATATAGCTTAGTTCTACAAAACTTTTCGACTCTTGTCATGTTCCGAAGGAAGTTGTGTTGTGTAGGAAAGTTCTGAAATTATATTGGGATGCTTTAATATTTGAGAAAAAAAAGACACAGTTTTAATAGTATCGTTAGTGTGGACGTAGAATTTTTTGCTGGATATATTTGGTGATGGATTTTTTGTTATTTCTAATAAATAGAAATAAATATTTCGGAATAATATGAAATTATTATTTTCCCTGCAGTAACGAATTAAAATATGTTCTAAATTAAATTGAAAATTTAAATTTTCACAAACAAAATATGATTTCAATGTGAAATATATGAGCTATTCCACCAATTATTAGCCATCTGCGGAGGTCACCATCTGGGATTTTTTTGGAAACTTGCCTGATATGAAACAATGGTGAAAAATATAAAAAAATTCTTTTTTACCGTTATTATTTCAGCTACAATCATTTATGGTATTTCGCAATAAATAAAAGAATAAATAAAACACATTAATAGCCTTATTCTGGCGATTGACAACTGTAAATTCATTGACAAGCTGATTTTGTATGTGCTATTTTTTGGTCCAAGGAGTTGTAAATATTCAAAATGCTTCGCAAAATGATTTGTTTTGAATAATTTTTTATGTTGTGGACAGTTTTGTTATGTTATGAGCTTTTGATCACATTTTAAAATAAGAAATTTTTACAGTTGTCAATTAATTTACAACTGTCAATCACCAGAATATGGCTATAAATAAATGGCTTTTTCTTGTGTTGTGCTATGCTTTGGTTGTTGTCATTACAGAAACATCAAATTTTGGCTTTATATTTTATACCTTAGTAACCTCCGAAAATGACGTAATTCTCCGTCAAAAAAATAATTGAATAAATTTTTTAATTGAATAAATAGCTTTCATTGAATTTAGTAGCTTTTAATAGCATGACTAAGTATGTATATAGAATCTATCGCTTTGATCAATTTCTCAAATAAGTAAATGCATATTGGGCTGTGGTTTATTTGAGTATTTAAATCAGGCCCGTAGACAAGGAGGGTTTTAGGTGATCAACCCTCCTTAGGGTCCAAAAATTATAAAGAAATAACAAAAATGAGACTATTAAATTCAAAATGTGATTTTTTTGAGATAAACTGCGATAATGATGTTAATTTTCTTGAAAACTTCACTTAATTATTGAAAATTTTGTTTAGCCAAGTGAAAGATTAACTTTGCTTATAAGAGTCAAAATCATTGTATAGGAACTCATTTCCAAGGAGTTTGTATATTAAAAAATCAGTTTCAATGTTAAAAAAGTCCCTGATATCCAGTAAAATATATATATATAATTATACCTAGAACGAATATAATTTTGTAAATTGATGAAAATTAGCTTGACATTTTTTTATGCCATATCTACCCAGCAAACCATAGTTGGCGACTATGTCAAAATTCCAACTAATTCGTAACTATTTCGAGCTGTCTTAAAGAAATCGTCACAATTTCGTTACGCAAATATCGGAATATTCTTAATGAATCGTAACAAACATTTCGCAATCATTCCGATTTCGTTACGAAATCGTAAAGAATATCGTATGAAGCGGTTGACACGACTTCGTAACAAAATGTCGTAACGATTTCGTAACGAGTCTTAACGAAAATGTTATGAAAAAGTTATAATTTCGTTGAGACAGTTCGAAAGAAAGAAAATTTTAATCTGTTTGCATTTCAATATGGTCTACAAACAGTCGCATAACGAAATTCTATATCAATTTATATAAAAAGTGAAACTGTTCCGATATTTGCGTTACGAAATTGTAACGATTTCTTAAAGACAGCTCGAAATAGTTATGAATTAGTCGGAATTTCGACAAAGACGTCAACTATGGTTTGCTGAGTAAGCTTATTGGACCCAAAACTTTTGAAAAAGCATTCATTTGAATGGGTTTTTTTCATTTTTAAAAGTGTAAAAAATACATGAACCACGAACTTTAACATATTATGGGGTATTCCAAGTAAAGCGCATGACTAAAAAGTTTGACTATTTTATTTTCTTGTTTTCTATAAGACATCTAAAATTTCCAACTTGGCAGAAAAATTTAGGCCTGTGCAAAGTCTTTTCCAAATAACAGGCTTCGGAAAATCACATTAAATCTAAATATGCTTTTGTTCGAAAAAAAAATTCTCAATAGAAAAAATTTTTGTAAAACATTTTATACAGTCCAATTCAATAGTAATTTGATGATTTTTTAATCATGTTACCAAATTTTTATAAAAAAAATTAACAATTACAGTTTTTAAGCTTAAGCATTTTTAAATTTATTTTTATTATATTAAAAAATTAAAAAACCAATTTGGAAGTTAAAAAATCTCAGTTTTATCTGTTGTTTTCAGTTTTTTTTTTAATTTGCAAATAATTTAAATATAAATCCACGACGGATTAAATTCTTAAAAATCAGAAAAGTTACTGTTTCAGTCTTTTTATAAAAATTTATCTAGCCGAGTAATTATTTTAATATTAACATGGACTTATTTTCATGTGATATCTTATGTAATAAATTGATATAAAATACTGGTGCTGTGCAAAAACCAGTTTTCGAATTACGGTCTGTGAAAAATATTCTGAAATTTAAATATGACTTTTATCGGAGTCGGTTCCTCTGCTCGAAAAATTTTATTAAAAAAAATATATATAGTAATTGTTATTGGAATTGAATCATAAGAAAATGGAACTGTTATATTTTTAAAGATCTTAAAATATTTTGTTTTGAATATTATTTAAACTGTCGAAATCATTTTCCAGAACAGTAATATTTTAGCCTTTAACGATAACTCGTACTAGGGTTCACTTACTTATTTACTTAGGTGGTCGTAACAACCCGTGTCCGGGCTTCGGCCGACCTCATCAGCTCTCGCCAGGCGCCTCTGCTTTGCGCGCGCCTTCTCCAATCGGATACACCAAGTGCGGTTAGGGATTCCTCAGCCTGGTCCATCCATCGGAGGCATGGTCTCCCTCGTCGTCGATGACCAGCGACCCTCGCCTCGAGCACCTTTTTCGCTGGAGCTTCGTCGTCCATACGATGGACATGACCCAGCCAGCGTAGTCACTGCACAGTTATACGCCGAACTACGTCAATGTCTTCGTAGAGCTCATGCAGCTCGTGGTTCATTCGGATGCGATAGTCATCGCCGACTCGAACAGGACCGAAGATTTTGCGAAGAACTTTTCTCTCAAATACCCCCAGAGCGGCTGCGTCAGTTTGCGAAACTACCCATGCCTCAGCGCCATAAAGCAGCATAGGTAGAACGATCGTCTTGTAGAGTGTTAGTTTTGTCGATCGAGAGAGGGCTCTGCAACTTAGTTGCTTACTGAGCCCGTAGTAGCACCTATTAGCAATTATTGTTCTTCGCTTTATCTCCAGGCTGATTTCGTTTTTGGTAATAATGGCGGTGCCAAGGTAAACGAACTCCTTGACTACTTCAAAGTTATAGCTGCCGGATGAAACTTGGGAGTCTAAACGCCGCGCTCCCTTGTTTGTAGCCAGCATATACTTTGTTTTACCCTCATTTATCGACAAACCCACTTTGGCTGATTCCTTTTCGATAGCGGCGAAAGCAGCGGTAACATCTCTCTTGGTTCTGCCAACAATATCAATATCATCAGCGTACACAAGGAGCTGGACGCCTTTGTAGAAAATGGTGCCATTACGATGCACACCGGCCTTTCGTACGATCCCCTCCATGATGATGTTAAAGAGATCGCAAGACAGTGGATCGCCTTGCCTGAAACATCTTTCGGTATTGAAGGTTTCGGAGAGGTCATTTCGTACCTTGACGCAGCTGCGTGTGTTGCTCAACGTCATTCTGCAAAGTCTAATCAACTTTGCAGGTATACCGAACTCAGACATTGTTGGGTATAGGCACTCTTTTCTCGGGCTATCGAACGCAGCTTTAAAATCGACAAAGAGATGGTGTGTGTCAATTTGATTTTCGTGGGTTTTCTCCAGGATTTGTCGTAGCGTGAAAATCTGGTCTGTGGTGGACTTACCAGGTCGAAAGCCACACTGATAAGGTCCAATCAGTGTTTTTGTAATCGGCTTTAATATTTCACACAGTACGCTTGAGAGAACCTTATATGCGATGGAAATAAGACTGATACCTCCTTAACTTGTGCAGATTGTTGGGTCTCCTTTCTTAAGTATAGGGCATACAAATCCTTAATGTGTTTATAGAGGACCACTGCCAATTAAGGCGCAATTCATCTGGGTCCACAGACATTGGAGTTATAGATCATGAATGAACATATAGTATTAAGAAATGCACATCCAAAAAGGATGTGCACCTAAAATACTCTTCACAGACCTGTATTATACAAGTGACACTAGAAAAGCAGCCACGTACTAGATGTCACATTCATAAACACAAAAGCATTACCCTGTGCCCTATTCTGTAATAGTACCAGTTTGGCTACCGGTAGATGGCGTACCTTCATTACCATCTACTGGTCAAGACGAGACCTATCCAATCTCTTGCATACTAAGCAGGTATGCCAGCCCGGTCGTACTACTGCGCGACCCCGCCGGTCAATCTAGACCTGTGCAAGCGATGTGCACAAACCACAGCCAGCACGAGTCTCCCCGAAGGGCCAACCCATGATAGTCACCTGGGGAACTCGGTCCCGTCGAAAATGGGGGTCTACAACATCCCAGCACAGAGACAAAATATTCTTATATACATACATATATAAGAATTTTTGTTTTTGACAGTGCACATAGCACTGTTTCGTACATGACTGGCACTTCCATTCAAGGCATGGTTTAATCACCATACCCTAAACGAAGTGCCTACGATTTAATTTGACCTGTGCCCAGCGTCACAGGTCACCATTGTGCCACATTACGTGACACTCCTTGTGCCCTAAGATACCATTTTTTTGCTTTTTATTGACCATACAGGCCATGTCTCAATGCCGTAGATAGATAAGGTCACCCCATTTTTTCGACGGGTTTGACTAACCCCGTGCTAACAAGTTTTATGGACCATTGCTATTCCATCGCAGGCTTTTTCAAAATGATATACATATTGACCTGCTACCAAGATGGGCGCCACCCCAAGCTCTTGGTTGGCTCTTGGTTGGCTGTAACCTTTTAACGGCATGGGAC
The DNA here is from genome assembly GCA_914767935.1 of Coremacera marginata. Classification (NCBI taxonomy): domain Eukaryota; kingdom Metazoa; phylum Arthropoda; class Insecta; order Diptera; family Sciomyzidae; genus Coremacera; species Coremacera marginata. The sequence goes on from OU612044.1 coordinate 56,573,126, forward strand.
GTATCCCATAACCAACCCTCCTCCTTTATCCTGGCTTGGGACAGGCAGGCCGAAACCTGCCGGAGTTAGTATAGGGCACAGTACGCTGAGGTTCCAAGTGTCGAGCATGCTTTCTCCTAGCCATATTTTGCTGATGAGCTGATTCATGCGCCTTATCAATTCATCGCCGTCGGTTTTAAAGAATTCAGCTGACAGGCCGTCAGCACCCGCTGCTTTATTGTTTTTGAGTCGTTGGATAGCAACTCGAACCACTTCATGGCAAGGTGGTGGTACTTCCACTCCGTCATCGTTGATTGGTGGCTCTGAACTGCGCTCTCCATAGGCGGCATTGGTGGACTCGTCGCCAGTAAGTAAATTGGAGAAGTGCCGTCTTCACAATCTCAGCACACACTGCGTATCCGTATTCAGATCTCCATTTTCGTCTCTACAAGTGGATGCTCTAGGGTCACAAGATGGGGATCAATAAAAGCGTAAGAAGGCCAAAAAGAAACCAAATCTAAAGACTAAAATATTTTGTTCTCCTTTTTATGTGAAAGCTTCAACAGGTGAACTTAATAAAAAAAGTTGCAATTTTTCGTAGCTAATTTTAATTTTAATTTTAATTTTAAAAAACTGCAAGAACTCTTATCTATTTTTACCTTTCAATCTTATATTATGGTTATTTATTTTATGGTTATTTAAAGACAGGCGTATTCACGAATAGTCTTTAAAAAAACGGATTTTTTTTTTAAAAAATGTCCATATCCTTGCTTGTAGTTTTTTACTGGTATCTACTTATAGACTTTTTTTATCAAAACCCCATAAGTTAAATCCTGGCTACGGGCCTGATTTAAATATCTGCAACATATTATTCCTACACCAATTAGCGCATTCTCGAAGCTCTCATTATCTCTTTGAAAAACTGCAAATTTTCCAGTCTCAACTATCGACTTACCTAATTGTTTCTAGATATAACTACCTTAACATATTCTTCATCATCAGCACCATTAGACTTTGGAATGCATGGCCTAACTTACTGAAACTAATCACATCACGGATCAGTTTTAAACATGCAATTTTTAATCATTTCAATACTTTAAATCTATAAATCTATTGTTATTTTTTTATGCTATTTTCATAATTTTATTTACGCTGATATCTAGGCTCATTATCTTTATTATATTAAGTTACCTTTTATACTAGTTTATAGTCATTAAGATGTTTATTTGCGAGAAAATTTATTTTGCTAATTTTGATTTTACTTAATTTTGTTTTGTTTTAATTTCATTTCAATGGTTCATGTGGCCCTTATTTATTTACCTGTGACTAACTTAATTTATTTAATTTAATATCTGATTTTTCATTATAATAATTGTAATTCAATGCTAGTTTAAGTTTTTAATACCTATGGTTATGTCTTTTGCTGTACTATAAAAGACTCAGTCTAAATGTACGCCAAAATAAATAAGAAATAATAATAAATCGTAGAACAAACAAGATAAAAGTTTGTTTGTTCAGTTTTTGCATTATTGGTTAATCTTTAAAATAATCTTATAGTTTATATTGTTCTGCGCTTCTCTTTTCAGAGTTTCTGTTCCTGTAATAGATTATACTAGAAATATCAATATCTCCTGAAAAATGGCATTGTCGGCAGAGGGAATTTAAACCACTCTCGCACTTACACTTTGTGCCTCGGCCGCCACGTTTTTATATATAACCATTTATACCCAAATTTTTTGACCTTTTTTGTCATCGCAAAACATACTAACGTCCTCAGATTCATCAAACACCTTAAATGTTTAAGGTAAATAATCTGCCCTTTAAGAATTTTCAAAGTTATATTATTGCAATTTGGTAATTCCATACCTTCGTGGTAAGTAACATTCTTGGTTTAGACGTCTTTTATTAAAATATTTATTTTTTTCAAAGAACATGCAAGTTGCTTAAAAATTCCAAGAAATTGACACCACAAAAACGTTCGTACCTGAAACACACCAAAAGTTTTTAGTAATTTTATTTTTTGGTGAAATAGAAAAATTAAAATCAATCAAAAATTAAAGTGTTGGCTTTGAAAGTGAATAACTCGGTCAAGTTTCAAAGGATTGCATTAATTTTTTTTAGTTTGAAATTTTGATTAATTATCCCGCCAATCTTGTTTCAATCTTTTTCATTTTCATTTCCCTTCTTATTTGTATAGTTTTCAAAAAAAAAAAAATTTTATCGAATTTCTTTATTTCGCAAGAAAGTTTGGTAAAAATATTTGTTGTTGGAAAAGTATTAAAAACAAAAATGGGTTTTTTAATCTTCTTTCATACGGTATTTAATATACGGTATTTAAATTTAAGTTTTTGTTTGTTTTTTTTTATTCATTTTATATTTTTGTAATTCTGTTTGCATAAAAAGTAATGGTGTAGTGAAAAAGTCATAACAATTTCTCAATTCGTTTGTAAGTTATACTCTCAAGTAAACCTTTAACCACTGCCGTAACAACAACAGCACCACCTACCGGGTCAAACTTTAGACCTAAACCATCTACAGACCCAGCCGCACACACACACACCAAATTTCATCACAATCGGTCCAGCAGCTTAGGAGGAGTTCAGTGACAAAGCCATGTACAGAAGAATTTTATTCTTAAAACTAGCAAGGATGGAGCTTCGGCAGGGTACCGAAGCTAAAATACCACCCCGCTGCCATATTAGAGTATATTCGAAGTCTTAAGCCACGACATACACGATGACATTCAGTTTTATATATTAATGTATTAACGAAAGTTTTCCTATTTTGATGACGTCACTTTGTATGGGAGGTAGGCGTGGTTTTGATGCGATTTTGCCATATATCATAGAGATGGTAAATGTTATATATCAAAGTAAATTTCAAGACATTTCTTTAATTTTTCTGGATTTTAAAGACATTTTACGGTTAATATAAAGTCACTTTGTATGGGAGGTAGGCGTGTTTTTCATTCGATTTGGCCCATTTCATAACTTGATCTTCCTTTTTTAAACATAAACTTATATTTTGAATTAAAATTGCGGCTGTAATCGTGTCGACAGACGGACAGACAGACGGACACACGGAAATCGACTCAGGATGTGATACTGATAAAAAATATATATATTTTTCTATACCTGCCACGCCTCCTTCTTTGCGTTACAAACGGAATGACAAAGTTAATTACCCCTTACGCAGTACGCGTTGGGGTATAAATATAGATGCTTCTCTCAGAGAAATGTTTAACTTTAATTTGTCGATTTGTACGCATTTATTGCTGATTTTCGCTCTCACACCAATGGTATTAAAATTATTTTTGACAGATACTTACATAATTTTCTTCATTTTGTTTTTAACACCACATGAAAAGACATATATGGCCTTGTGATGCTATCTTAAATGGTGGTCTCTAACAGAAATAGCAAACTGGAATATCGGACATTCTATTGCTGGCTAGATAGCATTCAATTTTCCGTTTCTTATTAAAATTTCATGTGCTTGCTTTTTTCTTTTTAATAGTCTGCGAGTTATTTGTGCTAAAAACTAACGGCACAACTGGCTAGCGGCTCGCAACAACTGGGCAACAACAACCAGCAAGCACGAATTCACTTACATATAAATTAATTTCCAATTCGTATCAAATAATAAAAATGTTGCTTTCCTGCCGCATCCGGAGACTTTAATAATAAACTCAGATCTTCAATATCAAAGTAATTTATTGAATGTTATATGTTAAAATTAAGGGTGGAATGACGTGTAGGCGAGTGGAGAGAGAGAGAGTGAGTTTATTATCTAACAATATAAGATGAAATAAAAATAAAGTGAAATTAAATTCTTAGCTTCTTAAACGAAAGTTTTACTTGATGTTACTCCTCGGGCTTGATTCGACAGAAAAGACAAACTTTTCGACGCTAGAGAATTAAATACCCCATACGATACATATACATAGACAAATTTGCAGTTTAAATACTGGTTATTCTAGTTTCATATACATAACATAATTTTCTTTGCAATCTCTCTTACTCTTCTGCTGCATAATCAACAATAGTGATTTAATTAGGTTCCCTGTAGGAAAATCAACTAATTTAAAAGTAGTTGATAAAGTAGTTTTTTGTCAACCACAACTAGTTGAAATTCTGACTTTTTTCCATAGAACGAACTAACTTATTTTGTATGGTGATGTCCGCTAAATAAGTCAATTGACTGTCGTCTGCATATATTTTCAACTACTTGTTAAATTAGTTACATTTAAATTATTTTTTTAATTGCTTTAAAATAACCAATTAAAAACTATTACTGATGGCCAAAAGTTAATAATATTTGATGAAATAACATGGTTAAATATATATAAGCTTGTAATCTAATAAAAGTTTTCAATTAAAACATGCCAACATCAGAGTAGTTGCCGCCTGAATATAATTCAAAGTAGTTCATATACTGGTTTATTTTAAACTAGTTTTTTAACTAGTTGTTTTTGTTCTAGTTGTTTTGTTTAACAAAAAACAAGTTAGTTTGTTCCTATAGGGTTTGAACACTTAAATCTTAAATCTTCGTAGTATTTGTTTCGTACAAATTTTAAGTCGTTTTTCTTAAAACTACGTTGTTCAAAACTGCGGGCAGCCTAGCTCAAAAACTACTTGACCTGTTCTTACAATATTTGAAAGAACATTTTTTAATAACATTTTAACCAATCAGAATGAAACTGATTTTTAAAATAGCCTTTTAAAATCGTTTCATTCAAAATTTCAAACAAAAAATTAATAAAAAATTAAATTTTTTTTAATTCAGAGTACGTATAAATTTATAAAACAGACTTTTTTTAAATTATGACTCATTCAGATAGGAGATATTTTTATGTTTCGAAATTTCAAAAATTTTTTCTCTCGGGTCAACCTGGGAGCCAGCAGAATGCCCGCAGTGTAAAAAGAGGTATTTTACAGCAATCGCTGTAGCCAGGGCCATCTTTGTTTTTGGGAAAAAATTTTTTTTTTCATCATTAATGTATATTTTACAAAATGTGAAAATTTTAAAACTCTAAACGAATTTCTTCTTATAAAAACCATCACCTCAATATCACTCTTTTTTACTCTCCTCTAAATGCATTGGCCTTAAAATTAATGTCTCGGTTAATATAAAAAAATGTCACACCCTCTTTTACAGCCCAGACATAAATATATCTGCTATATTTCAAATGGTTTTGGTTGTATAAGGCTAAAATTTTGTACCTTAGTTTGTATGGTTAAAAATGGGCGTGGTCGCACTATAACTACTCCCAACTTTCAGAAATCATTATAAGTTCTACATTTTTTCATAATAAAACTTGGTGTTAAGGTGCTACGAATTCAAGTGGTGGTCAATATATATAAATGTTGACATGACTTCTTTTACCACCCATAAATCAATTAAAATTCAATATATCAAACGGTTTTGATCGTATAAGGCTAAAATTGGTAAATTAATTTATATGGTTACTGTCGAAAACTTTACAAAAAAAAAATGGACGTGGCACTTTGATTACACCTACTTTGCAGGAGATACCTAAACGGATAAGCAACAGCAATAGAATGTCCGATATTCCCTAAAAAACAGTAAGTTTATGGCAAGTACTGAGGAGTTTGCCAGAAGAATCAGCCAAAGAACCAACAAAGGGATCGCACCTGCTAGGTTTGATTCTTACAGCCTTGAGATGCCTCTGGAACATTCACCAAAGTCTTCAAATACAGCCACATCGCCAGAAAATCCAGAAATCTCCGATCAAACTTTAGCGAACCAGCCGACGCCGACGCCCGAGCCACAAAGTCATCGTCAAATGCAGGAGAATGCAAGAGCCACTGCCGCCACTCCAACTGTACCGAACCAGCCGACGCCGACAGCTCAGCAATCAGGTCATCAGATCATCAGGTCATCAGGGCAAGATCCAGGGAGGACACTCAGTTTAGAAAAGGTATCCAATGAATTTAATAGACGTATTTTAGATCTCAAAAATTAATTTGGGCGTCAAATGCACGCCATGCAAGAACTAATGATGAACAACAGCGAAATAATGCAGAACACACACGTCGAATTGAAACCACAGCGCAGCCTGCACCCAATGTTATGCCCGTGCAACTGTCAAATCCCACTCCGTTCGCCCACAATGCTATGCCCGCTCAGAGATCAACCTGCGCGCAATCTGCACCTAATTTTATTCCTGTACAATTTTTGAATTCCACGTCCATGTCTGCTCAAATGCCCTATAATCCATATAGTGCTTCAGTAGAGTTAATCAACGGTAGCCAGCTGTTAGCGGCGCACAAATAAAAAAAGATTTACCCTTTACCAAAATTTTCCGGTCTGCCAGAGGAGTGGCAAACATTTTATGAATCCTACGAGAGCACCACGCAAGAGTTTGAGTACTCGAGCATACACAATATTATGCGCCTTAGGGAGGCCATTCAAGGCAAGGCGCTCCATTCAAACCGTGGAGTCACTTCTATGCAGCTCTAAGAACGTCGAAGCCATAATTTCTACGCTGAAAGAGACCTACGGACGCCCGGAACAACTCATCAAGTCGCAAATTGAGAAGGTTTGTCGCTATGTCATACGTGAATGAGAACAATATACCAGCATTGATCGCCTTTGCAAACCAAATCAATAACATGGCTACGTCTATTGAGTCTGCTAATGGAATGCAACACCTTGCTAATCCTATGTTGCTCAGCGAGCTGATTGCCAAATTGCCGCTCTCACGACAAATGCAGTGGGCTGAAAAGTGTTTGCAGCTAGAAGCTCCGCCTACGGTTCTTGACTTCAGCAAGTGGTTGTGTGGTATGAGAAAACTTGCCAACATGGTCGCAGACTCACTGCCGTCGACGCCAGCAGCAGCTATGCCATCTATGCCACATAGTAGAAGACATCAGCCTTTAGTTTCAAGCGACAATAGAGCACGTACATTTGCGTGCGTCAGTACGAGTATTATTAAGAAATGTCAGATGTGTGACGGTTAGTGTCAGTCATTGGTACATTGTAGTTAATTTTTAGCGCTTTCTGTAGATGAAAGATGGGAAAAAGTAAAGACTGTTCATGCGTGCTTTTCGTGTCTAAAGCCTGGTCACCAGGCGAACAAATGTTACAGCAAGCGCAGATGTGGTACCTCTGGATGTTCACACTTTCATCACCGCCTTTTAACACTACTAGTAAACGCGTTCAGCCTTCTATTTCAGCAAATATTGTCACACATGCAGTGAACGACCGACGAAGCTGCCACGCTGAATCGAATCGAGAAGATGACACTATTCTGTTCCAAGTAATTCCAGTGAAATTGTATTACATAGAGAAAACAATTCAGATCAATGCATTCATTGACGATGGTGCCAATGTCACAATGCTGGATGCCGATGTGGCACGTGAACTTGGAGTCCATGGACAGAAAGATATTCTGGAGCTGCAGTGGTTGAACAAACAGATGCCGAGAGAAGCGGTTGAAAAATAGCGCTGAAATCTTCCAAATTACCAAAGTGCTTATATCCAAGAACTTAGCATTGCCAGATCAGGAATTTAATTATAAAAAGTTTGTTAGTCAAAATAATAATGTTTCTCTCGCAGGGTTGCCAATAACGAGGTATAGAGTAACTCAGCCGTAAGTGGTCATCAGTCTCACCCATGCGTTTCTAACGGTGCCTGTTGAAGTTCCACGGATATGGCCACGACCCGGTCCAATCGCAATTAAAACCAGACTTGGTTGGTTAGTCTATGGACCGATTGATGTGAAAGATAAGAGCAGAAAAGGAACATCGTGCCACTTTCGACAAGTACAACGTAGAAAAGAGAACTTGGATGTAATGGAAGAGCTGATGCGCAACTATTTCGAAATGGAAACTCTTGGAATTCGTGTTGACTTAAAGCCACTACGCTCCGAACGTGTAAAAAGAGCTGTGAGCATTTTAGAAAAAACAACAAAGCGCGATGAAGAGCGATACGAGTCTGGACTACTCTGGCGCGACGACAATGTTACTTTTCCCGAAAGTTACGATATGGCGTTAAGTCGCTTGGAAAAGTTAGAACGAAAACTGGAACGCGATCAAGAGCTTGCAATTGAGTATAACGCGAAAATCAATGAATATTTGGATAAAGGATACGCTAGACGCCTGAGCGACAAAGAAGCGCAAGTTCAAACAGCACGGACTTTGTATTTGCCGCATTTTGCGGTCAAGAATCCGTATAAAAACGGCATAAGGCTAGAGTTCGATGCTGCCGCAAAAATTGAAGGCGTTTCACTCAACACAAATTTGTTGCCAGGTCCGGACCTGAACCAGCCGTTATTGTCTATTTTGTTCAAATTTCGACAAGCTCCAATCGCGATATGTGGCGACATTCGAGAAATGTTCCACCAGGTTTGCATTCTCAAAGCTGACCAAGACACATAAAGATTTCTGTGGAGAAGTGGAAACGTATCACAGCCATCGGAGACCTTCGTAATGGAAAGAATGGTTTTTGGCGCTACGTGCTCTCCGACGACGGCACAGTATGTCAAGAATTTAAATGCTGAGCAGTTCGCAGAAAAATACACACGTGCATTCAAAGGGATTTTGGATCGGCATTACGTAGACGATTACGTGGATTGTTTTCAATCCGAAGAAGAAGCAACACAAGTAGTCAATGACGTCATTATGATACACAAAAAAAGCCGGGGTTGAGATGAGGAACATTGTATCAAATTCAAAAGATGTCATGCGCGAGGTTGGCAACGCCAAGACTTCTGATTGTATGAGTGTTGAAGGCGAAAAAATCGAAAGAATTCTAGGCATGCATTGGATACCGGATAAAGATGAATTTTCATTTACTTTTAAATTCACTAAGGTCTTACCAGATATATTATCAATGAAAAGAAAACCCACGAAGGGAGAGATGCTCTCACTGACTATGTCAGTCTTTGACCCATTTGGTCTGTTGCAGAATTTCACCGTTTGCAGCAAAATTTTAATGCATGCTGTTTGGAAATCGGGAATTCAATGGGACGAACCATTGCCCGACACGATTTTTGTAAAATGGAAAAGCTAGTTGCAAGAACCTCCCAACGTTGAAAAATTCATAATGCAGCGGTGTTATTTTTCTAAATTTGAATACGAGGTAGCTGACCTACACATTTTTTGCGACGCGAGTGAGGAGGCGGTGGCTGCGGTGGCTGCGGTGGTTTACTGGCGATATACGAGTTCTCATGGTGTGCATTTAGTCTTTGTAGCGGCGAAAACATCTTGCGCTCCCACTAGATTTCATTCAATCCCGAAGCTCGAGTTGCAAGCAGCAGTGGTGGCAGTGCGGCTGAAGAATACGATCTTAAAATATCACGAGGCAAAAGCTCAACATTGCAGGTTTTGTACAGATTCGTACACAGTGATCCGCTGGATACGTTCCGACCATCGTGCGTATAAACAGTTCGTAGCCAATCGAGTAGCGGAAATTTTATATAGTTCTCAAGAAGAAGACTGGAGTTGGTGCCCCGGTGAATTAAACCCAGCGGACGAAGCAAGCCGGGCCAAGTTTCCTGATGTAGGCGCTATAAAACAGTATTTAAGGATAAATATGCATAAAAACGGAAAATTTGGTAAAATATTTTGGAAAATAAAAAAAAAGGACTGCCTCAGAATAGCAAATTTTTTTTTTTATTTAATAATTATTATGTCTTCTTTAAGCCCTGGGAGTGCCAAGGTGCGCAACTTTTTTTTTAATTTTTTGTTCGAATGTATATGATGGTCTTAAAAATGGCTGTAAAAACCGTGCTCTGACCGTTTTGTATGAAAAAAGTCGAATTTGAGGTCAATGAGAATGTATGATGAGCTTAAAATATTTTCAACACATCACAAAATATTTTTACATAAAAAAAAAAATTTCAATACACACAAAATAAAAAAAAAAAATTTCTTAAACGAAGGTTTTTTCTTAGTTAAAACAGAAAATTTGGTAAAACCTTTTTGAAAATAAAAAAAAGGACTGCCTCAGATTTCCAAAATTTTTTTTTTGTTTAATCAATATTATATGTACTTTAAGCTATAAGAGTGCCGAGGTGCGCAAATGTATGGTTGTCTTGTTATTTAACCTGTTTGATGGACCTAAAAATGCTATTTATTTTAATTGAAAAACCAGGTTCTCACCGTTTTTTTCAAATAACGGCTGTAATCGTGACGACAGATTGGCAGGCAGTCATTGCTAAATCTACTTAGGAGGTGATGCTGATCAAAAATATATATACTTTTCTACACCTGGCACGCCTATTTTTTGGCATTTCAGACAGAAAAAAATATATTTCCCTTACAAAGTACACGTTTCGGTATTAAAATATGTATACATGAAATTAATAAAAATATATAATATATATCAATATAAAAATATATATATTACGACAAGAAAACACTGCTCAAACTTAATGACAATGAATTAAAAAATATTAAAAAAATATGTCTTGCTAATATTATATGGGAGTAACATGCAATTTCTTTACATTATATCCTTTGCTGTTTGTTCTTCTTGTTTTTATTTAAATGTATTTTTCTTACTCGCTGATTTTTTATGCAATTCTTCAATTCAAAAAATGGGTAAAATCGAGAAAGTAAACGTGTGGTATAAAAATATATATATTAAGAAAACTATACACTCTGCTCAAACTGACATGAAAATCAATTAAAAATTTTTAAAAAAATATATTTTGCAATAATTACATGAGGGAGCAACATGCAATATCTTTAAATTATATTCATTGCTGTGGGCTCTTATTGTTTTTATTTTTAAATGCATTTTTCTAACTCGCTCATTTTATGTACAGTTATTTGCTTTGTGAGAAAAAAATAACAAAAACGAAAAAGCAAAAAGTAAACAAAACAAGCAAGTGAAAACGAAGTCAAAGTTGATAAAAGTATTAACAAAAATAGTTAAATAATTAAAAGTTACTGAAGTGATTTGAAGATTAAGAAAATTAAAAATGACAGATTTTACTGGAGGTTTACTTAATAAAACATTCATTGCTTTAAAAAAGTGGCTTTAAAAATATTTTTCGTAGGAATAGTTATTTCAATATCCCGTGTGGAGTTTTGGAGTCATCAACAAAGTGATGACTTTTACGATACGGTCATACATTTTGTTTCTTCAAATGAAATTTTATCTGATGAAATTGTTAATGAGATGAAGGTGAACATTCGTTTTTATGCAAATAAGATTCAACAAAAGTGGAAGTCAGCTGTTCGCCGTAAGGATAGGTATAAATGCAGCTATTGTACTTACTACACTATGCGGCAAATTTTTAAGTTTCAAAATTTGGAAGTTCTACTACACAGCAAGACTGTTTTGAAATTTGTCATATAGTGTAAAGATAATATTTTTGTTTTCCTGTAAGAATAAATTGAAAATACTTTTCAAATTTTTGATGAAGAACTTAGATTGGTTACAAATGGAAGATATTGTATTAGTTCAACAGAAAAGTGATCAAGCCTCTGTTCAAAACGTCTTAGAAGAGCTCCCTACTACGTCTAAAGGCTCGCTCGGTAGACCATCAAAACTTTTTGCAGATTGCGGAGAACGTTCAAAGCAAAATAAAGTGCGTGATTTGTTGAAATCAAGAACTGTGAATGAGCTCTCATATGCTGCTCAAATGTCTAAACGGGCAAGTGGACTCCGTACTGTTGCAGATATTATAAAATCTGTTTGTGAATCTCCCGAAGAGGCGAAAAAAATTAAAAAATTAAAATATAGTACAGAACACACAACACACTTACACCAATGTGGAGGCGCTCGCCATTTACATTGACAGTAGGTTAACTTCCTATACCTACAACAATCTTCGAAAAAGAGCATTACGAGCGGGCCATAATTTATATCCTTCTCTTTATAAACTTGCAAAAGCAAAGAAAGACTGTTTTCCTTCAGAAAATTCAATCACTGTGACTGAAAGTAGTGCTTCCATAAATATGCAAGACATTGTCAATCACACTACGGAAAGGCTGTTAAATGTGATACAGTCGGTTATTGCTGGCAATATTGAAAATTTTAGTACATTGACTTTAATTTGTAAATGGGGTGGTGATGGTAGTTGTGGTCATAGTACTTATAAGCAAAGGTTTAACGAAGAGGATAGCACTGATGAGTATTTATTTGTAATGTCATTTGTTCCTATACAGTTGCGTCTAACTGAAAATTCAAATGAAGTGGTATGGCAAAATAAACATCCATCGTCCACTCGGCTTTGTAGACCAATCAAATTTGTATTCGCTAAAGAAACCGAAAAAATAATAAAAGAAGAATTTGGAAATATTCGTCATCAAATTGAAAGTTTGAAAGATGCTGACTTTAACATATCATCCAAATCATTAAAAATTAAATTCAAATTTGTTTGCACCATGATCGACGGTAAGATAGCCAATCATCTTTCGTCTCATAAGTCAACACAGTCGTGTTATATATGTGGTGCCAAGCCAACTGAAATGAATGAAATCCAAAACCTCAAAGAACCTCGACCAGAATTGTATTCTTATGGCTTATCATCTCTACATGCTTGGATCAAAACGCTTGACTGTATCTTACATATAGGGTACAGGCTAGATGTAAAAAAATTGGCAATCCGCGATATCAATAATAAGTTATCTGTCGAAAATAGAAAAAAGCAAATTCAACTTCGTTTTAAAAAATAACTTGGTCTAGTTATAGATAAGCCCAAGCCAGGCTATGGCTCTTCAAACGATGGGAACACTGCTCGACGATTTTTTAAAAGCCATGAAAAAAGCTCTTCTATAACTGGAGTAGACGAGAAGCTTATAAAAAGATTTTATATAATTTTAAGCTGTATCTCCTCTGGTTATAATATAGATATTTCTTCATTTGAAATGTATATTAATGAGACTAAGGCATTATATATTCAACTTTATAGCTGGTATTTTATGCCGGCAACAGTTCATAAAATTCTCTGCCATGCTAAAGATATAGTGCAACAATGCATCGTTGGAATAGGGCAATTATCTGAAGAGGCACAAGAGGCTCGTAACAAAGACTGTAGACGTTTTCATTTGACAAGCACACGTAAAAGCTCAAGAGTCAATACAAATACGGATTTATTGAATATGCTTCTCATCAGTTCTGATCCTTTGGTTGATTCCTACCGAGAAAAGCCTCTAACTAATTAGAAAATTGCATCCGGACGTATTAGTTTTTCTTATTCCTGCTGGTGAATCAGAAATAACCGCCATACGACAATCTCGTTTTCCTCTTGTTAATGATGATTCAACTAGTGATGAATGGTCCGATCCTGAGGGCGATTTTTGGTCGTCGAATTAAAGATGAACATCCAATTCTTAATAATGTTAATATAAGAAAAAATAAATAAATTCTTCAATTTAGAAAGTAAATTTCGCAAATCACATACTAGACGTCTATTCGTAATTTTGTAATCGTACTTTTTCTTATTTGTTAGATATAGCGCTAAATATGTTTAAATTGTATGGCAGCTGCCACGCCCACTTGTCCAATCACGATGAAATTTTTTTTTACTTTTTTGAAGTTATACATTAGACGTCTATGGCTAATTTTGTTATCATAGCTTATCTCATTCCTAAGATATAGTGCAAAATGTGTTTAAGTTGTATGGCAGCTGCCACGCCCACTTGTCCAATCGCGTTGAAATTTTTTTAACTTTTTTCAAATCTTATATTAGACGTCAATGGCTAATTTTGTTATCATAGCTTATCTCATTCCTAAGATATAGTGCAAAATGTGTTTAAGTTGTATGGCAGCTGCCACGCCCACTTGTCCAATCGCGGTGAAGTTTTTTTAACTTTTTTCAAATCTTATATTAGACGTCAATGGCTAATTTTGTTATCATAGCTTATCTCATTCCTAAGATATGGCGCAAAATGTGTTTAAGTTGTATGGCAGCTGCCACGCCCACTTGTCCAAAATTTCTGAAATACTTTTTTTTGTACTTTCTTGTACCATAAACATCGAAAACTACCAAAAAATAATATTTTCCATCTAACTTGTACCAATCGCATCACTGTGGGCCGTTTACACATTTACCTGTTACTCCAGACGAACCCGAGCCGCTGACTCCAAACCACTTTTTACTAGGAGATGCTAACTCGACGCAAGTTCCAGCACCATTTGAGCCAAAATTATTATGCCTTAGAAAACAGTGGCGCCTATTACAAAATCTGAAGAATGGTCTCTGGAGGCAGTGGATCCGAATGTACCTGCCAGAGCTCACAACAAGAACAAAGTGGTGTTTGCCAAAAACTCCGATAGCTGTTGGTAGTCTAGTGTTAGTGTGCGACGATAATGCACCTCGATCCAAATGGAAGCGAGGCCGAATCTTAAAGCTTTATCCCGACAAGGAAGGAGTAGCCAGGTTAGCTGAAGTTAAGACCGATTCAGGAGCGATCAAAAGACCCATATCCAAACTGGCCGTTTTAGATGTAGAGCCAGCATCGATACCATCAAGTTGCGAAAATAGTGGTGAGTCCCCCCTCGGTAAACTCACGGGGGCCGGGATGTTGGTTACGCAGCAGAAGAGTAAGAGAGATAGCAAAGCAAATTATGTTATGTATATGAAACTAGAATAACCAGTATTTAAACTGCATTTGTTATGTATCTATTTAAATTTGTCTATGTCGAAAAGATTGTCTTTTCTGTCGAATCAAGCCCGAGGAGTAACATTAAGTAAGACTTTCGTTTAAGAAGCTAAGAATTTAATTTCACTTAATTTTTATTTCATCTTATATTGTTAGATAATAAACTCACTCTCTCTCTCTCTCCACTCGCCTACACGTCATTCCACCCTTAATTTTAACATATAACATTCAATAAATTACTTTGATATTGAAGATCTGAGTTTATTTTTAAAATCTCCGGATGCGGCAGAAAAGCAACAACTATATACACACACAAAATAATTATTGTTAACATTCTTTGGAATATTCTCCTTCTCAAATATATCGGTTTGAGTAGGTAAAATGATATAATAAAATAGCAGCTGCATTAACTTGATTTTTTCATTATATCGAACTCACGCGCGGGTCTGTTTTTAAGCTTATAACTTTCTTAATATTCAAGATATCTTTGTAAAATTTTTTTGCATATTTTTGAGATGTTTTTAAGTCACTTAAAATGAAAAATTTCGATTCTGGGATGCCTCTAAATGTATTGCCGGCCTTAATAGCAGATATTATAAATTTGGTCGTTTTTGGTGTTACTGTTCCTAAGATCTTAAATGATATCGCACGAACGATTTTATATAAATAAAAGGGCGGACAAAGTAGGCGTGGCAAATCTTATTTATATAGTGATCACCACTTGGTCTAATAGCACATACACATCATGTTTTCATTATAAAAACAAGTAGAACTGTGGAATTATGATTTCTGAAAAGTGGGGGTAGTAATAGTTCGACCACGCCCATTTTTAGTTGAGTTGCCAAGAGTAACCATACGAATTCAATAAAAAAATTTTAGTCCCGTACACCCAAATTCATCTGAAATATAACATTTTTATTGATTTGGTGGCGGTAATAGGGGGTGGGGCAACTGTTTTTTTTTTCATTATTCGAGATTTTGGTTCTGACAACAAATGCTGTAAATTTGGTGCCCTAAGGTGCTACCGTTCCTGAGATCTTAAAAAACCAACCCACACGAACGATTTTCTATGTACAGATTGGTGGTACAAAGAGGCGTGGCAACATTAATATATATATAGTGACCACCACTTGGTCTTAGATCACCTACACATCAAGTTTTATTAGCAAAACATGAACAACTGAGGAATTACCATGATTTATAAAAATTGGGCGTAGTTATAGTTCGACCACGCCCATTTTTAGTGCACTTTCCGAGAGTAACCATACAAACTAAATTACAAAATTTTAGTTCAATACACACAAATCCGTCTGAAATAAAGCGTTTTTATTTATTTGTGGGTGGTGATAGGGGGTGTGGCAATTTTTTTCTTGAAAACACATGTTGTAAATTTGTTGCCCTTAGGTGTTACCGTTCCTGAGATCTTAACGGACACCAACCCGCACGAAGGATTTCATATATATAGATATTTTCTATTAGAATATCATAATACTTCAGCCATTTGATGATTTATATTAAGGCGGCATCCACATTAATTCTAAATAGTTTTTATTGCATTATATATGAAGTAATTAAAATACTACTTAGAAACAAATGATTGATAAACTGCTTTGAATTATATTAAGGCGGCAACTACTCTGATTTTGACATGTTTTATTTGCAAACTTTTATTAGATTACAAGTTTATATATATTTAACCATGTTATTTCATCAAATATTATTAACTTTAGGCCATCAGTTATAGTTTTCAATTGGTTATTTTAAAGCAATAAAAAAAATAATTTAAATGTAACTAATTTAACAAGTAGTTGAAAATATATGCAGACGAAAGTCAATTGACTTATTTAGCGGACATCACCATACAAAATATGTTAGTTCGTTCTATGGAAAAAAGTCAGAATTTCAACTAGTTGTGGTTGACAAAAAACTACTTTATCAACTACTTTTAAATTAGTTGATTTTCCTGCAGGGTTATGAAAATGTTATACAAGCAAGAATAACGAATACTCGTACAATAAAACCTTGCATAACTATTTAATACAATTGCTGCAGTGCATACCACATCTCTATTTTATACAATCGTTACAGTAAGATTATATAAAACTGTTTTATTTTTCGATATAATCTGAATTGTTTGATTCATAAAATGTTCTTGCAATTACTCGTAATTCATTCGATTGCCACTCCTTAAACAATATAACATTCAATTTGAAGGGCTATATAAACTAGGTCATGCTCTCAATGTCGATTGCGAATACTTCTTTTTTTTTTTGTATAATAAATAAATATAAAAAGTAAGTCAAATTTAGTTCCCGAATCCACTGCTTTCTTAAAATTAAAAAATAACAACGTTAAATTAAAAGTCAACAGTGACAAAAGTAGGGTGAAGTTGGAAATTTTTGAATCAGCAGTGATATTTTTATTTTGAACACGAATTTAATTTTCATACTGAAATTGGTCATTGTTAGAATAAAGAATACAGTTATTTTTAATACTTAAATAAAAAAATTTTGTTTTAAGGTTGATCATTTTTGAATTCAAGCAAAATTTAAAAATAGACTTTTTGATTTAATAATACAAAATTTTTAGTATTAAAATCATATATTAATTTTAAAATTTTTTGCTTTTACTACAAAAACCTACAATATTGCTTTAAAAGCATTTTTAAACACTATTTTTAAGTTTTCATTGATGAAATAAAATAAAATCAACTTCCACTATAAATTGAGTGATTTAGACAAAAGAGACTTTTTGTGGAATTTTTCAAGTGACTGCTTACATAGGTATCACCAAAGTTGATCTCATTTAAAGACGCACAACTTGCCAAAGCAACATTATACAAGTAAAATCGTGCGTTCTGACAGCTCATCTCGTAAAGTTTTGTCAACGTCGATATAAAATACGATCGGCGCACGACCGCCCTAACGCAGTAATGTGAATTAGTTATTAATCCTTCGCGATAACTGTTATAGAAAGACTATATTTATAGCATAATTTTTTATGAGCTGTAACACCAATATTCCTTTCAAAAGTTTTTGGTTTTATTAAAGCTTTTTCCCCGCCAAATTTCTAAGTTGTTATTAATTATTCATTGAATTTAATTATTATCTTAAAAGAGTTATATAAATTTATTTCTTGACCACCTTTTTTTTAGTTGTAGACCAGTGTGTGTCGTCTCGACTTTCAGTGGCATGCCTTTCGAATTTATTCGCTGTTCTAAAAACGTTCAAATTGAAATTGAAAAATATAAAGGTAATGCATATTTATAGACGAAGTAGCTATGTCGTAAATGAAATGCAACTGCGAGGTTAGAAAATTTGCAAGAAAAGGAATAAGTATGCGTAAAAGAAGAAAAATCATAAGTAAAACGTAGTGCAGGTGCTCTTCAAAAAGAATCTTTGCATATTTACAGGCGCATTGGATGGTTGTGTTGAGTTGCGCTGCTGCATAGATAATTCGCAAGGCTGAAGATAAAAACTTTTACGCCAACTTCTTGTAAGTATTTTCAAGATTCTTTTAGGTTTCTTGCACATTTTTCCCGCTTTTTATGTTTAATGCTATTCACCTTTTTTTTTTTGTTTTTTGCAATAATCGCATTTTTCACCAAAACTTGCTGCACATTGCAAGAGTTGTATATGTTACGGCGCACAGTGGTTTCAAAGTGGAAATAAATAATTTTTTTCATGTTGCAATTTTTGTTCGTTTTCTTTTAATTTAAGTTTAGAAATGTTCCAATAACATATTTAAAAAAAAAAAAATTAAGATAAGCCTTGTCAATTTTTGTGGACGAGCAGTGAATTTTGGCAAAATTTTTCCTCTCAAAAATAGTCATGATTTTAAGCCAATTTTCGGTAGGAAACAGAGAACTGCACAAACCTACTTGAAATCGATTTCAAGTATTTGCTTAAAATACAAGTTCAAGCTAGCTTGAGCTTGATAATTTTCAATCAAGTATGACTGTGATTGAAAATAAATAAGCCCACGACAGCTTGCGAATTGCAAGTAGGCCAGCTTACAAGCGAACGGCACGAAATCCCAAGTAAAGGAAAAATTGATGCCTTCGGCAAAAAGCTTGAAATTGAAGGCAAGTATCCAATGTAAAAGCAAGTATCCAAAAAATGCAATGAGCTTGTGTAGGAAAAGCTAAAGCTTATTTGGACTTCTAAGAGTTCTGTGGACTCCTTGGTTGGTAGTTTTAGGGGGTAGTTGATTTCTGAATTGATGCCAAATTTAATATTCAAGATGGCGACTAGGATTGCCACCTAGATTTTATTGTGTTTTTGCGAATTCTTGTAATTTTAAAAATCTGACAACGGATTTGATTTCGAATCTAATGTCACAGCTTTAAAATTTAAGATGGCTTGCCACCTAAATTTTCACCATAGTCTTGCCACCTAGTAAAATGTATTTTTAAGAGTTTTAAACATCATTTAACAGTGTTGAGGGGTCGCTGACTTCAAATCTGATGTCAGAATTTTAAAATTCAAGATGGTTAATAGTGTTGCCACCTAAATTTTTTTATTTTCACGAATTCGGCGCTGGAGCAATCGTTAGGTAAAAATGGGTCGATGAGTCCGAATCCATTGCCCGAATTTCAAAATTGTGTAATTTTTCTTATAACAGTGTTGCCACCTAAGAAAATGTATTTTTAAGAGTTTTAAACATAATTTAACAGTGTTAGGGGTCGCTGACTTCGAAACTGATGTTATAATTTTAAAATTCAAAATGATTAATAGTGTTGCCACCTATATTTTTTTATTTATATAAATTTTTATGTATTTCAATTGCTTCACAGCCTGCAGACATGTATATATTTATATATATCATAATTTATTTACCTTTAGGTTCAGAGTTTTCTATTTTTTAACCATTCTATTAACGACTGCAACCACAACGGTAGCATACAAGTGTTTGCTTGGTTTTGACGTTCAGATTCGTGGTTTCAGTGATCGTTAGAAACACATATTGCAAATATGTAACTTGACTACGGCATCGTTCGCTGGCTGATCAGCTGTTATAGTTGTTTGACTCTATTCGAATTGTAAATTTGAAAAACACGAATGAACAGTGTTTTGAACGAAACGATTGATCGCATAGGAATAAAAAATGAAGCCATAAAATCAGCTCGATCACTAAAAACAATAATAATGTAAATAATTCCACAAACCACTTAATTGCTCAATGTATATTTATTGAAGACACAAACCGAACAAAAGCACTGCCGACATATAAGAAACAAAACAACATATGAGCTCCTCAGAGCACAAGTGGCGTAAGTCCATTAGGTGGAAGTTTTGTTCGACTTCTGGAACTAAATGTTATGATTTCTCATCAAAACATTGCTAAAAATATCTCACATTATATCTACATCGGAAATGAGAAATTTCAAAAAAAGTTCAGAGGACAAGTGGCGTAATCCCATTCATTTTATATCTCCCTTAATAATAAAGATAATCACTAGAGGAAACTTTTGTTCGACTTATGGAACTAAATGCTATCATTCATCATCAAAACATTCTTAAAAATATATCGAATTATATTTCTACAGCGGAAATGAAAAATTTCAAGAAAAGTTCAGAGGACAAGTGACGTAAGTCCATTCATTTCATATCTCCCTTAATTATAAAGGAAATCACTAGGGGAAAGATTTGTTCGACTTCTGGCACAAAATGCTATCATTCCTTATCAAAACATTCTTAAAATATCTCACATTAGATTTCTACAGCGGAAATAAGAAATTTCAAAAATATGTTCAATTTAGTATGCCATATTCTTCATTATTTTTTTGTATTATCAAGATAATTTTTTATGATATGAATATCTCTTTTTATTCTCTTGACATAGCTTGTAAGCAAATCTGAGTTTTTTATACATGTAGACACTTTGAAGTATGTAGACAAAATATAGAAAACTTCCCTAGTTATTGATATGGCAGCGCCCTATTTGACAACTGCTTGTGTATAACAGCTTGAGTCTACGTAGCAAAGACAAGCTTGTCGAATGAGTTAACGATAAGCTTCGTTCGAAATACATATTTCAGTTTGAATTCAATATCGTTCGCATTGCCATCGTTCATTGAATGCTTTGTTAGGAATACAAAATTAGGCTATTAGTTTTTACCAAATGTTGTTCAAGGACGCAAAAAAATCCGCCAGTTTTTTTTTCTGACCGCTCAACTTAAAGCCCAATACAAACATTTCTTTATGTAAAATACCGTAGACACCCGAATATCATAATGTTTTACTCTGTAAAAAAAAGAAATTTAGGTTTTTTGTCATATTAACTTTGCATAAGGAATTTATTGCAAAAATAAAAATAAAACATACTTTTCAAGTATGCAAAAATGCTTTTCAATAATACTTTATGTACATAAAAAAAGCCAAAATGCAATACTTTTTCTCAATTTTTTGTTTTAACTCTTGACAAATATCAATATTTTACGAAATTTTTTAAACGTTTTTACATTAATCGACTTTTAAGAAAACATATACGCAGAAAACATATAAATATTTCTGCTAAATATTTTGGATTCATGCTAATTAGAATATTCCTAAACAACGCAAAGAAATAAATTCACCAAAAGAGGTTATGAATTTTGGTATTTATTTCCAGCTTTTAACCACTGTGCGGTGTACTAAATCTGCCACTGTTTTCTTCGTCTAAGTTTGTGGCACCTTCTTGGACAGAGTGGAAAGGTTGGAATTGAGAGAATAAGAATGCGATAGCAATGCTAATAAATTCAACTACTAAAGCCGATTACGAAAAGGTGAGATTAAATGAAATCTATGCAATGAATGCAATATCGTAATTAAAAAGAAAGGAATTGAATCAATGCTCTAAAGCAGGGTCATACTTATCTCTCAGTAAAGTCTTCAAAGCAAGACTTTTTATTTTGTTGACACGATGCTATCAACATATTGAAAGTGGAGTTCATGAGCACTTTCTCTGAATGCTACATCTTTAAGCATATCAAATTCTAAAACGAGCAGCGTCTTCACATTTCCAATTTGATATGATTTAAATAATAATAACAGAGAAAAATTCGCAATAAAGCTGATTATGTCTTAAGTGGAAGGGTAAGGTTTGTTTCGTCTAAAAAAGGCTTTTTTATGAATTTTTTTAGAAAAAGTATGCGTGTCAGCTCCGACGTGTGACAGAAGCTTACTCCTCTAGATCGATAACCTTGGAATTTGAGATGTATTTTTAAGGTAAAGGGGGTGAATAAAAGCATCTCTTATATTAGTAAAAGGTTTGTATGCTTTTTAAATTTTAAAATATATTTATTACATAAATTCACTATGAGGTAAATTGATGAATTTTATTAAAAGTAACGTATTATTAAATACTGTAATATTAGGTTTGTGGTAACCGTGAAAACATAGCATCAATGGTTGTATCATATCTAGTTCATCTCATGGTTCTTCCAAAAACTAAATCTATATTAACTTCTTCTTTCAAAACTTGTATTAAGCGCAATCCTTCATCTGTATGATGAAACAGTTAACAATTTCCTTACATTTTCCATATTTTTTCTATTTAAGATCAATTAGTTGACATATTCTGTATTAAATGTCCTGTTATGTCATAGTAATAAAAATTCTAGCTAATTCTAAATCCAGCAAGTTTTATTTAATTGAAATCGGTGGAAAATTCGTCGAATTATTTAATTATCTACTTCACTACAAAATCACTAAAATAACTATGTTTTGCTTGATCTTATTTGCGAAAAACTCAGTTTAGGCAAAGCAGCATGAAAAACAACGATTTTGTGCTGTTTTTAAAAGATTAATGCTTTAAATTTAAATAACTCGACGAATTTTAAACTATTTTCAATGAAATAAAACTTGTTGGATTTATAACTAACCAAGTTTTTATATTATTATCAATTATAATAAAAGCACACTTTAATATAAACTATTCGTATGAGCAACCGCTACGTTGCAAGTGCACACATATTCAAACACACAAATTTTTTGTTGTGCTGAAAAAAAAAATAAAAAAAGAGAAGAGTAGAGAGCAACATCGAGTTTATTGAAACTCTCTCTGCTGTGAGTTTGTATTTTCTTGGTATTTCTTCGTTGTGGGTATTTCTCTGCTGTGAGTATGTATTTTGTTGGTATAACGCTGACTGCGTAACGCCTGATTTTTTAGATAACGCTCGATTTCACTCGACATTAAAATTTTCATACCGCGGGCAGTATATGAAATCGATTCTAAAGGAGTAAGCTCCAAAACGTATTACTGTAGGTTTATTTTACATATTATTATATAAAAGTACAACATTTGAAGAATATTTAAAAAAATTTTTGCTCAAAAATTAAAGAAATAACGGATTTGTTGTAGGTCTCCGCAGGCGCCTCGAAAAAAAGTTTTTGTGTGGTGACCAGCCTACAGCCTCACTGGATCATCTGAAACTAAAAAATCAATATACTTTCTTTAGTTTCTTACTTTATCTCACTTTATCTTACTTATCTCTAAATTTTTCAATTTTTGGTACCAACATTGAAGCCAAAATGACGATTTTTGACGAAAAAATCGACCTATTTGTTATTGTAAA
The DNA here is from genome assembly GCA_914767935.1 of Coremacera marginata. Taxonomy (NCBI): domain Eukaryota; kingdom Metazoa; phylum Arthropoda; class Insecta; order Diptera; family Sciomyzidae; genus Coremacera; species Coremacera marginata. The sequence continues at coordinate 56,596,244 of OU612044.1, forward strand.
ATTGTTAGTAATTAAAAAATTTGAAAAAACTCGATGTAACTAGAGAGCTATTTACATGTAGAATAAGTGTACAAAGCTTCAAAACGATCGGTTCAGTAGTTTTTTCTGTAGGCTGGTCACCGACTTTAAAAATTACATGCTTGGGAAAATCGATTTAAGGTTTTGTAGACTGGAAAAATGAAAATATCTTGAAAAAAACTGGATTATATATATATTACATATTACATATTTTTGCTCCTGTCTACGTAAAACTCTGTCTTCTTTGGTCTCGCGAGCAGCTTGCTCGTCCGCTCTGCTGATCCACAAAGAGTCTATCGCGCGCGCCCATGCGCACTTGTCCCTAAAGTGATGGCCAAATGTTGCATGAAGGTCAGAAAAGCAGTAGAGTCAGTAAAAAGTAATGCTGTTACATATGCTGCAATTTCAACGACAGTTGCGGTACCACTCACTGATTTGGGACTAATTTTCCATATGAGTTGGTTGTAGCTTTCGTTGTTGTTCTACGTGAAACAACCCAGGCAACGTTTCAACAGCGTATCTTTGCTTAATGGCTTCATTTTGTATTCCTATCCGAACAATCGTTTCGTTCAAAACAGTGTTCGTTCGTGTTTTTGAAATTTGTAATTCGAACAGAATCAAACAACGATAACAGCTGATCAGCCAACGAACGATGTCGTAGTACAGTTACATATTTGCAATATGTATTTCTAACGAGCACTGAAACCACGAATTCAAGCGTCAAAATCAAACGAACACTTTTATGCTATCGTTGTGGTTGCAAACTTTAAAAGAATGGTTAAAAAATTAAAAAATCTGGACCTAAAGGTAAATAAATTATGAAATATATAAATATATACAGTGTTTGAAGGCTGTGAAGCACTTGAAAAACATAAAATAAAAATGAAAACTGCAATGGCTGCATACATTTTATATTGTTATGTCAAAAGCAAACACAATCACTGAAAACAATAATAATGAAAAGCAAGTCCGCAAACCACATAATTTCTCAAAGTTTAATTATTGAATACACAAACCGGACAAAACCAAAAAGCACTGCCAACATATAAGAACGAAGCAACATATTAAAAACATCTTTGAAGTAAGTAGACAGAATACAAAAAACTTCCCTAGTGTTTGATATGGCAGTGCCACATTTGACAACTGCTTGTGTATAACAGTTTGAGTGTACATATCAAGCAAAAGCTTGACGAATGAGCCAACGATAAGCTTCGTTCGAAATACAGATTTCCGCTTGAATTCAACATCGTTCGCATAGCCATCGTTCGTTGAATGCTTCGTTAGGAATACAAAATAAGGCTATACATCTTCATATATTGTCTTTATTGCGTCTAAAACATCAGCTGGAAGTGAAGAGTAACTGTGCTTGAATGATCGTAATGTTTTTGCAGCTTCAGTCTTCTTCCACTCGCACCACAATTCATCGCATTTTTTATGCTGGGGATTTTGATCAGTCATAGAATAATGATAAAAATTCGCCCATATAGCGTTCCTCATTTTGCTTGCCTCAGTTAGTTTGCCTATACCGGAAAGAGTTTTTCTCTTCACTTTTTTACCAGATTACGTTTTTGCATCGACCACGTGCGATTTCACTAAGTCATGAAGTCTAAGTTTGCCCATCCTTTTTTTTACGTGTCCAATACATTCTTTCTTTATTATGAAGTTATTACCATAAGGTTTCGCATTGATTACTCCGGTGTTGGTTTTACCAATATAACGGTATTTTACTTTTAAAAACTGTATCGACCGTTGAAACATTTTCGCGATAGCGCTCACTTCCATATTACCAGATGGCCCACTGTGATTTGATTCACATTGTCCTTTGTTCACGTGCTCCTCGTGCCATTCTTCATATTCTGAAGGTCCTAGTTTTTTGCTCTAGGTTTCACATAAGTTACAGTACGAACTGCTGACAAAAATATCAACAACTTTGCCGGTCCAATAGCCGACAATGACGATACACAAAAGAGCGAATTAAATTTTCTTTTTTTCCACGTGCCGTCACCGGACACTGTAATTTCGTCTGTGTCTTCGCGACTATTTTGTTTACAAGTCTCTTCTTTTTCTTCTTTGATGGCAGCAGCAAAATATTTATTCGCAACAGTTTTTACGCTGGGGTTCATTTTTTTCAATGAAAGTATTGTACTCGTAGCACGGTTTTGAAATAAAACTACTTGCCTTGTCCATCAATCCACAAACTTTCACACACCCGGCATGTCCTAGGCCTAAAACTCGCATTACGAATGCAAAGCTATTATTTATATCGTAGGCATTACCATCAATTCTTCACTCGACGGAACATAGTTTGGAATTTTGCACTTTTCAAACGTAACTTTTATTTTGAAGCCAAGACCTTCTTTTCTACAAGATTCAAATGCTATCACACGTTTTACACTTCACTAAAGTTGCTACAGTAGAAAAAACTAGAAGAAGTCCATAATTCGATAATGTTTTTTAAGATCTTCCTCGACTTCAAGCGATGCATTCAATTTGTTTTTTTTTTCGCTGATGCACTAGACGCTCTTACTTTCGTTTTTCAATCCTGCGGCATTACTCTTTTTCTTGGTCGGCTTACTCTTGGGTCACCCTGTGCACGTCCTTCTCTGCCAGTTGGTTTCGGCATTTTTTCGATCATAAATACGAAATCACTAAAAAAAAACTAAGCAAAAACAAAACGGAGCACGAGTTAACGAAATTGTAGCAAAACTGAAATGACGCACATATCTGCTCTCCTAAGCGTTCAATTTTAGACTGAAATATATATCCTACATCGAAGGATACAATGTACGTTACACATTTTATTTACGTGAAGATATTAAGACGGAAAGAAGGGTCAATACAATATAGACCGAAACAGTTGCAGCTCGCCGCTCAGCGCAGGTAGCTAAAAGGCTCGCAAAACTGAGTTCGAGGTACATTAATTCAACATACTGTAACTTCGTCAGTTTTGCTCCGAATGACCTAACAAATATATACAATATTCTTCAGATGTACTTTCAGAAACAAAAATAAAAAAAATATGGAAAAAAAGTTGTCAAACCTTACCTCGCCCTTAAGTTGCTTACTAATTTCCAAACGTTGCTCGTTCGTGAACTTCACCATAAAAAAAAAAATATAAACCTTGACTGAAGTTTTCATATTGTCAGATAATAAAAAAAGTTTAACGGTGCGTTTGTATTAAAACACAAAATTGTTATGTCCCTATTGAAAAACCCTTTGCCTCTCTTCCACTGCTCTTAATTTTGATTTTGCACTAAAGGTCTTAAATTTTCATTATTGCACAATTAGTTTTGGAACACATCACGCTCAAGCGATAAACTACAATAAAGCATTCACTATAAACCCTGCCGCACTGTAACTCTTTTCCTTGCCTCATTTAACACCGCACACTTCGCTAACTAGTTTATTTTTTTCTTCGTTTTTCACACCTGCAAGGGTAATTTTAAGTCCAAACCAGACAAATGATCAAAATATAAATTCTGCCAAATTGCGAAGAAAATGGCAAGCGGCACGATGGCGCTCGGCTCGTTCGCTTTAAGGATTCATGGCAGGAATTTGGCCATAAAATAGCATCAGCATAATGCTTCTTCTTTGGTTTCTTCTACTTCTTGTAGGTGGCTGAAGTCCCCCTTTGACAGTGAGAGTCATCTTCCACAAAGTGTCTGCTGCTGCTACCTCTTCTCCTGCACACTCTTCACTTTTCCTTTTTTTTATGCGTCGGCAAAAACTTTATAATCTGTTAATTATTTGTCTTCTGCCAAGTTAGCGAAATTTTATTGCATCCCCCAATGGGAAGCCATGCAATGCAGCAGCTGTTTGGGCTGCTTCGGAGACCATTGCACAGAAATACTAGCACCGGATGCCGCTGAAGCCATTGAATTATTTTATTTAAGGTGTTGGTGGAGCTCGCTTCTGCTAGGTGTGAGCGGTGATTTTAACAAAATTATATTAAGATGACAATAAATATTGAGATTTACTTTATTTTGTGTGCTAGAGGAATGATGCAAAAAAGTCTGGGTCACGTCATAACACGATTGATTTAATATTTCGTAAACTATATTTTCAACCAAGCATGATGTTAATCATGTTGTAAGAACTACTACATTATGTTTTATATAATCTGTTGGTAACTCTTTTTAACAAAGCATCACACGTGTCAACTTGGCGAATTTCTACCATAAGCATACTTTTCGGTAACTTTTTTCTGAAACTCATACTTTCTTAAAGCCCGTCCGATATTAAATTTTTTGTCCAATTTTAAAATCTGAAAACAAGTAGCGCGTGGGCAAAACAGACATTTTTTGTAAGAAGAGGATAAACATATGCACATTGCAAAGTGCCACTTTTTGACAGTTCAGCAAAATTGTTACTTTTTATATCTGGTGTTTTTAAGAGCAGCTGCATTTAATACTCATAAATTAATATTAGCTACACACATCACTTCCAATTTAGCATCAATTTTTCTTAAATAGTTTTGTTTACTCTAAAAATGTCAAAATAATTATTAACAGCAAATCGCTTGACATTGCATTTTTTTTTTAAACAAAGATTGTCAAAAAACTATAAAGAAAACGATGCTTTACAAACAGTGTGTCCACGAGCTAGATAAAAAAAAGCTAAATCAGCAAAAAACAAAAGTCAAAAAAGGCTAAGTGGCTTGAAAAACAAATTTTTTTTCAAACAATTTTAAGTTTTCATTTTATTTTTAACATAAAATTTATTTTAAATATATAGGTAAGAAATTGCGAAAAAGTGAAATAATTGATATATTCTTATAATAATAAAAGGTTAGAAAAAGTTATCATTTTTGCACTAGCAACTTATATTATTCCACCATAAAATTATTCAGATAAATATTTCTTTTATATTCAGATAATCTATACTATTAATAAATCTGTAGCCACTTTTTGTGTTCACTCATCACGTTTAAACGACAACTCAGATTTTTATAAAATTTTGTACACATATTTATAGGTCAGCAGAGAGTGCAATAGGATACTTTATTTTAACCCATTAACAACCAATGTTACTATATAGAAACATATGCGTCTCGAATTTTCATTAAATACTGCATAATATTTCAAAAGTTTTAGTGCCAGTTTTTTAAAAAAAGTAAAATTAGCATGCAATAATAACTTATTTCTGCTCAATGGCATACATAGTTTTCACCAAAATGTTGCTTCAAGTCTAAAAATGTCTGTTTTTTATGGTTTTCTTTCAGCCCTAATGGATTAAATTGCACTTCGGTTAAATGAGAACAAAATCAATAAACGCTTTTAAATTTCCTTCAATTTGATATCAAAATCATGTATGTAGTTTGAAAACTGTGAAAAAATTTAGTACCAGATCTTTTTAGTATTAATTATAAGCTGAGAATGAGAGAAAAACGTCTTGAAATTCACACTTTTAGCTTTGAAGGCAAATATTTCAGTCAGTTTGCAATGGATTTCAATAATTTTTTTTGAAAAATGTTGTTTGTTAAAATATCCTTCAAACATAAGTTGAAATTTTTACTAAACCAAAGTATTAATATTTTTAAAAATTTTTTTAAAAAATGTTAGTTTAAGCCAAAAAATTGGATAAAAGTTGTTTTTGTTGTAAAAAAAATTAAATCCAAAATTTAGGTTTTCGATTTCCTATCAGATGATATGAAATCTTAAGGTTAATAATTTGTAGTATTACTTAAACAATAAAAAATCGTTTTGGTAGCGAAAAATCAAGCCTACCCACTATCAATTTTTGAATGAAAACTTTTTGAAAACCCGGCGAAGCGGCGGGTTTAAGCTAGTATTCAGATAAATCGGATAAGCTGCATCTTACATAAGCACTAAGTTAATCTAACAAACTTATGAGACTATCATGACTTTTAAGTGATGACAAAATTTTTGTAATCTTTTTGGTTTGGGCATCGAATATTAAGCAACAAGTTAAGCATTTAATTGTGAAGCAATTTTCATTGCAATTCAATAATTATTAACGTACATAAGTGCTAAATTATTAAATACCCGGTTCTTTTGCTGACGTTTGCATTTCACTGCCTACAAGCCGAGCTTTCATTCAAATTCACTCCTCTGTCACGTTTTAGTTAGTTTTTTGAAATACTCACAAGTGCTGGCTGTGCGAAACCCTAACGCTTAAAAACAAAAATGAACTATCGCCCAGTAAAATGTTTGGGCGACAGTTTAATTATTAATTTTTTAATAATTTTTTAATTTTTAATAATAAATTAAAACTTAATTTTTTTTGTCCAATTTTAAAATCTGAAAACAAGTGGCGCGTGGGCAGGACAGACATATTTTGTAAGAAAAGGATAAACGTTGTTACTTTTTTATATCTGGTGTTTTTAAGAGCAGCTGTATTAAATAAATTTATATTAGCTACACACATCACTTTCAATTCAGCATACATTTATACTAAATAGTTTTGTTTACTCTAAAAATGTCAAGTTAATTATTAACAGCACAGTAAATAATTGATCGAAACTTAACGAAGAATGAATTGAAAGAAACGGCAAAAAAAATGCAAAGAACAAGGTAGCCCTTATTCGAAGCGCCCATCTGGCAACACTGTAACTTTCCGCAGTGATGCCAAATCGACTAATGACATACCGCGTTTGAAGCGTCATTCCAAGCAAATGTTTACAATGGAACAGTACACGCCACGCGAACGCTCTAAAATTGTTGAAATTTACATTCAACAAAACAAGTCAATAGTGAAAACTCAACGTGCTTTCAAAAAAATAAATAAAGTGAAAAGAGCGCCTTCCAAGAAAACAATTTATCGTTTGTATGAAAGATTTACAACTGGTAATACTCTTGGTAACCCAAAGAGGCCAAATAAAAAGCGACCAAGACGATCGGATGAGAATATTGCAGCCGTACGAGCCAGTATTGAGCAGTCACCAACAACATCCCAAAATCGCCGTTCTCAGCAGCTCGGCATTCCCCGATCCACTTTACAACGCATTTTACGTGTTGATTTGAATTTGTTTCCGTACAAAATTCAATTGGTAAACAAATTGCTGCCTACCGATAAGCCACGTCGATTGGAATGGGCCCAAAGAGTCATCGAAATGGCTGAAGAAGACGAGCAATTTTGGCATAAAATTATCATGAGCGATGAAGCTCATTTTCAGTTGATTGGAACGGTAAACAAACAAAATTGTCGTATTTATGCCACTGAAAATCCACAAGAGATTTAAGAGGTACCTCTTCACGATGCAAAAGTCACTGTTTGGTGCGGCGTTTGTGCTAAAGTGCTCATTGGGCCGTTCTTTTTCGAAGATGATAATGGCCACAGAGTTACTGTCAATCAGGAGCGTTATCGCGATATGATAAACAATTTTTTCATGCCAATCGTTCGTCGAAAGCGTATCAGGCCCTACTGGTTTCAACAAGACGACGCGCCACCACACACAAGCCGCACTACAATCGATTTTTTGAAGCAATTGTTCCCTGGCCGTTTGATGTCAAAAAATGGTGATTTCGATTGGCCGCCAAGATCACCAGATTTAACGCCTCCAGACTTCTTTTTGTGGGGTTATTTGAAATCAAAGGCTTACGTCAACAAGCCAAAGACCCTAGAAGAGCTGAAAACCAACATCCGTCAAGAAATAACCGCCATTCCCATCGAAATGTTGAAGAAAACCATTGAAAATGCTGCAAAACGGGCACAATATGTCGTAGAGGCCAATGGCGACCATTTACGAGATATCATATTCAAGAAATGATGTAAGCAAATCTACTTGAACCCTAATTAAATGATATTCATGACTAACAGACAAAAAATTGTGGTTTCTTTGATTTATTTAAAAATAAAATGGGCGCTTCGAATATGGGCAACCCTGTACAGTCAGTCCTAGAAATTTTTCTACAATTCGTACCATATGCGTACTCACTCACGCCAATTGAATCCATGCATTCGTGCTATTTTAACTGATCTACTTATAATTTTCAATGATCAATTTAATTAAGTATCATACAGGCTTTAGACTCATTTTTGGTAATAGTTCACAATGAACAATCGCCCAAAATGTGTCAAATGAATTATCGCCCAAAAATTAATGATTGCCCAAAATTAACGAAAATATTTCGTAGAAGGGTAATTAATATTTTCCTTGCACGAAAGAAATAAAGTTTTAAATTTACGAAAACATTCAATTATTTCGCAAAAGGGAAATAAGCGTTCTTTAAGAAATCTTCTAAGTTTTTACTTGCGAGAAAATAATAAAGATTCAACATTTTCAAATAAAGTTTTCTCTTTTACGAAATATTTATGTTTTCGTAAAATTTTCTACATGATTCCTTTCGTACAAAGAAACTAATAATTATAAAAAAAAAGAAAATAATAATTTTTAAAAGCACGAGATTTTACGAGATACGATACATTTGCTATAAGGTAGCGATGATCACACCGGCCAAAATTTTTTGGCGTTCGTTAATGATGTACGATTACCCAATTTCTTTGCTTTGGGCGTTTGTACATTTTTTCAAAAATTTGGGCGATTGGTCATTATGAACGATCACAAAAAATATGTCTTTTTGACCAAAATTTTAAATGAATGATAACCCAAAATAATTTTTGGCACTCGTTCATTTTCATTTTTGGGCGATCGGGTTTTGGGCGATCAGCGCAGCCACAAGAGCTACCTAATAAGTTAACATTTTTTTAAACATGAAAATGCCATAGACGTACTTTTTTATTTTCTTTCATAAGCAAAGGAAAAAATGCAGAATTAACAAAACAAATTTAACAAAATATTCGCCGGCTTAAGCCCGTATGATACTTAATTTTTTTGTCCAATTTTAAAATCTGAAAACAAGTGGCGCGTTGGCAGGACAGACATATTTTGTAAGAAAAGGATAAGCGTTGTTACTTTTTTATTTTTGGTGTTTTTTAGAAGCAGCTGCATTTAATAAATTAATAAATCGGGGGTACTTTGCTTTGGAAATCACACTTTCTCATTCACATTGGAGCGAGTTCTTAAGGGGGGACATGACATTCGCGGCAGAGAAAACAGACCTTTTTTTAAAAATTCATAACTCAGTAAAAAAAACATTTTTCCAAAATTTTTCTTTATTATTGTAGAGAATTGAACAAATTACAAGAAAAAAAATCTAAAAAAAATATATTTTTTACTCCAACATGGTTTTATAGAGCTCCAAACTGGCGGCAGAGGTAAAACGGGGCCTCGTGGTTGCAGAGCTGGAAGTTGCAAAAATTGTCCGATCTGGAAAAAAATGACTTTTTTAAATCTTAACAAAATTGGTTATCGTATGACACGAGCATTTTTTTTTAAATTTTTTTTCAATTTTTGGTGATGTTCCAAATTTGAAAGTGTGTTTTTTTTGAAAAAAATATTGACTTTAAAAATTCATAAAAAATCGAAAAAAAATTTAAAAAAAAGCTCGTGTCATACGATAGCGAATCAAGTTTAAAAAAATACAGAAAAAAAATTTCGTCAAAAAATGAACCCGTTAGTGCCGCAACCAGTACGAAAAACATGGTTTGGAGATAAACGCGATCAAAGTTTGTGAACAAAGAAAAAAAAGGTTAAAAATTAAAAATGCGCTCTCACTAATTCGGCTGTAACCCGTAGGAATTTTTCCATGAAATTTTTTTCTTAGAATTTTAAGAATATTTACTAAAATACAAAATTATTATAAAAGTTGATTTAAAAAAACTGCCAATGTCATGTCCCCCCTTAAGTCTTTTTATAATTTTCTCATCTTTACACACTCATATCAGCTAAACGCTATCACTTTCCAAAAATCTTATAATTTTCTGCATACTTACACCTCAAGACCTTTGTAATGATATATCAAATGTTGCTGTAGCATTTGTAGATTTGCTGGAATAAGGGGACCCTTACAGGAATATATATATAGATTACCTACACACAACACTTCCAATTCAGCATACATTTATCTTAAATAGTTTTGTTTACTCTAAAAATATCAAATTAAATATTAACAGCACAGTAAATATTTGATCGAAATTTAACGAAGAATAAATTGAAAGAAACTGCAAAGAAAATACAGTCCGTCCTACAAATTTTTCTCCAATTCGTACTATATGCGTACTCACTCACTCCAATTGAATCCATGCATTCGTGCTATTTGATCTGCTCTAGTTTTCATTTTCAATGGTAAAAATTGAGCAAAAAAATAAAGTATCATACCGGCTTTACTGAACTAATTCAAACAAAAATGTGACGTTTTAACAAACGCTGTGTTCTCGGATAGAAATTTGTATCAGTTCTTCTTTTTGCTTTGTAGTATTACAATTAGTCGGCACATTTATATATTGTTAATAAAGTCAAAATAGCAAAGAGTATATATAGCAGAGGCCTTAATTCGCTCTTTCAAATTTTGAGTAGCAAATCGTGAAATAATTCTATTAGTCCCGAGGTAATTCAAATTACAGAGCATTAAAATTACAGAGCATTAACAGTGCGCGCTGGCTGCGCTGGAGCATTAACTTAATTTTTTTCATATTTTTTGTTATTGTTTTTGTTTGCATGCATGTGTGTGGGTAGCTGAAATGGAAGAAAGAAATTTGCATGCATTTTTTATATTCTGTTTGTTGATTGCTTGATTCTTTTGAAAAGTTATTTATTAAGTTTGCTTTTCAGATTATTCATTACAGACTTAACAACTTTTCGCACAAATCACACTCAATTTTTTCACCATTTTCATGATTTTTAATCTCTTGTTTATTTAAATGCACAATAATTTTTAATAGAGTACGGCAGTGGTCGAAATTCGACCTTTTCGCAATACCACTCCCGAGCGACGCTGGGTATTTCAGTTAGCATTTTTCTTTAAAAACTATTCAGTGAACTCCTTCTCGCTTCTCCGATTCATTAAAAAATAAACCACCCCGAGCGACGACAGGTATTCCAGCTAACATTTTTCTTTAAAAACAATTCGGTGCATTCCTTCTCCCTACTCTAATTCATTTAAATAAAATCATCAAAATCGGTTGAGAAAAACAGGAGAAAATGGTACAGAACTGTTTTGCCTTCGACTATTTATGTATAGATAATGGCTGCATTCTATCCGAAGAGCGCTCAGGTAGCGAAGTAGCATAAAATATTTTGGTTTCCTAAAATGGTGACCGCTCAGGGAGCATGTTTGAAAGAAATTTGTATTAAAAATTTCCAAAAAGTTTTTAAGCTTTATCTTAAAAACGGAAACTCCCTTTTACAACTCCAGGGAGAAAATGTTTCATAATTGGGCTGGTTATGTGAGCGCTTTATGCTACATACCATTGAGCCCGAAAGTTGTTCAACAGCTACGTACCAAATTTTCCGCCGAATGCAGCTAATGTTTGTATGTTCATTTGCTTCACTCTTAGCTGTGTTACATGAACAGCTGCTTTTGAAAGATGATGGTATGCCTGTAGAAGAGAAAATCAACCCTTATCAATGCTACCTAGATTCTTATATCATGTCTACAACGATTGCTCCACTTACCAACACTGACAAAATTTGTTGTTGTTTTCACGGGTAAAAGAAAAAAAATGGAATTTGAGAGAACTTCTCTTTCTTCCAAAAATTTTAAGCACCCGCCAAACAATGTTCACGGTCCGAAGGTGAAAACAGTTTGGACAACTGGCAGAAAACTGAAGAAAGAATGTTGCCTTCAGCCTTGACAAACAGAAAACTATGTGTGGACCATGGTTCATTAATATAGGTTAAGTCACTTGAGAGAAAAGCACTCTTTTTTCGCCTTTGCTCGGACTGTCAAAGTAGCTGTTGGCTGAAAATTGTACAGATTCAGAGTTTTTTTTTTTATTTCCTTTCATATATTCTGACAGTTCGACCGAGCTTCTCTCAAGTGACTTATCCTATATAAATCAACCTTGGTGTGGACAAAACAATGAGTGAGAGAAAAAAAATATGGCGAAACTTCCAAAATTTGACAGGCAAGCATCCGAAGTGAGACATGCTGCTACGTGGCGGAAATTTGAAAATATTGTGTCTTTATTTATATGCAACAAATTTTACTTTGTTTTTTTTTTTGCTGATTTGTTTTGTTTTTGAAACAGTCCTCTTATTTGGGATTTTTTTAGATGTGCACGAACCAGTTTCAACTTTTTCTAATTTGTCAACCGATTGCAGCACTATCAGAAAGGGTAGCGGTCAATATTCACGGTGTCCAACATTTATTCATTTCGCTTCAATGTTTTATTCGCGTTACAATTCCAAAGCATCTAAGATAAGGTGATAAATTCCTTGTTTTGTTCTTATTTAAGTTGATAAACCACTAAGGAAAATACTACATTACAAAGTAGTTAATATTAAAAAAATTGTGTACCCTTTTTAATTTTACTTTTACCGAAACTATTAATTAAAGTAAAAAGTTGTTTCTATCTACCGCTTCCTACCGCTACCTACCGCTCACTAGCAGCGTCTCAGCGCCCCTCAAATTTCTGTGAGCTCAATACCGCGCCCAAGGCATCTTCAGAGCCCACAAGGGTGCGATAATGCCCACTTTGAGAACCTATGGCTTAGTTTCAAAATGGCGTTTCAAAATTAGCGAAAACTTAATTTTTTCGCCATAACTTACTTCACTATTTTCAATAGAAACATACTTTTTTTTGGTATCAAAAAAAAGGTATTTAAGAGGCACACTTAAGATTTTTTTAGAGATAAAGACTACATTATGGGTATAACACATTTTTTTATCCTTTAACTTTCCGTAGGTGTAGATATTTGATCTGAAAAGTTTATATTTAATAGGGCTTCCATACAAACTGTGTGCTTCTTACTTTTTTGTCAGAAGGAATGAGTAAAAATCGTCATATAAAATCAAGATATGACTTTCGATTCAAATATCTCCACTGTTTTCTTAATATATTTCACTCAATTATTTTTTTGTCAAAAATTTCGATAAATCTACTTGTTTGAAATTATTTAGCAAAACCGTTTGTTGTGCATTTATATTTTTAATCTTTTTTTTCAAAAAGATCCAAAATATTGAATGTTTCCTCAAAAAGTTGCGTAAAAGTTGTTTTTGTTGTAAAATAAATTTAAATAAGAAATTGTTTTTCAAACTCCTTTTCAGATGGCATCAAATTTACTGGCAAAAATTGTTTGATTTTCACAAAAAAATTAATTAACGGTTTTTGTCATAAAAAAACAAGGGACCCTTGTTTTTAAAAATGCTCTTTTCATAATCAAAAATAATATATTTTTAAAAACATCCCAAGTTTCTTCTCCAATCAAAAGTAATTATGTGAATCTGTATTAACAAAACTCATTTTCTGTTAATTATTAAATTTCTAAATGTTATCCCTTGCTAGTTTTTAGAATAATCTTGATCATTTTTAAAATTTTAAAAGAAACAAAATTTTTCCAGTTTTTATTTTTTTTAGTACTCATGGACAATTTTACTCTCTTTTGTGGCTCATATAAATTTTTTTTCAACTGTTTCGGAAATTTTGCCTATATATTGAATCGATGCGCAACGATAAACCTTCACTTTGGAGCTATACTCGCAATACCACAACCTGAAAAAAAAAAATCTACATATAAAGACACTGTAAACAAATTACTTCTCTGTATTTCCGTTGCTTAATAAAAGTATAAAAGTAAAAACAATGCAAAAATATTTGGTTCATTTAAATTTTAAAAATGAGCAAGATTGTTCTAAAACAAAGCAAGGGAAGAACAATATATGAAAATTTATTAATTATTAATTTTTTTTTTTTATTATAATTAACAAAAACTGAGAGTTGTTAATACAAATACACATGGTATGAAAATACATTTTTAATAATAACTTTTGATTGCAAAGGAATATGGGATATTTTTTTCAAATAAATAATTTTTAAAGTTAGACTATTTTGTAAAAAATATGAAAACAACATCATTTCAAAAATTAATTTCATCAAAAGAAGAGAAAAAAAAATCAGATTGGTAGGTACCCTTGTTTTTTTATGACAAAAATAGTTAATTAGCTTTTGTTAAAAACTGAAACAATTTTTGCTAATAAATTTGATGCCATGTGGAAGTTAGTTTAAAATGCAATCTTTAATTTAAATTACATTTACGACAAAAACAACTTTTACGTAACTTTTTGGAAAACATTTTATGCAGAGTATACGGTATTGCTAAAATAATTTTTATCAAGTAAATTTATTGAACTTTTTGGCGAAAAGAATTGAGTGAAATATATTTTAAAACAGCTGAGATATTTGCATCGAAAGTCATGTCTTTAAATTTCGGATTTTTGTTCTCATTCCTTCGGGCAAACAAGTACGAAGCACACAGTTTGTATGCATCCCTGTTATGCAGGGTGTCCCGCAATTGAGTGCAACTATTTACGGAGGTTATGTCGAGTTGAGCAAAAAATCGAAAGAGAGGGGGGGAGGGGGTCTATTTCCACGTTCTTAGGAGCTACAGTGTTAATTAATATTTGACGACTTTGATTCACGTTATTGTTTCTAGTAAGAAAACTAACCTACATAAAACTTATTTTGATAGCTCATTGCAAAGGCAATGAAATCATCTCTCCAACGGTATATCAACAAGCCCCACCAACTTAACTGAGCTGAGTTACTGAGCTGTGCTCGTGTGAAAATGAAATCAATCAGTTGGAACTACCAAATTTAAATTTTGAGTGCAAACTTGTCGAAATTTCGCGTAATTTATTCAATTTTCTTTGCAATAATCAAAAACATAAGCATATCTTAACAAATAAAAAATTATACTTTTTAGAAAACAATGATATTATATACTGCATAACTAATTGTAATGTCAGTATTATCATTATTTTCTAATAAGTATAATTTTTTTAGTGCATCCATCTTTTTTATTTTTAAAGATATGTTTATGTTTTTGGTGTCATTTAAAAGAAAATTGAATAAATTACGAAATTGATTATACGAGTATACATAAATTTCATTTATTACGCGAAATTCTGAGAAATTTGCACTCAAAGTTAAAATTTGGTATTTAAAACCGATTAATTTCATCTTCACACGAGGACACACGCTCAGTGACGGTTAAGTCGTTGGGATTTGTTGATTTACCGTTAGAAAGGTGATTAAAATAAGTTAATGTGTAGGTTAGTTAAATATGTAGGTTAGTTTTCCTGCTAGAAACAATAACATGAATCAAAGTGGTCAAATATTAATTAACCCAGTAGCTCCTAAGAACGTGAAAATAGACCCCCACTCTCACACGATTTTTTGCTCAGCTCGACATAACTTTTCACCTTCGTAAATTGTTGCACTCAATTGCGGGACACCCTGTATATTAATTTTTCATATCCAATAATTACACATACGGAAATTTTGAGAAAAACGACATATTCGATACTCATAATGTGGTATTATCTATAACAAAAATTTTATTTCTATGAGTAAGTGATTTTTTTGACGCAGAATTACGTCTTACAACGCGGTTTGTATGGGGATATTTTCACAAATTTTTTCAAGGCTATGCTAACGTTTATTGGGGGTCACTTTAATGCTTTATACAGTCTTTAATACGGTGGCGGCCGTGGCGTAGTGGGTAGAGTGTGTGACTCTTACGCCAGAGAACCCAGGTTCGAATCCTCCATCCGACACAGAAAGTTTTTTCAATTGAATTAATTTTCCTGTTCGGCTGTCACCTCTCTGCAGACAATGGCAAACCTCAGAGAGTAAAAATTACCATGAAAAGCTTCTTGAGAACATAAGCCATTCGGAGTCGGAATAAAACATGTAGATGTAGGTCCATTTCTCGATAATTTGTGTTGAAACATTTCACAACACACACAACACAATTGATCATACGAAGCTCGGTCAAAGTCTTTTCAAGGGCTGAAATGGCCATTTCGTTTTTTTTTTTTTTTACAGTCTTTAATATTCATCGTACAAGGATAAAATTTATGCCAAAATATCTTGTATTTTGTGAATAAGAGGAATATCTAACTTAGGATTTTGTCATTTCTTTAATAAAGCCACACGATAGCAAAAGAAAAGAAGAAAAATTCAAAATTTTGTATGAGAAAAATGCATTGATGATTCAGTTGCTGCTGACGTTCACATGCTTGTTGCTTAGTTCGTGCCGAAATCTCGAACGCAACATCGTGTTGTTAATACCAAAAACACAAGCAGTTCAGAATTTCATATAAAAAAAGTTAAAATTAAAAAAACATTTAAAGTCGCAAAACTAAGTGGACAAAACTAAAGCACCCCCTAAAATTGTGTTTGCAAATTTTACTACGCTACTGCGTCGTTACGGTATTAGTTAACGGTATACTCCAGAAATGCAGCAGCTTTGAATTAAGAAGAAGAAATTGTTAGATTTCATGCGAAAAGTGTAGTTGTTTTAAATTTTGGTAAAGATAAGAATGGCACGCACTAAGTACTCAAGTGAATTTAAAATTACAATTCTTAATGATTGGAGGGGCGTTTTATCAAGACATAAACTGAGTGAAAAATATTCGATCGAACAAATCAATTATTTCTAGGCTGATTTTAAAGTTTTTGCAGACTGGTCGTACATCTCCTACTCATTATGGAGGAGACTCCCTAAATTAAAGGACAATCCAAAATGATCCTATAGCATCTTCCAACCAAGTACGACCGCTTAGGATTAAAAGTTAGCGAACGAACGATCCGCAGACTGGCGGTAGAGGCCGGTTTATTCAGTCGACGACCAGCAAAAAAACATTTCATATCGTCAAAGAATACAAAGGCCAGACTTGAATTCGCCAAGGCCCATTTCAACTGGAGTGTCCAAAAATGGAACACTGTGCTGTTTTCAGACGAATCCAAGTTTAATTTAAAAGATTCCGATGGTATAAGGCGTGTACGCAGACCAAAAGGAGAAAGGTTGAATCCTAAGTATTGCAAAGGTACTGTAAAGCACGGAGGAGGAAACATAATGGTCTGGGGTTGTTTCTCTGGAAAAGGGATTGGACCAATTCATAAGATTGATGGAATTATGGATCGTTTCATGTTTACAGACATATTAAAAGACGTGATGTTGCCATATGCTGATGAAGAGATGCCACTTAAGTGGACGTTCCAGCAATATAACGATCCAAAACATACGTCAAAAGTGGTAAAGGAGTGGTTCCAAAACAATGGGGTACAAGTTCTTCGTTGGCCTGCTCAATCCCCCGATCTTAACCCAATTGAGAACTTGTGGGAGATTGTTAACTTGAAAATCAACCGAGAAAATAGCAAAAACCAAAGAAAATCTTTTCCAAGCCGCAAAAAGAGCCTGGGATGCAATATCACCGGATATAATTAATAATTTAATATCTTCAATGCCTAAAAGATGTGCGTCTGTCATCCAGAATAAAGGATTCGCAACGAAATATTGACTTCAATAATTTTTTTTTAACCTTAAATAGGGGGTGCTTTAGTTTTGTCGACTTAGATTTGCGACTTTAAATGTTTTTTTAATTTTAACTTTTTGTATATGAAATTCTGAATTCCTAAAGCTTGTGTTTATTAATAGTTAAGATATAAATGAATAAAAAAATAAAAAAAAATTTAATAATTGTTTTCATTAAAAAAAATATCATATAAAAAAATGTACAAATGGGGTGCTTAGGTTTTGGCCAATACTGTATATAAATGCTTGCGACGATAAGAAGGTTCCAATCAGCTGGCAGACTCCAATCGGTTAGGGTACCGTCGCTTTGTCCGCCTGATGCCTGAGAAAAGACGTTGCAATATGAAGAAGCGATGCATAGTTAATTATATTTGGTATTTAAAAAACGTAGCGCTACTACATATAAACCATTATATACATCAAGATTTGTTATTAATACTTGTGTTTTTGTTATTAATATGTATGTATGAAATATTTGCATACATATATTTCATTCGTTTTTGTAGTTCGTTTTTGTTAATCTTCAGCTACCCGAATGGAAATCAGTTAAGGAACACCTTATTTATGTACTGTTACAGTCTGGATATGATATGGATAACCCTTTTAAGGAAACCTTATCAATATCTAATGAGGTGCATATAAGGTTTCCTGAGGCTATCTCTTCTTAAGGAGTATATATCAAATACTGATCCGGTTATTATCAAGATCAGGTGACCTGATCAGGATGAATATCAAAAAGTGCTTCACGTTTGAAATCAGTTCCTTATCAAAATAAGATTTTCATTATCATTTTCTGACTCTATCCTTAAAAAAATTTCCACTCGGCGACTAATACAAAAAATTATATTACTACTATGCTGGTTTACATATACGGAGACTGGAGGCTGGCATGGTAGTACTGCTATTAAAAACTGCACTAATTTTTTAAATCTAATAAATTCGAGTTATTTATTTAACTAATTTTATATATATTACATATTAAAAATATATGTTGTTAGCTAAAATTAAAATTTTCAAATTATTTTAAAATATATATAAGTTTATTTATTTATTTTTAACTAACATAAAAAATGAACAAGAATAACAAATTCATCAAACAAAAATTCTACGTCCACACTACCTATAGAAACTGTGTCTTCTTTTTTTATGAATTCACAACATCTCAAGAATATTGTGTCCAAATTTGAATACGATGCGAGTAAAATGAACAGAGGAATGCATTTTTAAGTAAGTGTAAGTGTAAGTGTAAGTGTTTTCAAAATCCATTTCCACTGCCATTTGAAAAGTAATTGATTCATTTAAAACTTGGTACACATTTTCTGTATATATGTAAATTACCTCCCCCCAATGTTAAATCAAAAATTTTTTTTTACATTAAGGGGGTTGGCCACCCACAAAATGGCGGAATTTTTCGTGGAAAATAGCAGTTTACACTTTAGATGGCCTCCAAAAATTTCTAAATGAAAAAAAAAAAAATAATCATAAAACGTTGGGGGAGGATTTGATGATATTTTGACTAAATTTAAATGGTTTCTGATTTCAGATAGTTTTCGACCGAGATATAGTGAGTACCGCAAATTGTTATTTTTCTAAGACGATCTGGGACAAGCTCTGTCACCGGCTTGTTTTTCAATATTTCCGCATGAAAAAATTACAGAACATTGTTAAAAGTATACCTTAATAATCTACAAAAGGTTTGAATAAATGTGCTTAATTCATACTCTTAAAAAATGCACAAGAAGGTGTTTTGTTTTACGCTGAAACCCTTAATCCCCCCCTCCCCTAAACGAAATTAGGGCAACACCTTAGTCATCCTCACCACTTAATTCACAAACCTGTTTTTCACCACACTAAAGCCGAGGTATAGTTGGCCTTTAAATGCATTCAATAAACAGAAACCCAATAATGTATTTATCTTTTAAAAAAAAAGAACTAAGCCTTACTTGTGAAAATCTTAAAATAATAATAATAAAATTTGAAAGCTTAATTCATCAAAAAATAATGTCTCCCCGACGGGGAATTGAACCCCGGTCTCCCGCGTGACAGGCGGGGATACTGACCACTATACTATCGAGGATGTTGTATATTAGTGTGTTTCAAGCTGTTTTGTTTTTTATTGCATTGACTTATTAGGTCTCGTTCTGACAGCAAATTTTTTTCTTAGTCAAAATAATAATTCAACCACCAAGGCTGACTGAAGGTCGTCAACTCTCAGCAACTGAAACAGCTTGCTTAGTTTAAAGATGACTGAAAATTGAGGAACGAGATTCTTTTATTGAAGGTAAGAGTGATTGCGACATTTTTGATTCAAACTAAGGAGCTTTTCGGGCTTGTCAGGGAATTAAAATAATTGAATTGAAAGCAAAATCTCTTAACATATTTTTTAATTTAATATTTGAATACTTCGCTTTAACGTGGTTGCCAGTCCGTCGATGTCAGTCTCTTAAATTTTCAACCGAACTAGTTGAAAACCGTGCAAAAATCGTTCAATCACTTAAGTTAAAGAACAGGCGCACAGAAACAGCCAGCTAGGGTTGCTTTCGAATTTTCGTTCAGTTCCATTGAAGGCATTTAGAAGAGCGATACATTCATAATTAATGACTAACAAAGAGAAGAAGTAAAATTGTAAAGACCCGCAAAGACACGAATGAATGAGTCAACAGCAGCACCTTAAAAGAACCAACAACGTAGGCAGGCAGCGCAGAATGACGCATGAGAACAAAATTATTTGTGGGAATATTAAGAAGACTTGAAAGAATTTGTATGGATGTCAACAAACGCATTTGTGAAAAAGAGAGGCAGTGAAGTGATCTTTATTGGGTTTCTTAATGCGGGAAAAAATTTTGATCTTAACCACTACGATAGTATATGTTTGTTCTCTCCAATTACCGATGATTTTAAGCTTTATTTAGCCACCTATGTTGATCTTCTGATCGCCGAGTACGTGTGTGGATCAAATTATCGATTTTGAAGCTCCTACGATCGAGAGTCGTTTTTGTTGGTTCTCGAAGTTTTCGGTTGTAATCGCAGAGATTATTCGATGTTTTCGAGCAACAAAAAATCAAACAGAAATCACTCCGCTGGGAAAATAGATCGATGTTGGTATTTTTGCGATTTAATAAAATAATTCTGGAAAATTAATAAAAAAATAACGACCGTTGTGTATAGCAGAGCAAGGTTTCGATCCTCGGACCTCTGGGTTATGGGCCCAGCACGCTTCCACTGCGCCACTCTGCTTGGTATTTCATAATTGTCAAATGCTATATTTAGTTTGATAATCTTGTTCTTCTTCGTTCACTAGGCATGCGTAATGGGTATTTCAAATAAACTTGTGTTTAATTATAGCACGACTCAATAACAGGCAAGCCAAGCATTTTTTTTTTTTTGCTTATTTTATAGACAATACTACCCAGTTGTGCCGTTAGTAAGGGCCTCACGAAACGATGCATCCCAGTGGGCAAATGCAGCAGTCCGAAGGCCGTTTAAAAGGCCTGTATTTGCATTCGATAGGCCTTACACAATCCTTGTAAGCTCCCTTGTATTGTTTGTATGAAACGAGAAAATTTGTTAGTACTTCCGCACTCCCTGCTTTAAAGAGGCCTGCTATAAGCACTCCTTTAAAATGGCTTAAAGAAGGGGTTAACCAAAACAATTAAAAAAATATTTTTTTTTTATTTCTTTTTATGTATACCTACCTATTTTTATTCTGTGATTCTGTGATTTTATTTTATTTTACATATTTTTGCCGGATAAGAATATTTCTAAGTCATGACGTTGATTATTATTGAGTATATTTGAACTAACATATATTTTAACTTTTAACGAAAAAGTAACCCTGAAATATAAGCAGAACCAGTTTTTGTAGGAAAAATATAATTGTTGTACTGCCCTGTGTAGCAGTCAAATCACAGAGAAATAACGAAAACTTCTTGCCTTCCTTTTAGCAGGCAGGCCTTTTAGGAGCCCTCACCGATGCAGTGATGTTGTTAAGTGTGTTGACGCCAAAAAAAGCAGTTAATGCATGCCTTTTTTTCAAGAGGCCTGACTGAATTGCCCACTGGGATCATTTCTACATTACAAATATATTAGACACGTAATGTGCATTCGACAGTAAGTTCGTTGTAAGCTAGTTTGTAATGTTGCTTTTGGTTGCCCTTTCTGAAGTAAAGGTAGTCGCAATGTTTATTTCATTTGTTTCATTGACTTTTTTTGGAAATTATAAGACTTTGTGATTTTCTGTTTTTTGACAATCAAGAATCACGGCACTTTTGTGCATAAGAATATTGAAATTGTCAGAAAAAATGCATTGGAAATAATGCAAAACATGTTTTACGTTACGTTATTGCATATTTAATATATAAAAATAATGTATGCAAAAAAAAAAAAATTATTTGATTTCTTATATAACATTTCTACATTTCAGAGTAAGGCAAAAAGTAATGTAAACAAATGGAAATCTCAATTTCAGGCGTTCCTATATTCTGAGCCTTACAGTTGCGCTTCCTTTTAGGAGGGAAATAGTAAACCTTACTGCCTAGCATAAATGGACATAATGCACTGAATTATTGTGCATTAAAAATATCATTACCGCTATCCACCTAATGGTAATGTATAAAATTAAATTTGCATTACCTTTAGTATGTAATGGTAATGGGGGCAAAATATTCATTACAATTAATATGTAGTGGTAATGGAAGAACAAATGCCCTTACCATTGATATGCAATGGTAATGGAAAAAAAATATTGCTTTACCATTTATATGTAGTAATACATGTAATATGTAGGTGTTGAATCTAGTTTTAATATTTTCAAAACTCAAGTTTTTACTATGTTTGATTCGCATGTTCCGCATATGCATAAAACTCACCATAAACTCCCCTGGTATACCAAGGGGCTTAAAAAGCTAAAAAACCAAAGAAATAAATTCTTAAAGTTGTTCAAGACTACTAATGATCCAATGCATTATAATAAATATTTGCACTATATGCGGGAATTTAATTTCCTCAATAAATTCCTTAAAAGCAATATATTTTGAACTATGAATCTAATATTAATTCAAACCCAAAATCTTTTTGGAGTTTTATTCAAGCCAAAAGAGGGGGCTCTCAAATTCCTTCTTCAATGTTTTTAAATGATAAGTCTTCATCTAATTTAGCTGCCACTGTAGAGTTGTTTGCCAATTGCCATTTTTTTAAGTCCAACTTTGGTGTGGACAATAACAATCCAGTTGATAATTTGGTTGACTCAGTTGATGCCTTTACTGATATTGGTGACTTCTCTACCTCCTTTAGTGATGTTATTGAATCTATTCAGGGTATGAAAACAACATTTAAGGAATATATTGATGGTTTCCCTACAATTCTTTTCTTAAAATGCGCAAATGCGTTAGCGATCCCATTATGTTTAATTTTTAATAAGTCTCTATCTGAGGGTAATTTTATAAAGCATTGGAAAATTTAATCTATCACCCCTATTTTTAAATCGGGCAATAAAAGTAATGTTGCCAACTACCGACCAATTTCCAAATTATCTAACATCTTAAAACTCTTCGAAAAAATTATGAAAGCCAAACTTAGTTTCTTAATTAAACGATACATCTGCCCTGAACAACATGGATTTGTTGGTGGTCGGTCAACTGTGTCAAATTTAACTATTTCTCTGAGTACTGTGTATCCTCTTTTGGACTTGGTCATCAAGTTGATGTGATCTACACTGACTTCTCAAAAGCATTCGACAGAATTTTGCATAAACTTTTACTTTTGTAATTATCGAAAATGGGTTTTCATTCATCGTTTTTTCATTGGATTAAGTCTTATTTGCATGATAGAACGTGTTTTGTTAGTATAAATATTGTAAAATCATTTGAATTTATAGCTTCCTCAGGTGTTCCTCAGGGTAGTATCCTAGGACCCTTGTTCTTTATTCTTTTTATTAATGATTTATCTAAGTGCATTTTAAACTCTCGCTTTTTACTTTATGCGGATGGCCTCAAACTTTTTCGTTAAATTTCCTCCTCTTCTGACATTGCTGATCTGCAAGCGGACATTACAAGAGTCGTGACCTGGAGCCAAAGTCTTGCATGAAACTTTTCAAAATGTTTTCATTTAACACTCTCTAAACTCACGTTGAACTCATTATCTAACTCATACTTCTTATCTGATTCAGAAATCCAATCAGTTCCTACATATCGCGATTTGGGAGTTATTTTCGATTCAAAATTTACATTTAGTGACCATGTCAATTTTCGTATTCCTAAAGCTTACTCTTTATTGGCCTTTATACGTAGAAATAGTTTTGAGTTTTCGGATCCACATACCCTAAATATGTTGTTTAGTGCGTTTGTGAGGTCGAGACTTGAGTATGCGTCTATTATTTGGTGCCCTTTTTATGCCTCAACGTCTTTGACTTGAGAAAATTCAAAAAAATTTTACAATATATGCTCTGCCCCAATAAACATTGTGGCGAGGGGTGATTCGATAACGAATCGCTTGTGGATCGTTTTTTTTAAAGTTTTCGAATAGTTTCATACCGACTTCATCAGAGGTTGGCTTGATGATTAAAGAAAGAACCGATTAAAATCATGACTTTCCTAAACTTCAGTCAAGATGTTATGAAACAAAAAAAAAAAAACAATTTTTTCCGACTTTTCAATATACAAATTAAAAAAAAAAAGAATTTTTTATTAACTTTTTATTCTTAATACGTAATTTAAGCAAATATTTGTTTTTAAACTTTATGTTTTTTTTAATTTTAAGTGAAAAAAGACAATATAAATTTTCATAAATTTTTATATGAAAAAATTTTGTGAAATATTTTTTCTTCTGTTATGTTATTTCGTGCTTATTCTTTACATACATAAATAATTTCCACTTATAATTTGTTCCAGATTTTCATATGAATAAGTTCTCGTCAACAAATTGCTTTTTGTTCTTTTGGCGACTCGTTAACAAATTGGTTTTTATATTTTGCTTTTTGTAGTTTTTGGCGACTCGTTAACGAATTGCTTTTTTTAGTTTTGGCGACTCGTTAACGAATTGCTTTTTCATAGTTTTGACGACTCGTTAACGAATTGCTTTTTCGGTTTTGACGAATACATAACGAAGCCGAAAAAAGTTGGTCAAAAAATGATTAAAACAAAATAATTTCGAACTTTTGAAAAGCCAAATCTTTTAAAAAAATACCTAAATAAAAAAAAACAACAAAAAAATAAATTTTTTTTTTGACCATGCTGGGGTTCGGACACATGACCGCGAATGCTGGCTTTTATTAACAAGCAAATTAAGCAAAACATTTATATCGCATCTGAAATAGCTGAGTGGGTAAGGTGCTGGGCTAACGTTCACGAGACGTGGTTTCGATTCTAGACGTGGTAAGCTTGAAACTAGTTTCTCTTTTTTTTTTATTACGAAAGCCTAAGACACAAGAACGGCCAACGAAGCAAGACATGACCAACATTCGCCAAAAGCAAGGAATCTTCATGCTTTTATGTCTATTCGCACCAAGGAAAAAATGTTAATTGCATAAAAAATGTTATTGAAAGAAGCACATCGTTGTTTTGTTGGCGACAAAGTTTCAATAATAGTTTGTTTACACAGCTAGAAAATGGCAGGGAAGTAAGGAAATAAGAAAAATTCATGCCGGAGCAGACACCCGAGCTTAAAGCGAATCATCCAAATATCTGCATTGTCTGGATGGTGCCTTTTGATCGATTCGCAATCGTAACAAACAGTCCTTTACGTTAACAGCCAGTGAGCTCAACCATTTTTAAGTAACCTCAAAAAAATCAGGTTTTTCGTAAAAATTTCGGTTGGTGTTATTGATCAATTAAAACAAATGGTCAGAAATAATGGTCCAAAAAAATTCTTCCAAGCTGCACCAAAAAAATCTTTGCCGTTTAACAAAAGATTATTCTGATTTTCATGCATTTTTTTGATATTTTTTTATGTTATTTTCACTAAAATTCAAATAACAGCATTTTTTTTATGCTATCCTCGTGGTGTGGATATCGTTGGAAAGGTTTTGACTGCTTCTATTTAACTCTGGATGCAGTTTATCAATTTCATCACCAGTTAAGATTAAATATATATATATTATTAATTATATATATTTTGCATATAATATTTTATATATATTTTGCAACAAACACGCACTGCAAAAATAATGTGAGCAATGACAAATGATAAATATTTTAGTTAAAATGCTAATTTAATTGATTAATTCTATCTAGGAATAAATAGATGCAGTCAAAACCTTTCCAACAATATCTTTGCAATGAGGATAGCATAAAAAATAATGAAGTAATTTGAATTTTAGTAAAAATAACAGCATTATCCTAGGTTAAACGTTAAAGATTTGAAATTTTTTGAATGCAGCTTTGAAGAACTTATACAGGCTTATTATTTCTGACAGTTGGTTCCTTTTTAACAACCACACCAGCCGAAATTTGTACGAAAAATATGATTTTTGGACTTTTTTTAAAAATGGTTTAGCTCACTGGCGGTTACAGCGCTAAAATATTTTGGAAATCGTCATAAAATAGATCAAGGTTCACTCTTAGTCGGCGGAAATGGTAACTTTTTTTGGAGGCACCCTAATATACAGCTAAGGAAAAAGAAATAGCACACTAATCAGATTTTGGGTTTGCACTAATTTTATTGGAGTTACAATAAAAATGTCCTTAACATTTGTATCTATTGTATTGGTTAAGTTAATTACTGCCCCTTAAGTAATTTTTTATATTTACCTTATTAATACTTGGTACTGTATCCTTTATTTTGGCATCGCCGGCTCATACTTTCAACTAAAATTTGGCATCTCTCCTGTGGAATAGAGCACCAAGCTTCTTGAATACGAGTCCATAAAGCATTGATATTAGCAAAATTTTCTTGCCTTATTTTAACCTTCACATCATTTTATAGATTCTCTATGGGACTGGGGTCAGGACTTTGAGTCGGCCATTTCAGCACGCAAATATTTTCGGACTGAAGCCAGGCTTTTACACTTCGAGCCCTATGCTTTGGATCGATATCTTGCATAAACATCAACTGTAGCGGCATCGACTCAAACGTGTATGGCTCCAAAAAATTCTTTAATATAAAGGGTGGTTAAATTTTAAGGGCCGATGTTGAATGTGAACCACACCTAAAAGTCAAGTTTTTTTCTACATTTCATCTGACATTTCTCAATTTCAGACTAACTCAATTTGAACCATGGAAAGACACAAAATCGAGCAACGCGTTAAAGTTATTCAGGCTTATTATGAAAATGAGCGTTCAAATCAAAATGCATATCGTGCACTTCGTGATTTTTTAGGTCAAGTTAATCGTCCAAATGTGCGTACAATTGGAAGAATCGTGCAAAAATTTGAGCAAACCGGGTTTGTTGGAGATGTGAAAACACCAGTGCATACTCGTACAGCTCTTACTGCAGAAAATATTGCTGCTGTTCACGATAGTGTGGCTGAAGAGCCGTCCACCTCAACCCGTCGTCGTGCCCAACAATTGCACCTCTCACGCTCGTCGTTGATGTACATTATGCATAAAAACTTGCATTTACACGCTTACAAGGTGCAATTGACTCAAGAACTAAAGCCTCTTGACCATTTCAAGCGTCGTCAATGGTCAGAAAGGTGGCAAGAGTGAGAGAAACAGTGGATGATCACTTTTCGAAGAAAATCATCATCAGTGATGAGGCACATTTTCACCTCGGTGGATTCATCAATAAGCAGAATTGCCACCTTTGGGCGAATGATAATCCAACAATTCAACAACAACAATTCAAGAGCTAAGGGATGAGATAATTCGGCACATTAACGGCATAGAACCTCACTTATGCCTAACCGTCATCGAAAATTTGGACCATCGGATGGAGGTGTGCCGCTGTCATTTGGCCGATATTTTGTTCCATACATAATTGAACCATACCAATATTATCATAATAAAAAGAAATGATAATAATTTCCTAAATAGTTTGTTTTTTATTCAAAATCAACATCGGCCGTTAAAATTTAACCACCCTTTATTTAAATACTGGAATTCACCCATTTTACCAGATATTTTGACAATAGGGCCTATACCGTGCCATGAAAATGCACCCCAAACCATTAAGCTGCCACAGCCATGTTTTATAGTTTTTGTGTGTATCTCGGATGAAATTCCTAGCATTTTGGGCGGTGCACAACAGATCTGCCATCTGGTAATAATCTGTTCATTTTAGTTTCATCCGTCCAAACGATGTTTTTCCAAAAAGAAATGTCTTTCAGGGCGTGTTCTCTTGCAAACGCAATTCTGGTTTTGATATTTGATTTCTAGAGGCGTGGTTTTTTCCGACTGATGCGTCCATAAATGTGTGCCTCATTTGAACGCATGCGAACAAGCCTTGGCGTTATTTCAACATCATATTCTTTTTTTATTTCTACGGGAATTGCCTTTGAGGACTTCAATGGATCAGCTTTACTCTTACGTACAATAGCTTTATCCATTCGTGGAGCGGTTTTTGGTCGAGGTGCTTTGCGTTCTTTTTGTTTTAACGAATACGATCAATTAAATTGAACTAATTTTAAAGCATTATACACCATTTTTCGTGAACATTTCAATAAATTTGAAATTTTTGTAATACTTTTGCCTTATTCGCGCAATTCGACTATAATCTTTCTCTTCTCTACAGTGCGTTCCATGACCTATGTTTCTTTAAGAAACAACTGCACGGTTCAGTGATCACGCGATAAACTGTCACGTAAAGCAAGTGTGCTATTTTTTTCCAACTAATTTCAACTTTTAATTGCAGCAGACTCTTGATTACCAACAATAACTAAAGGTCCATAACAGTAAACGTTTGTTGTTATTCTCTTTAGCTACGACTCAAGAAGTTTTGCAAAAAAATATATAAAAAGTCACCTTCTAGAATGATAGCTTGCCTTGAAAGCATTTCAGCACCATCCAAAATTTTGTTTTGGGTTTCCCAAAAAACAGCCAAAATGGTATTTTATTTATAACATTGGCATTTCCGGTCCGATCATAAAGTGCAGTATTTTATTAGAAAGGTCTTAAAGAGTACCCCCTTGCGTTTTTATGTGTCATTGACCTCAGATAACATCTTCAAGTGGATATTTCAATTTTTATTTATTTTTTCACTTGTGACTCCAAAATTCCGATAAAAAAATATTATTAAATCAAAGTTCATTTAATTTCAATACACTATTGTGCAGATTGAAAATGATTTCACTCACTAGAAAAAATGTTGACAAGTAAGCATATATAAAAGATCAAACTTTGATATTTAATTCAACTCAACTAACTTTAGCTTGGTTCATTATAGGGTGAAAGGAAAGCGCTAGAATATGAGTTTTAAGTTTGCAATTGTGAGGAAATAATTTCAGTTCATTTCCAAATTATTCAAATAATATTTTTGGTAGTCTTTCTTGTTTAACAACCAAGTTACGCAAGTCGCGCTAAAGATATCCAACTTAACGAAATGCTGATTACTTTAAATATTGAACTCGCGAGTTGCAAAAATAGTAATTATTATAATAATTCGTTCGACTCAGCAGCATATTTATTCAACTAATTTAGTGAACGGTTAAGTTTTTTCGCTCCACCCGCTATGAAAACAATAGAAAATAAAGACCAAGCCAGGCATCAGGAGCCAGAAAATCGGCGAACTGCTGAAACATAATTTATAATTAATGCTTAAAGTACGCAACAAACAAGAGCACAAGAACACAAATAACAGGATGAAAAATAAAATGAAAGCAAACTAAAGTGTGATGTAGTGGAAAAGTTCTTCCATGCTTACCGCGGCATTCACCGCTGATTGTATATTTCGGTAGAAACTGCAGTAAAACCGCAGTAGATACCAAAATAAAACGAATCCCTAGAGAAAAACAACATTGGCTGCTTCACTATAGTAGATTGAAGTTTTTCATATGGTTGGGGGTGTATATGGAGCTTTTGTTATTGGTGCGTCGAAGTCCTTTACCGGAAATCACGCCATATTCTTGCCGCCAAAGTTTGTGTTTTCGTTACAGTTCTTAAAACATTTAAAATATTTAAGATATAAGAAGCTCCTAGAGCGGTTAGTGAGTTACGAAATAAATAAAAAAATATAAACAATGAATATGAGAGCTCATCAGTAGGTTTATTTTTGAAAATGTTTTTTTTTCATTTGATATGAAATGGCAATCCTGGCTAAATGCCCGCTGGGTTATGGTATTCATTTTAAGTAAATCAAGCCACAATTGAGCTGAAACAGATAACACTGGCTTACAGTCAATATCCTTTTCTCATGAAAAATCGGTCGCTAATTCCGAAAATTTCCTTTTTTTTCTGTCACTCCGTTTTCGAGATATTTCCCACTGTAGGTTTTCCTAAAAAAATATTTCCACTTAATTGCATATAACTCCAGAACCAATAACAGTAATCAAACCAGTGATATATCAAATATCAAAATAAAACTTCCTACAAACAGTGCCTGCATCATTTTTTGATCGATCTGTTGGTTTTGGCGGAATAAATTCAATTTTCGAGGATTTTTCTTGTTTTTCAGAAAAATTTAAAAAAAAAAAGAAAATAATTCCAAATTTTGTTAAGAAACCAAAATATTTAGTTACTTTTGATATTTTTTGCTAAAAGACTGTATTTTTCTGTATTTTTGGCCACTGAATATTTCATTCACATTTTTCATGGTCAGCAGCACTTTTTCTTTGGCGTTTTGAAAACATTGTCGTATTGAGGCATTAATTTTTAATGCATTCAAACGAATTTTGTAAATACTGCCAACATAATTTTAGCATACAAAATACTTTTATTTTTTTTAAAATGTATGTAAAATGAGTTTAGTATTTTATATACTTCTTATGGTGTTTTATTATTTTAAATCATTAAACTGATACTGTTTTGTTCTTCTGCTGGCAATATGTAGTGAAATCGGGATTGTGTATAACTTTACTTCAGTGCCCACGCCCTTTTATTTTTGAAGCGAAGCTTTTTACGCCTCCTTCTGTAATTTGCTCGAGTGAAATTTTTTTAAAAACGACACTTTCTTCGGCACCGTGATTCTTAGAATTGATATTTCTTTTTTGCTTGCTCCCATTACAACTAGAAAATGTAATAGTAAGTATTAAAAATATTCCTTGGCTCACTATGGGAATCGAAGTCGTACCCCATGGATTCATAGTTCTATATACCAGCCACCATTCCAAACACCTTCGTTACACAGAGTCATTGATTCAATATTTAGCATAATTAAAGCTATGTTATAGCCGATCGCAATAAGCTATTAAAAGATATTTGTTGTTTGGATAGCTGCTAAACCATTTGCTACAAGAGTCATCATCGGTGTTGTTACTTTATCACAATTGTAGTAAGCTACCACTTTTTAACTTTTTGGTTTCTGCTACTTTTACCAGTTATTTATGAAAATAAAAAAAAAGAATGTGCGCCGCAGGCGAAAAACTTGTATTTTGTAATGAATTGTTAATACTCGTATTATAAAGAATGAGAGCAGCAGGCAAAACATTTTTATTAAAAATTGCCGCGTTAGAAGCTGCGTTCCTCTTCATTATTTTTTATTTATTTAAATGCGTCTAGTTGACTTAGTAGTTTGAAACGAAGTTTCTTGCTAGTTTATTCAAGTCACAAACCATTATCCTTTAAAGTTCCCTGCATATAAAAGGCATTCATGCATCAAGCCATCTGACGTTTCTGTTAAACACACGTAAGCTGTTGTGATAACGCACAAACAAAAATGTGTGAAGCATGCACGCATTAAGCATGATCCCATTAGTTTACGTCTGTTTAACAGAAATGTTTGATGCTTTGATGCATGCATGCCTGCTGTGTGTTATGGACCTACAAATTGAATGCTTTTGGAAGAGCCTCCGCACATTTTCTTAAGTGTTTTGCGTATTACATATTTTAGTTTAGATTGCTAAAGATAATAAATGATTGATTTTGCTTATCGAACTTTGGAAAATTGTTGCTGCGACTGAATTTATCAGCCCAAAGGGGGGGCGAGGGGTGCTGAAACAACTATAAAGTTTTTTTTTTCAATATTTTCCCATAAAAAAAATTCTCCAAGGGAAGGGCTAAAGCCCTTTTAGCCTGTATGTAGATCCACCACAGAACGAGAGTAAAATGTAAAGCTTACAAGCGACAGCTACATTTTTCTTTTTCCTATCATCAACTTTGCATTTGCGCTGATGCCAAAACAAAAACATGAACAAACATCAACAAAACAAGTCGCTTTCGACGGCCACCACATTTTCTCCGCTTAGTATGGTTTGTCTGTGTTTTTGTTTTAGTTAAGGTAAAAAATCTATCTTTCCTTATTGACATGGCCATGCTCATGTCAACTGTCAATTGCTATGACGTCAGCTGTGCTTGTTCAGGATGCAAGTAGTAAAGTGGTTGTGATAGCTGGCTATAATTCAGAAGTGGGATGTAATTGATTATTTTCTTAATTGATTACAGGTAAATTACAATTACAATTACAAATTGAAATCGTACTCTAAAAAAATATAAGGATCACGATTACTGTAATCGTGATCGAAATATTTTTCATTACAATTACAGCAATCGTTATTATAAACTAGTAAGGATGGAGCTTCGGCAGGGTACCGAAGCTAAAATACCCCCGCTGCCATATTGGAGTATATTCGAAGTCTGTAGCCACGACATACACGATGACATTCAGTTTTATATATTAACGAAAGTTTTCCTATTTTGATGACGTCACTTTGTATGGGAGGTAGGCGTGGTTTTGATCCGATTTTGCCAAATATCATAGAGATGGTTCATATTATGTATCAAAGCTTACGTGCAAAATTTCAAGACATTTCTTTAATTTTTGTGGATTTTTAAGACATTTTACGTCTAATATAAAGTCACTTTGTATGGGAGGTAGGCGTGGTTTTCATCCGATTGGCCCATTTTCGACTAGATCTTCTTTTTTTTAAAATTAACTTATATTTTGAATTTCATCGCGATAGCTTTAAAATTTCGGCTGTAATAGTGTCGGCAGACGGACGGACAGACGGACAGACAGACGGACACACGGAAATCGACTCAGGAGGTGATGCTGATCAATAATATATATATTTTTCTATACCTGCCACGCCTCCTTCTTGGCGTTACAAACGGAATGACAAAGTTAATATACCCCTTACGCAGTACGCGTTGGGGTATAATTTACAAATAAATTACAAAAAATACACTAAATACAAAACAGTCACAACTCAAAATTCACAAATTTTTACTTTTTAATGTAAAACTATTCGTATTGATCATAAACGTTGACTGTAACACATCAAATACATGTTATACACATCTTCTTTCTCTATAGTTTAAAAAAAACTTGTCTCATTGCTTTGTTTGGAGATCCTTCAAAAATAAAGTTTTTTTTTTGCTTCACCTAGAAATTTAAAAATTTTGAGTTGTGACTGTTTTGTATTTAGTGTGCGATATGTTCATTACGATTACATAAATTTTAATAAAGGCTTGTATGAGTCCTAAGCTAATCTTTTTTTAAGACGTCATCACTTATGCAGTAAATAATTAAGTTAAAAACTAGTAAGATATGGAACTTCGGCAGGGTACCGATGCTAAAACACTTCACAGCAGCCGTATTGAAGTCTGTAAGGATTGCCTAACTTTTGATTTGTTATAGGTTTTTTTTTTTATTAATTTATTTGTTAATGGTCCGGTTATCCCGTCCTCACTAAATTTATTTTTATTTAATTAACACCTGCCGCAAGAGCCAAATTATGGCTTCAATGCGTCTTGATGTTTTTTTTTATTTATATATAGTATGTACTTTTATAATAATAAGACAGGTTAATTTTATTTTGCACTATTTGCACTATTGCGTTCACTATTTTAAATCATAAATGAGAGCTTAATAAAATTTTGAGCATAACTAATAATTTCACTTGATATAATCTTAAATATATTGAAGCAAACAGTTAAGCTGAGTAATTAAGAGCGACAACGAAAGAGATTAGAGTATTAGTTAGAACTTTAGTGAGTGCATTTAAATAAAGCAATAAGAAAACCGGTTGGTGAGTATTTTTACCATTAGCTTTAAACACATCAAATACAGTGGTGGCAATTAAAATTAAAATCAAATATAAAAATAACAATTAATTTCAATTCAATAAATAATAAGTTATAATAATTAATTATTAGAATAATATTCGTTACAAGTCCTATAAAATGTTTATGTATAATCTACAAAAATATATTTATATGCAAATTATAAATAGAGTAGTATGTTACCCCAGGCCTTTTTGTCAATTCAACTATATTAATTTTAAAGGCTTCGTTCTATTTTTTATAAGTATTTGAAGTTAGGATTAATGAACCATCAGAACTTTATGGAATAATCAAACATTCTCAAGCTTAGAGAGCGACGTTTTATCGTTTTATTACCACAGTGTGGCATAAATGTTGCTGTTATTATTTTATTGCTAATATCTCAATACTGTTGCAGTTGTTTTTACACAAAATTACGTAAAGATGATCCACCCAATTTTCCACCTGAAACTTTTCAGCTGTGAGGGTATAGTGGAATTATGAATCTTAAATCTGAGATATATTTTTTAAAGTACATTTCTACTTCCCTTTTCTAGGCACGCTCAGGTCTTGCATGTTGCTTGGAACAGTTTCCACCAACTCCTATGCCGAATATTAACACCACAGTGCATAAATTTATTGAGATAAAGTATTCAAATTAAAAAACAGGTTCCCTGTCTAATCCCGACTACTTTCTTAAACTCATGACTGCTCATTATGCTAAAGAATATATGTGTAAAATTTGATTGAATTCAAACTAACGGTGTAAACGAATTTAATTTAAAACTAAAATGCCACTCCCCCTGTTAAATTCCGCCAATATTTAAGGTTGGCTACTCATTATTCCAAAAAAATATGTGTGGAAAATTTGGATGAAGTCAGACGAAGGCTATAGAAGAAGTTCGCTTACAGATCGATTCTGTGCGTTACCGGTAATAGTAATCTTGTTACCGAAACTCGTTACCGGTCTTAGTAATCGGTATTCTGTACACTCGGTAACGCTGTCAAATGTCGTAAGCTTGTTTAAGATGAAATAAAGCTATTTTCTTGCATCTGCTGTTTTTCTTGTTACCACCTAAGGAGATGGTAACAATATTCAACGGTAACGCTTGCTTGCAGAATACAAAAAAGGTGTATATGTTACCAAAAGTTGAATTTCTTCGGTAATAAGATTAACGTTACCGCGACAGAATCGATCTGTTTATGTCAAAACGCAAAGAAAATATTTGGTTAAAAGAAAAACCAAATGAAATATTTGCAAAATTTGGTTAAAGTCAGAAAAACGGTGTAGATGCCCAGTGGTCCGAAATAGAAGCAGCTCACCTAGAATCACGATTGAAGCGCTTCATCACTGTTCTCCAGCAGGAATGAAGCATACTCTTCCAATCTCTGTTTTTCTTTGCGTTTCTCTCAAGGCAAGCAAGCACAGAGGCCATGTTTTGAGCTTTTCTCTATTGTTCTTTAGTGGGCAAGTCTATTTGTTGTCCAGTTGCGATTCAGTTGTCAGAGTGAAAAGTAAAGCAAATCGATGCGCGAAGTAATCTGTGCATTAATCCATTATCGCTCAGATTAACCACATGATAACGCACTGATATCTTCTTTTGTTTATTCAATCTCAAAGAAATATAGAAACAAAAAAAAAAGGGTAAATACGCAACTGTTCAAATGTTGGCTATTTTGGGGAGAGAGCGTAGTGGAACCAAGGATTATGTGTGCAAAATTTGGTTGAAGTCAGACACTCGATGTAACAGAAGTTCGATTAAAAGTAAAATGTCACACCTAATTTTTTAGTCTAAGGACTCCACATTATACTGAAGAATATATGTGCAAATTTTGGTATATATCGAACAAACAGTGTGGTCGGAATTTGAGTACATGCAGATACGATGGCATACAATATTATATATTTACGAAAGTTTTTCTATTTCGAAGGTTTTTATGGAAGGTAGGAGGAGTTTTCATTAGATTTTGCCAAACTTAATAGTGAGTGTTCCTTTTCCTTTTTTTTTCCTTTAATTTTTGTGGATTTTTAAGAGTTGTTACTTTTAAAATAAAGAGTTGATCTCGTCTACTTGTCGGTATCGGTGTTGTTTTTTTAGTGTGTGTTGTTATAGTAATTATTATAGTGAAAAATCTAAAATTTTTTAAATCGTTTGTATCAAAAACTATTATAAACTGTATTTATGTGTTTTTTAAAAAAAAGAAATTAATTTTGTTTAGTAGTAATACAAACATTGTTTAGTTATAGTGATTACATAATTTATGTTATTAATATAGAACAGTTTTTTGTTGTACTTCACACGATCTAGTGTTTGTATGCCTAATTTTTTCTATTCCTCTTTGTGCGGTGTTTGTTTATCTGTTGTGCAGTGAGAGTCTCTAGTGTTGTTATTGTGCTTAACACTTTGTGTACGCTGCATTTTACTGTGCCAACCCTGAAAGCACATTTTACATTTAATAAACGCTCACAAAGTAATTGAAATTTTTTTCAATGGATTATTTTTCCATTGATAATATTGCTGCTTGTTCTCTGAACGAGCAATGCAAAAGCCAGAATATTCTGTACCCTATGTTCAGCTGTTCTGGCCCATGTGAGCGAATGTTCCACGCTTCTTGTGCTGGTATTTCTAAATCGTGCCTTGACGATTTAATTTCAGTCCGATCTGATCTTCGCTGGCATTGTGCTTCGTGCAGGGCCCTTTCCCCGGATGAACTCTATTCTAAAATTAAGCTTTTTGGGGAAGGCCTTAACTTATTAAATAATAACTTCAGAGAAATTGTTTCATTTTTTAGCGAAGTTAGTGCCGCACCCACTACCAGCGTTTCTGATGAAATCACTGTTCAGGATAACATTTCGGTTCCTTCGTCCATGACTGCTTCTTCCGGAATTTTGTCAGTTTCATCAGAAAAAGACCCTAAAAGCTCTAAAAGAAAGAGGAAAAACAAAAATAAGCGTCAGAAGGCGTCCTCCAGACCTTCCAAGGCAAAGCAGCCCTCAGCAATGCCATCAGAAAATAATAATACGGTGATTTCTTATACACCATCTTCTATTCCTCCATTGACTAGTAGTCCAAATACGATTTCAACTACGCCTAACAGTCATTTGACGTTAAGAGCAGTTTCGAGGACCAGAAATGTTTTCATTTCACGTCTTCAGCCCGACACATCAATAGAAAATATATTGACGTTTGTCAGGCAATCCAAGTTAGTGAACTCAAATGCATTCTGTTCATGCAAAAAAATTGGTAATAAGCCTTCCCATGCTTCTTTCATTTTAACAGTTGCAGCCGATGATTTTACAACTGTTCTTAACTCTAATTTGTGGGCCAATAATATTCTTGTTACTGAGTTCAAACCAAAAAATAAGCCTAAAAGGGTGACTCAAGCCGCCCGCCAGTCTCAAAAAAACTAAATAGGCTGTCCCTTTACTATCAAAATGTAAGGGGACTACGTTCTAAGACGCAGAGCTTATTTTTATCAACTCAAAATTGCTCTGAGGATATTATCGCGTTAACAGAAACGTGGCTGAACGGAAGCATTACTGATTTGGAATTGTTTGACAATAGTTTTCAAGTTTTTAGAAAAGACAGATACACTGACAATATTTCTTCTGTCGGTGGTGGTGTCCTTTTGGCTGTAAGGAACTGCTTTGTCAGTTTTATTGTTGACATTCCCTGCTCTTCTAATATTGAACTAATTTGCGTTAAAGTTATACATTGTAACTCTAATGTATATGTTATTAATGCGTATGTTCCTCCTAAGAGTAGTGTAGAGGTCTATGCAAGCCTTGCGGAGTGCATAGATTACATAATTGATTTACTTGACGTTAATGACGACATTTTATTATTGGGCGATTTTAATCTACCTGATTTAAAATGGCATTCTTCTGACGATGATACGTACTATTGTGCATCTAATTCGAAGACCCGCCAAGAACATATATTTGTTGATAATATGTGTTCAGACTTACAACAAGTGAGTTGTATTTATAATAGTCTTGAAAGACTTCTTGACCTGGTCTTAACTACAGACAGTAACAATGTTGTTGTTAAGAGGGCCTTTCATGCTCTTACTACTGTTGATGAATATCATCCACCATTGAGTATTTGGTACGAATCCGACAGAGCAAATATAGTAAATTCTAATTCAGCAGATAAGCTTTATGAATTCAATTTTAAAAAAGCTGACTTTTTGAAGTTGAATCAGTTGCTTAATGGCAAACTTAATGCAATTTTAGAATATATAAATGGAAATTGCCTTGATGACTCCATACATTTTTTTTATATGGAACTCTTTGCTGTGTTTTCTCAATCCGTACCTTATAGTCTCAAATTTGCGAGGAATTCTACGTACCCTTGGTACACAAAGGATTTAAAGACTCTTCGCAACAACAGGAATAGGGCATGTAAGAAATACATCTGTAGCTTAGGCTCAAACGACCTAGAAACTTACAAACTTTTGTTTCTGGAATTTGAAAATCGCTCAGCTACATTATATCACGAATATTTAGATAATGTTAAGCTGAGAATATTGACAGATCCAAAGAAATTTTGGGGATTCGTAAACACAAAGAAGAAATCTGATGGATTTCCTTCTTAATTTAGAACTCCTGAGGGATTTACTGACAGTCCCGTCAAAATTTGTGGCCTTTTCGCCAATCTTTTTAAAGAATCATTCTGTTCAGATTCTTTTAAT
Organism: Coremacera marginata; assembly: GCA_914767935.1. Classification (NCBI taxonomy): domain Eukaryota; kingdom Metazoa; phylum Arthropoda; class Insecta; order Diptera; family Sciomyzidae; genus Coremacera; species Coremacera marginata. The sequence continues at coordinate 56,634,366 of OU612044.1, forward strand.
CCTGATGGAGAGTACTTTGAATATATGAATTCCGAACCCAGAGTATCTTTGGAACATATATCCTTCACTCCAGAGGATATTTTAATGTATATTAGATCGATCGATGAGGAGTTTGGTGCTGGACCGACGGTGTTCCGGCCGCAGTGTTAACACAATGCGGTTCTGTTTTGAGTCAACCACTGTCTTTATTATTCAATAAATCTATTAACGAAAGTTATTTTCCACTTTTTTGGAAAAAATCATTTATAAGTCCTATTTTTAAAAAGGGTTGCAGGAACGATGTCAGTAACTATAGGCCTATCGCTAAGCTCTCATCGATTCCAAAACTTTTTGAGCGGATGGTGTACGATCGGGTGAAAATTCACTGTGGCAAAGTCATAACAACTCGTCAGCATGGTTTTGTGAATGGCAGATCCACTGTGTCTAATCTTCTCGATTTTACAACATTCTGCTTAAATTCTATTGATTCTGGTAACCAGGTCGATTGTGTTTACACTGACTTTAGTAAGGCATTTGATAAGCTACCACACAATCTAATCTTATTTAAACTTGAGTTAATGGGATTTCCACAATATTTTGTGAACTGGATTAAATCGTATTTGGTGGAGCGATGTTATCAAATACGTTTCCGAGGCGCATTGTCTTCTGAATTTATTGCTGGATCAGGTGTTCCTCAGGGTAGTCACCTTGGTCCTCTTCTGTTTATTTTAGCTATCAATGATGTAACTCACGTCATTGAACACTCTCATCTGCTTATTTATGCCGATGATATGAAAATATACGGAACGATTAATTCTAGAGATAATTCAGATCTACTCCAGTTTGATCTAAAATCCTTTGAAGTTTGGTGTTCTAAAAACAATATGTTTTTAAATCCAGATAAATGCCAAACTTTGAACTTTTCGCGAAAAAGGAATAATTTTATTTTTGATTATAAGATTAAAGATACTGCCTTGAGTCGTGTAGACACTGTCAAAGACCTAGGTATATGCATGGATTCTAAGCTGTCGTTTAACATTCATATTGATAATATTTGTAAAAAAGCATCTTCAATGCTTGGTTTTGTAAAACGCTGGGCCAAAGAATTTAATAGCATGATTACAACTACAACGTTGTATTATGCAATCGTGCGTCCTCACTTAGAGTATGCAAGTCAAGTTTGGTCCCCAAGTTACAATGTGAATGTTGATCGAATAGAAAGAATCCAAAAACGTTTTGTTCAGTTTGCTCTAAGGGGCTTAAGTGGAACTGACATATTAGACCTTCCTCCTTATGAGGATCGTTTAAAACTATTAAAAATGCAGTCTTTAGGTGATCGAAGGAAATCGGCAGATATCGTATATTTACACCAGCTCATTACAGGTGTATTCGATTCTCCAGAACTTCTTTCTCACATAAATTTTAACACTAACCGTAGAAGCAGTAGAAACGCTAACAACTTAATTTATTTGCCATTTAGTAGAACAAATTATATGGCTACTGCTCCTTTAAGTCGCATGAGTTCCTTTGTTAACAATTGTAGCGTTTTTGATGTTAATTTGTCAAAAGGTCAACTCAAAAGTAGATTAAAAATAGTTGTGTAAATAGATCTATGTATACGCATGGTTAGTTGTTACGTCTTGTGTTGTCCCTGAGCCCAACCCATTTATTGGTGGGTAAATTTTTCCCACATTAACTTGTTTGTGGTCACGGGTATCCATAACATTGATATTTTTCAATGATTACTGGGTAGTGGCTTTAGATGGGTTAATGCTGAGGAAGTGCGATATAGCTGTAGTAGCTGAACTCTATTGTTATTATTGCATGTACAAAGTCACTTTGTATGGAAGGTAGGAGTGGTTTTCATTAAGATGATTTTTTGGCCAAAATCTGGATCTCAGTGCAACATTTTTAGCGCTTAATTATCGAACTCACGTCTTGCTTGTCCTCCTTCAATTCATGCGCCAAATCCAAGTCAAACCACAAAATAAGCCTGGTAAGCACTCTGGCGATGCTTAATTCAGCTGATCGGTGCCGAATCTTCCGGGTCTTCTTCGACACTGACCGTTACGGCGTCTATGTTTCTTCATTTCGCTCTAATATCATTTGTCTGGTTTGTGACTAAAGGTCCAAACAAGTGTACTCACGCTCAAATTTTTCCTCGATGTAACGTATTGCCTGCGCTCGTAGCCATGATGTTGACCGACGTAACGATGAATTTCGCAACTCTGAGCATATTTTGAAATGAGCTGGAATTTCGAAACTATTTTTTAATAATTTCCACATGCTCAGAAATCGTGCAACGATACCTGAAAAAATAGCAAACCTTACTGAATAATTTGACAGCTACTTGTCATTAGTAACTTTGACAGTTGAAAAAACTATCATTGCTATTGGTCACCCTTGGAAAAATCTTCCGTTAATAATTATTATTATAGGGCTATTCACAATCTTGAGTATTTGACATTGCAAATTTATGCAATTGTAAACATTTGCCATCAATTGTGAGCGGCCATTTTCGGTTTACTTTGCAATACTTGTTGCAAAGAATGAAATGAACGGCTGATAGCTCACTGACTCTTTAATGAATTTTTTGTTGGGTTTCTCCCGTTTAATTCATTTTTTATTAACATATTTTCCATATCTTTGTTTTTTATTTTTATTTTTTTGACTATATTTTTTTGACAATCAGCTGTTAGCTTAGAGTTCAGTATTGCATATGTATAGTAAATATAAACTATGGGTTTTAAGTATTGCATATTTACACAAGCGTAGTAAATGCATCTCTGTAAATTTTTTTAGTGTAGAGTAAAAATATACTCTACCATTTTGCAAATGCTATGGTGCAAGACCATTTGCACCTGATTGTGAACAGCCCTAATGAATTCTACAGATTTAACATGGACTTAAAATTTTTTTCTCTTGTCAATATATAATCTTTTCAGAAATAATCCATTCCCAACATTAAATTAAAATACGACTTTATGTTAACGAATAACACCTATTTTCAACTGAATTTTTTTGATAAGTTTTTCCTTAATTTTTGCAAGTAAAATTTACTTGGTAAAAAATGAAGTGTGTTTTTGGATAACCAAACTGAAAAAATGTAATTTTACTCCAACCGAATAGTCTTCAGTATGGTTTGCTTTCATCACACAAGCAACATTTTTGTTGTTCATTTCCTAAACCTATGTATGTAGATATTATAAACCGTCATAAAGGTATACAAGATGGACTTGATGTTAACATAAAATTATCATGAATTTAATTATTTGTTTCAAAATTATTTTATTATTTAAACAACTTTGTTTTGTTTGTTTTGCTTGTACAACCCTTTTTCGTAGTCTACAAGAAAGAATTCTTGTTTCTTTAGGCTTGGAAATTAAAACAACCCCTCAGAAAGCAGTTCTTTTTAATGTTGGAATATTGAGACTATTGTTGTTGCTTTTGTTGTTGTTGCTTTTGTTGTTGTTGTTGCTAGTAGTGTACACATATACAGTAATTGACATATTTTAAAGCACATAGCAGAGTGGCGCAGTGGAAGCGTGCTGGGCCCATAACCCAGAGGTCCGAGGATCGAAACCTTGCTCTGCTAGAATGTTTATTTTCTTTTTAAACTTTTTAAAAAAATTTTATATATCATATCAAGAAGAAATATTTCGATACATAATGTGAAAATGTGACAGCGGGAGTTTAAAATAAATTAACAGTAGAAAAGAGAATCTTTTCTATTGCAAAAACTTGCTCACGCTTAACAATTTCAAAAGCAGTTTCATTACTTAATGGAAAAAAAATTATTGGAGATGCCGGGGATCGAACCCGGGGCCTTTCACATGCAAAGCGAACGCTCTACCACTGAGCTACATCCCCTATATATTAGATAGGAATTATTTAGGGCCTAAGATTCTCACCAGATGATCCTACATGCGCGCTTGGAAGTCTGCAAAATTATATAATGCGGTGTTCAGAAAGCGTAGCAACTTGCTAAATAAAGGCAAGCTGCAATAGTTGCGTGCAAAAAAAAAAAAAACGCACGCGTGTGTTGATGCGTCAGAAAAATCTATTTACATTGTGTCGAGAAGTTTGTTAAATTGCAATTAACAGAAATAATTTATGGCCTGCTGTTTTGGGCAGGCACACTCGCGATAACCGCAAAAATAAAGTTAGTTTAAAATTTATTCAGCAAAAAATTCGTTTGTGTGGAGTGATAGGATTACTGTATTTGTTTTTCTCGCTGCAGGGCAAATGTTCTGTAGGGGGTTTCAATCAAACATATAGTAGTTGTCAATCAGGCAATTCAAATTTTTTTTTTCATCTGGGGGTAAAGGAAATATTTCAGCAGTTATGTACTTTTCACCTGTAAAGTATTCCGAAGTTAATGGAACTTTAATTGGTGATATAAATATTTTAAAATATGGCTTTTTCCGAAGTTTTACTATGTAATCAAGTATTTTGTATACTACTTTAAGATGCTCAGTCAATTAGTTAATTTTTACGTGTTTTTCGTGTTTTAATTTTTATGTATTTTTACGAGACATTTTTACCAAACAACGAACACAATCAGAATAGTAGGTATCAGGGATGATATTGGTTTAGTTGTAAAAGGGCCAAAAAATACAAAAATATAACAGTTTTGACAAGAATGGGGCCTTTAGTGGTAATTCAATTTTAAAGACTTTCTATTTAAATATTCAGCCAAATATCCAAACAGATTTCGAATTACTGTTTCGGGAAATCAAAACAATTTAAAATTTTTCATGTGTTTTTTTTTGCTTTCACTTCTTTATCCTAAGCAGAAAAGTTATTTTATTTGTCACAAAAATAGCACACTTTAGTTTAAACTAGGGGTGGGCAAAGGGCGACAGCATATGCTTTCTAAATTCGATGGTAAAAGAAACGAGGGACATGAGCAAATATAATGAGATAGAGAGTAAGCAAGAGCAATATATAGATCGTGATAAGCATAGGATTGCCATTTATTAAACACTTATGTGTTATACATTTTTAGCAAAATTGTTTAGAATTGAGTTCTGTGTGAAATCATATTGAATTTAATATTTTTGTGATTTCAATATTTTTTTTTTACTACTGTAACTCTCTAAGTTTTGGGATTCCACAATCAATGTGCTTGCTAAAGAAAAGAAGCTCACCATCAGATATTATTAATGAATGAGCTTATGCAGCTCTGACTGCGTCTTTTTAAGAAGCAGACCTTTAGGTTACAAAAGTAAATTTTTTAAAATTTCGGAATGTATATAAATTTTTACATGGGCCTATAACTACCAAATTTTGATAATTGACCTGGAAAATAAGAAACATCTTAGAAGGATATCTTTCAAAAAAAGTTTTCAGAAGATGACTGGACGAAAAGTCGTTTGTTTTAATGTAAAAGTAATAAATATGCCAATTTTGAGCATAAACAAAAACAAATTGTGTTTTTTTCAAAAAAAAAAATAAAAGTTCAGTTGACAAGCTATCATTCGTCGAAATTGTAAAACGAAGCGAAAACTAAATGATTTCTTGTCAAGCGAAGAGAAAAACTTAAAAACCGAAAAATGTTACAAATAACAGAAATTGACAGTAAGTTGTTTTATATTCATAAAGGGTGATTTTTTAAGAGCTTGATAACTTTTTTTTAAAAAAAAACGCATAAAATTTTTAATTTAATCTTAATCACAAAAATCTTAATTTAATTAATAACGGTTTAAATAAATAAAATTAATATAAAATTTTTAACTAAACTTAAAACAATAAACTTTTTAACTTAAAATATAACATTTGTTTTAAAAACCAAAAAATAGTGACTTGGCAGTCCTAGTATTTGAGCCCGCATTGCAAAAGTCATAATTGCGCTCATTGCGCTCAGAACAGTTCAAAATCAATGTTGCATCCCATTGATATAAAAACCATGTTTTTAATTCGATAACCTCCTATATGTAACATTTGCTTTTAAGTAGTTATGCGCATAATAAAAGTATAAATTTATTTTTATAATTCAGTTTTAAAAAATATTGGTTAAAAATATGTTCGGTGGCAGATGTAGAATTATAGTAGTGGAATGGTCTTGCGAAACCCTTGTAAATATGCCAAGAACTTATTTTTCCTATGGTTTAATAAGACAAGGTAATGTAGGTAGTTAAAATTCTCTCTAGTGGTAGGTATGCTGTACCTTGTCAAAATCAGGTTTTTACGAATAAAAGCAAAACAAATAACAAAATTTGCAAATTATATAATTCTATGTGTTCCTTCCTTCCGCTCCTTCGCTCCGAGACGATGCTGCCTTTTTAAATATATCTTAATTTTTTCAAAGCAATTTTATACCTGTTGGTAGTAACATAAAATAAAAATTCTCTTTGTATAAACAATCTTCATAATACGCTGGATATGCAACACTTACATTTCACAACAGCATTCTCTCGCTCTTATGGTTTCTATAATGAACTCTGAAAACAAAGAATTGCTAAAGTATTTTGCAGAAGTGTTAAAAGCATTACGTGCTTTTTAATAATGCTAATAATTTTGGGCGTTTCTAAAATTCCATAAAAAGAAAAATTTTAAACTATTTTTAGCATCCATTTCCATTTATATTTTTTAATTTAACTTTTTTTAAATAGAAAAGATAATCCTTACTTACTTAGGTGGCCCTAACAACCCATGTCCAGGTTTCGACCGACCTCATCAGCTCTCGCCAGGCGCCTCTGCTTTGCGCGCGCCTTCTCCAATCGGATACACCAATTATCACACCTGTCATACATGACTATGTGCTGGGCCCACAAAAACACCATAGAACTGAAAAAACTACAGATAATACAAAACAAATGCATGAAAGCAGTATTTGGACTGCCGAGGCGATACCCCAGTCACCTACTCTACCAAGAAACATTCAAAAACGTTCTGCCTATTCGCAAACTATGCCAATACCAACTAATACTGCAGGTGTTCAAAAGCATAAACAACATAAGCTACAATACCACACAGTTGCACCAACATACCCACAGATTCAATACCAGGAACAGAAACAACCTAGTCGTGGCGAAATGCAGCAGAGAAGTCACTAAGCAACGATACCTATACGCAGGACCGATAGCCTACAACGAATTACCGGATACAATAAAAAACATAGCTACAATGGGAGTATTCAAAACAAATGTTGAAAAATCACATACAAACACAGAGCTAGAATCCAAATGCAATTTATATGAAAACATATTAATTACTTATATATTTATTTATTATATTTATATTTACATTAATTGAATTATTTAAAATTATATAATTTACTAATTAAGCTAAGCCAGTCAGGCACGCTCCTTAATAGCCTTTTGGCACTGGAGCACAACAACAAATGTACATAAAGCAAATTGAACTATCTCAAATAAAAAAAAAAAAAAAAAAAAAAGTGCAGTTAAGGCTTCCTCAGCCTGGTCCATCTATCGGAGGCATGGTCTCCCTCGTCGTCGTTGACCAGCGACCCTCACCTTTTCGCACCTTTTTCGCTAGAGCTTTGTCGTCCTGCTGCACAGTTATACGCCGAACTATGTCAATGTCATCGTAGAGCTCATACAGCTCGTGGTTTATTCGGATGCGATAGTCATCGCCGAATCGAACAGGACCGAAGATTTTGAGAAGAACTTTTCCCTCAAACACCCCCAGAGCGGCTGCGTCAGTTTGCGAAACTACCCATGCCTCAGCGCCATAAAGCAGCACAGGTAGAACGAGCGTCTTGTAGAGTGTTAGTTTTGTCGATCGAGAGAGGGCTCTGCAACTTAGTTGCTTACTGAGCCCGTAGTAGCACCTATTAGCAATTATTGTTCTTCGCTTTATCTCCAGGCTGATTTCGTTTTTGGTATTAATGGCGGAGCCAAGGTAAACGAACTCCTTGACTACTTCGAAGTTATAGCTGCCGGATGAAACGTGGGAGTCTAAACGCCACGCTCCCTTGTTTGTAGTCAGCATATACTTTGTTTTACCCTAATTTATCGTCAAACCCACTTTGGCTGATTCCTTTTCGGTAGCGGCGAAAGCAGCGGTAACATCTCTCTTGGTTCTGCCAACAATATCAATATCATCAGCGTACGCAAGGAGCTGGACACCTTTATAGAAAATGGTGCCATTACGATGCACACCGGCCTTTCGTACGATCCCCTCCATGATGATGTTAAAGAGATCGCAAGACAGTGGATCGCCTTGCCTGAAACATCTTTCGGTATTGAAGGTTTCGGAGAGGTCATTTCCTACCTTGACGCAGCTGCGTGTGTTGCTCAACGTCATTCTGCAAAGTCTAATCAACTTTGCAGGTATACCGAACTCAGACATTGTTGCGTATAGGCACTCTTTTCTCGGGCTATCGAACGCAGCTTTAAAATCGACAAAGAGATGGTGTGTGTCAATTTGATTTTTGTGGGTTTTCTCCAGGATTTGTCGTAGCGTGAAAGTCTGGTCTATGGTGGACTTACCAGGTCGAAAGCCACACTGATAAGGTCCAATCAGTGTTTTTGTAATCGGCTTTATTCTCTCACACAGTACGCTTGAGAGAACATTATATGCGATGGAAATAAAACTAATACCTGTATAACTGGCTCAGATTGTTGGGTCTCCTTTCTTAAGTATAGGGCACAGTACACTGAGGTTCCAATCGTAGGGCATGCTTTCTGCTAGCCATATTTTGCTGATGAGCTGATGCATGCGCTTTATCAACTCATCGCCGCCGGTTTTAAACAATTCAGCTGACAGGCTGTCAGCACCCGCTGCTTTATTGTTTTTGAGTCGTTGGATAGCAACTCGAACCTCTTCATGGCTAGGTGGTGGTACTTCCACTCCGTCATCGTTGATTGGTGGCTCTGAACTGCGCTCTCCATGGGCGGCATTGGTGGAATCGTCGCCAGTAAGTAAATTGGAGAAGTGCTGTCTCCACAATCTAAGCACACACTGTGTATCCGTATTCAGATCTCCATTTTCGTCTCTACAAGTGGATGCTCCGGGCTTGAAACCTTGGGTTAGACGCTTAACCTGTTGATAGAATTTTCGTGCATCCTTCTTGCCCTGGTATACCTCTAGTTCCTCACGCTCACGCTTTTCCTGCTCTGTTTGCTTGCGTCTAAAAAGGACTCTCTTCCTTCCTCTTTTCGCGGTAATTTTCTCGCATGGCTCGCGTTGCAGCTGACTGCAGCGTTGTTTTATATGCGGCAGAAAAGATAATCCATTTTAAATTAAATTTAATTGGTGGCTTGTATATATTTCATAAAAGTTCACAAAATTTCATAATGGGACAGGGATTTCATAAAAATGTTTAAATATTGTTGGTGATTTGATTTTTTTAAAAACACAAATTGTTATAGATCTTCAAACAAAGAAGCAATGATTTTTAACAAAAATTTAAAGAATTTTCTTAATTTTGACTGAGGATCGCATTTAAAAGTGTCGTATGTTTAAAAACAATTTTTTAAAACAGTGTCGTGTGTAAAAAAAATTAAGCTATTTTTTTTTCTTAAGTTCATAAACACATAAAATTTTATACCGTGTACAATCTCGTACACTTTTCGTACTCTTTTTCGTCATATATTCAAGCAACACGCAGTTCTTACCTACTTGACGTTCTCTTGAAGACTGAAGAGACTGAAGCTGGGATCTTTCTGTACGTGAGATTAATACATATTTTTCTGCACTAACACAATCTCAAGCGTGATCTAACAATTTTGCGTCCCGCAATCCGATTCATCCCAGAATTCAACAAGCAGTTGATTTTGCACTCTGCTTGCTCGCTGCTTACACGCAGTCGAAGCTCGAGTAAGATTTGTGTCCACCCCTAGTTTAAACAATCAGCTCTCAGAATTAAAAATGTTGTGGGTCAAAGTGAACATAGTTTAATTAATGATTTAGTGATATAGTTTAATTATTTCCTTTAGATAGATTTTATTTCATATATACAGGTCCCATTGCAGTTTAGAAAAAAGTCTTGTGCATTTATTGCAAGAATCAAAAATGTGCTGAAAAATAATCAATATCATTTCAAAGCATTTCCACAGAATACCTCAAATCGGATCGAGACCTTGGTTATTTGCATAAGAATGTCAAAAAGATATGAGACATTTAACGAAGAGTCTGCGTTAAGGCTCGTAAGAAGATGAATCAATGATGCGGGATGAAATGGGCATGATAGCAAAGCAAAACCAGTTCTACCAAAAAATATATTCCGGAATGGCTGAATTTAATAGAGAATAATTTTATAAATATAATACAATTTTGGAATATAGAGCCTTGAACAACAAAATTAAGTTAAATCACATCGAATAAGGTGACAAAAAATGTTCCATCGCAGTTTCCGCAGTCTTCATTTTTTTTATAGTTTTAAGTTTTTGAGTTAAAACATTCTGAAATTGAAAAATTATCATTTCCATTTTGCCATGATGCTATTTTGGGACCGCTATGCTGAATTGTTTTTCCAAACCCTACAATTCTTAAAATTTATGACTCGAAAACACTTCTTTATTCGGAAAAGAATGTGTAAATACCATTTCCTTTTTAGATCTAAATTTTTTATTTATTTAAATAAAAATCGCATTTTTATGCGAATAATTGTTTATTACTTCTTATGCATTAATCTTAGATAATTTCTGACGTCTTAAGACCCTAACTCGGTTCATCGAAAAAAAATTGCCTTTTTCCATGAGTAAATTTAAGGTAGAAAAAGAAAACTTAAGAGTATTGAAAATTAATCATTTATTTGTCTATTAGTTGCAGAATTTAAAAAATTTTCAAAATGGTGGATTTTCTGACATCCTCAATGTAGGCCTTACTTTTGACGGCGTACAATTGCATCTGCTACATCCATCTGAAACATATCAAAATTAAAAAAATTAAGCTTTAATTATTTTTTAATGATATGAGTAAACAAAAAATATTTTTTTGAATGAGAAGAAAAATAAAGTCAATTTTTTTGGAATGTTTTTTTTTTTAATAACTGGCTTTTGAGAAAGTCTTTTGAAAAATTATTTCGCTCATATTGTAGATAATTGGTGTCTTAATTAATCCTGAAAATTTTAGACTAATTGGTTAAGTAGTTTTAAAATGAGATTGTACACGCTTTTTGAAAAAGAAGGTTTGAGATAATCGAGTTTAAATTTTAAAGGACAAAAAATATGAAATTTTTGTGATTGAAAGTTAGTCAGCTAAAGCAAAATGTCCGTGGTGAATCCGCGAACAACTATGGCCTGCTAATAATACATATTTTTGATTGTATCCCTATTCAAAAAACCAGTTTGAGCAGCTGACATAATAAGATAATAGTAAAGAAGGAACGCGCTATATAATCCTAAATAATGCTTAAACGGTACATATGGTTTCTCAACTATGAGAAACTAGCGCTATAACTATCTTATTATTTAAAATATTTTTTTAAATGTTTAAAATAAAAAACAAAAAATCGAACCGACTTGGTGCCTTAATCTTAAAGAGCGTGATATCATATATATAGATATAGGATATCCAAAGAAATAAAATATAAGGAAATGGTGTTTCTCAGACACACAGTGTACGTGCACTGCGGCTTTTTTTCTGATTTTTTTCTGATAGTTGCGATCTTTCTGCAAAACAAAACAAATTGCCCGAGTAAACATTTAAAAAATTAAATAAAAAGCGATTGTAATTGCTAAAAAATATTGAATTCATAAATTCAATACAACAAAGAACATTTTAATTATGCGTTGTGTTGTGAACAATTGTTTAAGTGTCCAGAGACTGAAGGAAAAGCTGGTTTCATTTCACAAGTAAGTATTTTGCAATTGTGTTCAAACGGTTAGAATTTTTTTAAGAAAATAACTTTAATTAAACTAAATTTTTTGCAGGAAACTGTTTTCCAATTAGAAATTCACAAATTTCTAATCAGAAATTAGAGAAAAAGCATTTATTGAAATCAGTTAACTTCGCGCCATTTTTGCGAGATCGAAAACGTCAAAACACAAAACGTACTACAAGGGCGCATTAATTTTTCAAGGGCGCATTAATTTTTCATGGTGGCATATATTTTAAGGGCGCATTGTCTTAAATGGGAAATATTTTTGTATTCAGTTATTTGTTTAATTTTCAGATTTTCAGATTGATTAATTTTTTTGATTTTTGTGAAGTTATTATATATGAAATAATTATTTAGACAAATTGATCCAGCTCCTACATGCAGTAAAAATTTGGTTGCAGAATTAGATGAAATTAAATGTTCAAATAAAGTATATTTTAAAATTTTACAAAATATTCAGATAATGCAACCTAGGGAGAATGTATTAGAAATGGAACGAAAACCAACTACTAGAACACTAGAATGTGTTGAAATCACTACACACGTGAGTAGTGTACTCTGTCAAAATGCTTGGATCAGAAAAATAATTATGATCGTTTAAGAATGAACAACTTCCGTAATCACTACTATTTTCAACTTCGCTATTTGCATTATTTAAATTATCGTTTTTAACAGGATAAGTGGAACTTATATTTAAAATAGCAATATTTTATAAATTTAAACAATTACCTACGCCCGCTTCTCTAATTCTATATCTGATTATTATATTTTTATAATCGGATTGAAACTGATTAACGGATGGATTATCGTTTCGGTCTAAATGCGATCGAATTGAACTAAATAATAATTCAATATGATACTGATTAAGTTTATAGAAAGAGATATATACCAACTTTTTATTAGCTATAAACCTATCATAAATTACCCCAATATTCATTAAGCAAGTTATGATACCTAAGAACCCTGTTTTTCTTTTGTGTAGTAAAAGCAACTGCCCATTAACTGTGTGAAGCTTGCTTATATAGGCAACAACATTTTTGGAAAATGAAATCAAACTAGCTATATTTTCTTCGCAAAGCGCCTTTTGAAAACCAAATTTTCGAATACTTCTACTATTCAGTATATCGAAGACATTCATTTGCCTAACAAATTCAACTGCAGCTTCACTGTCTTGAAATTCTTGTAAAAAAAGGACATCTCTACAAAAATCCAATGCATCAGCTACAGATTTGAAGAGCTTGCACGGCAAGCCTGACTTTCATTTTCTGGTCTATAAAGTATATATGAGCTCTTCTAATCTTTGTTCCTTCATGCAATTCTTCTCTTTCTTGTAGCTCAACAAGCCTCTGAAGATAGTGCCACTTAATAGCTTTGTTGTCAGAATTTCTAAACTCTTTGATATCTGCTAAAGAGTTCCTTATAAGCTTAACCATATGACAGGGGTCTGTTAATATACAAAAACTGTCGTTCAAAGAGTCTAGGTGAAAAACAGTGTCCGTACTAATGAAACTTAAGTCTGCGCCAAATAATCTTGATGCAATAATGTTAGTTTTTTTATTGTGTTGATATTTTTTATGTTATAAGTTCTTGATTACTATTGTTGTTGTGTTGTTGATATTGTTACGCAATAAGCTATATATAAGGGCTATATAAGGGCTATTAGTTTATTATATAAGTAGTTGCATGAATATCAAATTTCTTATATAAATGTAAAACAAAGAATTATTTTTGTAATATTTAGTTATTATGTAATAAATTTATATATCATAAATCATTGACTTAATTTTTTACATACATATGCAATACTTAACATTTCATATGAAATTCCAATCAGAAAAATCGCGCCTAGCTGTACGCAACAGCCGAGTGAATGTTTCTGTATTAGTGTGAACATACACTAGTAAGAAAAATGCCTCACTTTTATTCGAGAACACCACTTCCTTATTTCTTATTTCTATGAGGATATCATAAGTCTTATGATTTAGGAACTTATTTTTGGTATAGAAAAAATAAATAAATGGATGAAAATTCATTGAAAATTGACGGCATTAAATATTTAATAGGTTAAGGCTACTTAATACTATGATATAGCCTTTTTTACGGGTTCGCCTTTTCTTCTATATGCATGACAAAATGATGTAGGTACATGACAAAATGTATCGAGCATGAAGCTGTCCACCTCAAAATTCCATTCTTAAACCTATAGAATTACTTTGGGATACTGTAAAAAGGAAAATCGGTTCGAAAATTTAAACTTTTGGAGAGTGTGCAGAAACCTTCATACTTCCTAGATACCAAATGTTTGTAAGAAATTTCCCTGTAGATGTCAATTAATAATTCAAAATAGTGGTTATTCTGCATAATACTTATATGATGGCTTTATACAAAATGTTAGAACGCCAAATATTTAAACATTGTCTTCAGTTTTAATAAATTTTTACATGTGCACTATTTCTGTAGCCAACCAAAAACGTACCTGCATAGGCTTATATAGCTCAAATATAGGTTAAAAAACGAAATTGTGGAGAATATAATATTCCAAAATTTATAATATCAAAAACTTCAACAGAACTTATTTTTCTGAGATCGATTACAAATTGATCGATGACAAACTATTAACATGATATTTTTTCAGTAGATTTTTTAAAAAAGCCTAAAATGAATCAAAAGGGCTTCGGGGCTTATGAAATCAAAAAGGGCTCAAAAAAGCCCCAAATATCATCCCTGGTATATATTGTTAAGAAAAAGCGAAGGAAAACGATAAACTACGCAGAAATTAAAATTAATACTCATTACAAATAAAGTTATACTTTAAATAACAAAGAAATAAAACTTACCAGGGGAGATACTGCATTCACCGACACATCCGCACATGCCGAGTGGCGTGATCGAACTGTCCGCCAATGAGAGCACGCGAGAGGGCATGGAAACCCATTCTTGGTACAATTGCCGAAAGTTACCATACAAACGAAATTACCAAATTTTAGTCTCATACAATCGAAACAGTCGGAAATATTGCAGTTTTATTGATTTGTGGGCGGTAAGAGGGAGCGTGGTTAAAACTAAGTATGCAATTACCTATTATAGGCCGTAAGTAATACACGTTTTAAGCTTGAGCGATGTCCGTTCAGCCGTTAAGATATGTATAAAAGTCAAACAAACACACAAACAAACAAACAAACAGATAATGATTTTTTTTATTATTGATTATCTATAATATTTGGTAAAAGTTGCTTTACTTGCTGGGTTTCATTACAAAGTTGTGGAGGTTTTAAAACGCGCAATAACATAATAGGCAGATTAATTTTAAATATTAGTTCATGTGGGAGAAGGCCGCATGAATGTAATGAATTAAAAAATTCACTTGAATAGTGAATTACATCATCTTCATTAACAATCGCATCGATTGACTTGTACATCCACATCTAAATTTTTGGTTTAAACAATAGCTTTCCACATAACCATGCGGCAGATTTTTGACGCAAATTTTCGACATCTGGGTAAACATTTGAAACCAAATTGTCTATAGTCGAAGCGCATGTACCCAATGTATCTGATACATGAAGCAATCCATTGTCAAGAGCAATGCTACTTTTCCTATTTTTAGTAAAAGAACTGCAAATATAGCGGCATCGTGATCTCCTCTTAAATGGACACGCTTTTTTTTTGTCAATTGAAGTTTCTTGACATATTGACACACATTTGATTTCTTCATAATAACTCTTAATGTATCAGCTCGGGTGGCTTTAAGTACAACCGGTAGTGTTTGTTGGAAGTCGTCAGAGACTAAAAAAGTTATACCACCCATCACACGACCTGATGACCTAACATCTTCTAATATGGTATTAACGGCAACGATATGGGCCCATTCATCTCAAACAACTAATGATGCTTCTTTGAGTACTTTTGCAATAGCACCGTTTTTATGAATTGAGCATGAATGTTTTATTTTGTATGGTGAAACTGAAGCCGCAACTTAAATGTTGAGTGAGTAGTTCGACCGCAGCTTAGAAGTGTTGCTGCGATTCCGGACGATGCTACAGCAATTGCAATTTTTTGTACCTGACAAACTTTAGCAAGAATTATATTGTTAGGAAGGTACTATTAGAACCAGTACTACCAGGGCTATGAATAAAAAATTTTTTGTTGCTACACTTCATTATTCGTGACACTTTGTAATATTTTGTTGTAGACATTTATCTGTTCTGGAGTTTATTTTAGTTCTTCCTCAGATATATCTACTTCAGTATTATCTCTTTGGAGTTCTAGCAAACCGAAATCTTTTAAACGTTTTAGAAGCATGTAAATCGTTCTCTCAATCGAAACCAAGCCCTCGTTAAAAGAAGTAACGTATCATTGTAAGGTATTTCCGGATTATTTTGTTGTGAGCGATATCTGTGCAAAATATCATCGCAAAATTGATTTTTGAAATCGAGCCATAACTGTAACGCTTTGAACATTTGGCAAAGAATCAGCATTATTGCAAACACCTCTCTGAGTCGGAAAGCTTTTTCAGAGATGGCGGCATCAGACAGTGCATTTCTCCAATGGTCGTCACTTTCAAGAAGATCTAAAGCTTCGCATGCCACGCGGTTTGTTGGATGCAACACACCATTTACAGTTCTTAAATAAGTGAAACTTGTAAAAAGTCGAAGGTAAAAGTATTCGTATAAACTCTACCTAGAGCCGAATCTCATTTAACTTCAACCCATCCTTCAACATTTTGTGCTCGTTTCCGTAGATTCTATTTCTTTAGTGTTCATATATAATATGTCGAAACTTGGCTGCAGAGCAAGGTCTTCGCGAAATCATCACTCGAACATAGTTTAAAAAACGCAATCAATGTGATTTCAGATATTTCTTGAATCACTCTGTGTATGTTTTCTGCAGTAAAATATACTCCGTCCGTTTTCCAAAAGTATTGCCAAGTATATCAATGCAGGGGTCAATTCCCGTTTTGCGTTAAAGTGAAGTGAAAAAAAACTTTTCACAATCGTTTTCATTTGACGTCTTCACTTTTTCACTTCACTACGCACAAAAACGCGATTCTTGTTCGTCTAATGGAAAGTAGTTGCATCATAGCATATAAGAGTTGCTGAATGCCTATTAAACAAAGCTTTTATGAAAAAATGTAAACAATGTATAAGAAAGAAGGAAAATTTTGCAAAAATGAATTTTTCATTAATTTCATTTCATTTGCGCAGAAGATATTGGAAATAAATAAATATGAACAAGATAAGTTTTGCGACAGCATAAAACAGCCAAAAGTAGTAAAGCAAATAGTATTTACTTGTTATTGGCAATATCAACATTTTCCTCTAAATAGTTGATAAGATACTGTTTCTGCGTACCGCTTGTCCTTTTTCCCTAAGCTGCTTTTCTTTTACATTATTTATTTTTAATTTAAATTCATTTTCTGTCCATAACGTGCGTTTGCTATCGGCGTTAACTTTCTTTCCATTTCAGCGAAAAATGAACAGCTGTTGCCCTTTTAGCACACAACGGGAATCGCATTTTCCGTGTAAAGGTGAAAAGATATTTCACATGACGATAACGCAGAACAGGAATTGACCCCCAGGATAGAGTTCATGAAAAGTTATGGTAAAATTAATATGTAAGCAAATTATTTTTTCAAGCAAAAAGAATATAAATTAATCCTTCTTTGCTATTAATTCAATTCAACTCAAATTAGCTCTATCCGAACAGGGTCGGGTTCTCTGCTATGGATTTATAATTGGATTTATGGAGTTTATGGAATTTATGGAGTAGGCTTACTACAGCTACGCCCATTTTAATGATATTTGCTGACAGTCAGCAAAATTACCAAATTTTAGTCCAATACAACCAAAACCATCCGAAAACACCATCATTTTTATTTTTTTGTGGGCGGTAAAAAGGGGGTGTGGCAATCCACTTTTCGTACAGTTGCCGACAGTCAGCATACAAACTTAACTACCAAATTTTAGTCTAATACCGCCAAAACCGTCTGAAATATAGCATTTTTATTGATATGTGGGCGGCGAAAGAGGGCGTGGCAAAATTTATATATCCTATGTTCAGCACAGTAATTTTTGGAATTGTTTGATATAGGTTTTATAAAAATCCGTCAAGTAGCTTAGGAGTCTATTCGGAACATACATACATACGCACAAACAAACAAAAATATTATATAGAAGATAATTTCGTTTCTACATTTTATTTTTCTCTGACTTTTTGTTTGTGCAGAAAAAAGCGTTTCCAACAGCATATACACTGCGTTTCTGAATCAATTCTACATATAAAGTTAATGGTTCTCCGGTTTTTTGAATGAATTTTAAAGTAGAAGTGCAAATATGAGTTTTAAGCATAAAACGAAAATTTTCTGTCGAGCTGTGAGCTCTTTTTTAAATTTTAAATTTTTTCCAAATGAACTGATCCAAAAAACGAATGTTGGTTGCTCGACCAATTTTAAAAAAGTTGATATTTTTATTAACATTTGTTCAATGTATTTGAATCTTAGAGCTGTTAAGATTCAAATAATTCAAATAATAATAATTAATTTTTTCTTCCATCGTAAAAATCGAAGACACAAAAAAGTTTTGTTGTAAACAAAACACTGTCACTTTACCAAATGTCAACGAGAGACGCTGATATTTGGCAGCCTTGTCATAGACACATGACTTAAAAAAAAATTTTCGAATCGGACAGTTAAGTCCGGTTCACAGTGTGAATGAACCTTTCTTTTTGAACAAGGTGGTATCTTGCAACTTTAAAATTTTTTTTTATAGAAATCAGTAGCCTGCACTAATTAATTTTTTTGCTAGAGTACATTTTAAATGTTTGTTTAAACATAAATTTTTTTAACATTCTGACTCATTAAATTTTTTATTTGCAGCTTCTTAAAATTTTGAATTTAGAGAAATTTGCTGAATTTCCTGACTTTAGGGTCAAATATCTCTGTTGGGCATGGTTTAAGAAAACTAAAATTTATTCACAATAAATAACATTATATTCACGATTGAAAATCTTGGACAAAATTTAAATAAATCCTGTAATGTGTATATGACGACACCGAAATTGTATTCACATTTAAACCACGCCAAATACTAAAACTAAGTTTTATTCCCGCATGGGCTTAAATTGCAATACCCGATGTGGATTAAAAACCATATTACACATTGTATTCGAATTTAAACCATAGCGTACTAAAAACAAAACTGGTTTTGTTTTTATTTATTTACAAATTTATTTAGATTTTTTTTATACTATAATTTTTACACTTACTCCTATCGTAGGCCTCGAACTCACGTCATCATTTAAATGCAAGTAGTAAACGTTGCTTGTGCACCATAATCAAATAAAAAATGTTTCACAAAAATTGTATTATAACGCTTTCTTAACCGGAAAAGTAACTGTGAATCATAAGACTTTTAAATCTGAACAGTTTGAAAATCAAGACGGAAAGTATTGAAATATAATACAGTATGGCTTAAAATGTAATACATGTTATATTAAATCTAATATCATGGCTATCTAAATTAAAAATCTATTCCATTTGTACTAGTTTTCTAAACCGATTGTATTACTTTTTAGTTATTTTGTATTAAATTTTAAACCGTAGGTACTAAAGTTCAAATTTTATTCCAACTTTGTTAAATTTAATTACAGCTTTGGCTAAAACGTTTCTAGTATTTTGAAAAGTATTAATACAAAATTGTTTTAAAAATGCATTATTCCAACCATTTGCTTAAAAATTACTCCATGATTTTAAACCGTGTTGCAGTGAAAAATTTAAGTTTGATATTTGCTTCGTTTGGAAGATACAGCTCTTCAAACTTCGTGAAAATTTGCATCATAGTTCATATGTATATTAGGGTGGTCGTTATATGGCTTTTTCAAATTTCTTTGATGGATGGTTGTTGATTAGCTCCAAGTGTCAAAAAACTACTCCTTATTTTTTTCAGATTTTTAAATTGATCCCTAAATCTCCTTATTTGCTCATTTGTCCGACTCCATACATTTCGTGTATTTTAAGCTTGTTGAATAAACATTCCCCATTCTTACATATTTACAATCAAGGAAACATCAATTGAACGAAGAATTAAAAGAGATTACAAAAAAGTGATTCCAGCCAGTTTTGTAATGAATTCAAAACTTTTAAAAATTGTGACTCAGTAGAAAACCCCACCTAAACATTAGAAATCCTACTCGTTCTCAAATAAGCAAATTATCCCAAAATGAGCCCGAAATCCCACCAAATCACGTCACTGGGCTTGCGCTTCGTTTGTTGTTAACTTCACATCAAAGTCAATACTCTGAGATTTGAAATTGTAGCGACAAACACTTTATCGACATTTTTTAAAGGACGTAAAACATCCAGGGTAGAAGATTTAACTCTTAAACGCTGAAATGTTCTGCTTTTTTCTTGGCTTTCGACCTCGTGTAACATGATGAAAAAAATGTAATACAATTTGAAAAAGCCACAATACTTTTTTATTTGAATGTCGCTCTGGGGTACATAAAATTTAAAAAAAAAAATTGCAATTTACTCCTCATTTTTGTAGAAATATCCCAAAAATGAAAATTTAATATTTTTTATTTTTTAATTGTGATTTTCTCGATTATACCAGTTATTGAGAGCATTGGAATGCATTTTTTATCATTACTCGAAAAATGGAGAAACAATGAAAAAAAATTTGCTTTCGGGCGCCATTTTTTCAATTTGAGGGATGAAAAAAAATTCCTCATTGCATATCTTTGAAGTCGAATCATCGGGAACACGTTATACGTGCATTTCAATGCACTAAATATTCGGTATCATAGAGAAAATCGCGATTAAAAAAAAAAAGTTAAATGTGCATTTTTTTGGGGTATTTTCATCATGTTACACGAGGTTGAAAGCCAAGGCAAAAATCAGAACATTTGAGCGTTAAAGAGTTAAAATACGAGTGACAAAAATTGCGGGGTTTTTATTAGAAAATAAAAGTAATTTGATTTTTTTTTTTTTTAATATTTCAACTTATTACTAATGCTTTTTTATGAAATAAGTAATGCTAAAATGTCGAATCAATTAGGTTAGGTTAGGTAAGTAGGGTCGTGCACCGTTACCGGCGCCTCCGCGGGGGCCTATAGGTCTATTGCGAATCCCTTTTTATGTTTGTGGTACCATTTTAAAACCATTGTTCCTATTTAATCCTCAAACCATCCAGTGCTTTTTATGAACCTCCAGATGTATAGCAGTGGTGTGTTCATTAACTCTTCCAAGTCTGTGAAACATCTGTTCCCCCTATATCGGAGTCGACGATTCTGTAGATTTGGACATTCACATAGGAGGTGAGTTATTGTTTCTGTTTCTTCCGGATCCTTGCAGCTCCGACAAAAGTCTGGCGCTGCTATGCCCATTCTATTAGCCATTACCCCAATGGGGCAATGTCCTATTAGAACTCCAACAAGAATTCGGATTTCCCGCTTGACCAAAAGCAGAAGTCTTTTAGTTTTCTTTTCATTTAGTTTCGGCCAAAGCTTTCGAGATATATTGCAGTCACCTCTGGATGCCCAGTTTGTGTTAGCAATATCTCTGGCTTTAAGATCTATACTCCTTTTGACGACGCCTATTGGAATGTGCACCTCTGTATCGGCACTGTTTGCACTTGCGGTTACTCCACGCCTTGCCAGATCATCTGCTACGTCGTTCCCTTCAATATTGCTTTGTCCGGGAACCCAGCAGAGAGTGACATTATGTGTATTGCAGATGCTGTTCAGTGCCAGTTTACAGTTTTGCACTGTTCGAACCTTCGTTGTTTTACTGTTCATTGCTTTCATGGCCGCTTGGCTGTCCACTAAAATTACTACCCTTGTGGGGGTAAGATTTTTCCTGTAAATGACCTGTGCAGCTTTTTCAATAGCATATATTTCTGACTGAAAAACGCTACAATATTCAGGGAGCTTGTAACACTCTTTGATTTGTAGCGTTTCACAGTATACACCCGATCCAGTCCCGTTTTCTATTTTGGAACCATCAGTATACAAGTGGAGATTGCTGTAGCATTCTACAGCCGTTTCTTCCCATTCTTGTCTGCTGGGGATGGATGTGGTGTATTCTGTACCGAATCTCACACTGGGTATGATATAGTCGGTTGCTCTTTTTGATTCCTCGGTTCCAAAGAGATTAAGAATAGATGCATGTCCGAATGTGTTCTTCTTCCAGGCTTGTGATTCGTTAAGGCGAATCGCGCTCTTGGTCGCCGAACAGTTAAGGAACTCTTCTATGGGGAGAAGATTTAGCATCATTTCCAGACCCGCCTGTGGCGTAGATCTCATGGCTCCTGTTACCCCTATGCACGCTAACCTTTGTACTTCTGCTAGGGAGCTAAGGTAGCTCTTTTTGTGCGCTATCGTCCACCATACGAGAGAGCCGTAGGTAAGAATGGGTCTCACGATCGCTGTATACATACAGTGGATTATGTGCGGTTGCAGTCCCCATTTCCTTGCAAATGGTCTCTGACATGCGTATAAAGCGCACAGTGCTTTTTTCCTTCTTTCCTCTGTGTTGCGTTTCCAGCTCAGCTTGTTATCAAGGATAATTCCAAGGTATTTGGCTTCCGTGGAAAGCTTCAGAGTTACTTCGTTGAGTTTCGGTAATGTGAAACTCTCTATTTTTCTTCTTCTTGTGAACAGAACGAGTTCGGTCTTTATTGGGCAATGTCATCGGCATAAGCAACCACTTTTGTTCCTCCAGTTTTGAGTGAAGTGAGAATCTTGTCAACCACAATCAGCCATAATAAGGGGGGATATGACTCCTTCCTGCGGTGTGCCTCTTGTGACCTCTTTCCTCACCACGCTCATTCACATTTGTGAGCTTATACGTCTGCTATTGAGCATTTTATAGATCCACTGGGTTATTTTACTGTTGACTCCTTTGTCTACTAAAGCATTTGTTATACAATCTGTGTTTACATAGTTAAATGCACCTTCGATATCTAAAAACGTTGCTAAGGTATATTCTTTGTGATGAAGGGTTCTTTCTACGACTGAAACCACCTTATGCAGTGCCGTTTCCACTGATTACCCTTAAGGTATGCGTGTTGCGCACTACACAGGTTAGTATCATTCAAAGATTCTATTATATGGAGATCTAATATTCTCTCTAGCATTTTCATCAAGAACGATGAGAGACTAATAGGCCTGTAATCATTTGGTGCTGAGTGTTTTGGTTTCCCAGCCAGGAATGAAGACAACTCGCACTTCTCTCCAGATTTTTGGAACAAATCCTGTCCTGAGGCAACCGGTGAAAATTGCTATGGGCATGATGCCAGGAAGGGCATGTTGCATCATGGCCGGTAGGATTCCATCTGGCTCTGCAGATTTGTAGGGCTTGAAAAACCTAATCGACCATTCTACAGTTGACCTTGTAATAATGTTGGGGAGTTCTTGTTAAGTTTCTGGTATTGTCATTACCAAGTTGCTGTTAGCTCCGTTTTGATCTGGCTCTTTACAACCTGGAAAATGAGTTTCCATAAGTAGCGAAAGCGTTTCTTGGCTGGATTCTGTCCAGGATTCGTCGGACCTCTTAAGGTATCCCGGGACCGATGGGTCTTTGGATAGCGTTTTTCGAAGTCTGGTGGCTTTACTGGTATCCTCAATGGACTCGCAGAAATTTGTCCAAGATGTTCGCTTAGCTATTCTTACTTCCATAGTATAGGCATTTAACATGGATCTGTATATTGTCCAGTCTTGCTCTAATTTGCTTGACATGGCCTTCTGGTGAAGTTTCCTAACCTCTGATTGCCTCTTTTTGAGGTCGCTGATCCACCAACTCGCATTTGTAGGTTTGCGACTTCGAGACTTTGGGCAAAACTTCTTGAAAGCCTGGTTCATTTTTCCCGTTATAAGCTCAACTGCATTGTCAATGGATGCAGCGTTTGGGAGGTATTCTGTGTCTAGGTCCGCTATATTTCTGCTAATCCAGACTGAATACCTTTCCCAGTTAGTTTTCAATGGGTTCCTAAATTGTTTCCTTATTTGGGGGTCGAAGTCAATAGTAAGGAAAATTCTAAAGTGGTCGGAAAACGACTCCTTTTGTGACACCTCCCAGTTATCGACTATAATTTGTTCCGAGTTACTAGCTAAAGTAAGATCTATTATCTCTTCCCTGACTCTATTCTGAAAAGTTGGCCTATTGCCCCTATTGCATAGAACTAGGTCTGTGGTAAGGATAAACTCAAAAATAGACTCACCCCTTTTGTTGATGTCTTTACTGCCCCATTGCGAGTGGTGGGCGTTTGCATCACAACCGATGACCAGGAAGCCCTGCTTGTGTTAGCGTGTTCCGTCAACTCGCGGACTGCTTGCACTGGTGGGTTCGTCTCTTCATAGGGCATATACGCCGAACAGAGGATTAGTTTTGCTGACCTTGTTTCCACGCTGGTTGCCACTACGTCTTCGTTGCTGAATCTAGGAAGAAAAAACATATTGATAGATTTTCTCGCAAGTATACAGCTTCTTAACTTACCTCCATTTGTAGAGTGAAACAGGTTGTACTGTTTCGACCCTAGGCCTTGGATCTTGTTGTTGGTGATCCAAGGTTCCTGTATTAGGGCCACATCTACGTTCTCCTCGGACATGCAAAGCATCAACCAATTAGAAATGTATTAAACTGTAAAAGAAGTGTAATTTTTGAGATAGCAAAGGGACAGGCCAGAGTAGATACTCTTTTCAAGTTTAACATGCAGTTATAACTATACTATGTTAATTTAGGTAGTGCAATTTACTGGTAATAAAGTAAACGTTGTTTATTGTTATGTATGTTTGTCGTTTTCCGCAAAGTTTCAAATAATGTATGGTTTTTTGATTTAGCCACCGCAGAACCTCTTAACGTAGAACCACCAGTATATTAAAACAATCAGAGGCTCACCTACGGAAGTTTTTCAAGCATGAACTCGCACCTTTTCCAATGTCGCTGTTCACAAGAGAAAGAATGCATAAAGGCAGAATATCCATGCTCTATGATGCATTCCCTTCTATCGCAGCTGAAAAGTAACTTTCGGCACCAGAAAATGTAAAGTCATTGATGGTGGACTCCTCTTGCATAGAGTTGCTTAGACCAATTCAAGTGAAGCTATTTTTTAAGAAATCTGCCAAAACTTCGTGGATTTTGTCTAAAGGCGCTTTGAAAGCAATGCCATTCTGATTTTTGATGGATATTCTTTTGGAATAACCTACCAAAGCACCAAAGCCGCTGAACGTTATCGGCGTTCTTTGCTTCACTCCTCAACAGAGTTTGTCTTCCCAAGACAACTTTGATCAGCATGATTTCACGGGCGAAATTTCTTTCCAACGATACCAATATAATGGGCTTTATAACTATGATGAAGGTTAAAATGGAAGCCAGGGGAATCCAAGTAAAGTAGGCAGTAGAAGGCGCCGATGTAATGATTGTGGGAACTGATGTCTCAGCTGCTGACAAGTATCATAGTGTAGTCAAAATAGGGCACGACATATATCTTTTGGTGCTTCGCATTGCTCTGGGTTCTTCAAAATAACGTTCTTTAAAAGAAAAGAAAGGTTTTTCAAAATAACGTTTATTTCCAGAAGAATGAAAAGGGTCACATCCCAACTATGTTCATCTCACTCGGTCAAGCACGTACCGCAGAATTTTCTTTCTTGCCTGCGATAAGTGGGTGTGATACCACCTGAGCAGCCTTTGGTGTTGGAAATAATAAAGCGATGCAGATGTATAGCAAGAACCCTAGCTTTTCAGAGATGTAAGCGATTTTTAAAAGCCCCGAGCCAACTCCAACTCAAATTGCTGACGTTGGAGAGAAATTCTTTGTGAAATTGTATGGAGGGACCATCGAGATTGATAATATCGAAGGCCTGAGCTATCGCATTTTTTCCATAGCCGTGGCAAAGCCCAAATGTCAACTTGCCAGATTGCGACTAACCAGAGATGCCGCTTTTTACCACTCATTCAGAACGTACTTGCAAGTCCAGGCGTGGATGGGAAGCCAAGGGAGCCATCAGAAGATACCTTCTGCATTGGGATGGCAGCAGCTTACCAAACGAGGTGGGTATTTTTATGCTCTTTATCAATACCTGTGTTATACTGTAGTAGTACATTTTAATTCTACTATAAAATTAAAATGTACGCGTATTATTTGACTAATTTGTTTAAAGGTGTAGTTCCGATCACCACAAAGATACATGCTGCCACTGTAGGCTGCAGCTGTAAAAAGGCCGGTTCGTTGTGCTTTGGTTCCGTCTTTTCCTTTACTAAAGGTGCATGAGAATGACGTGTCCAAGGACCCCGACTATAACGACGACGACGAGGAAGGTCCGACAGCCCCCAAGCGTTACAAGGTTTTCGCAGCCTTGTATTGTATACTTATATACTATTTACCTGCAATCAATTATAAATAAATAAAGAATATCTGTGCATTTTTTGTATTACTATATTGTATTAATATTTGAAATTTTATGATCCACTTTCAGTGAGGTTCAAGTATGTAGTAATAATGTGGAAATAACATTACAACAGGCTCTCGGCCAGCGGACCCCATCACGAATATCCGTAAATATTTGCCCTGAAAATCTTGTTCACCAACGAAATTTCAGGGAATTTAACATTCTTCGACTGTCATGCAATGTGGTACAGAAAATGTGCTTAGCTTAAGAGATATAAGTAAAAAACTGAAAGAAGTCAAAAAATGTTGACGTTTTTGCCCTTCTCTCAAGTCAGCACAGTGTCCTCGAGGTCGAAAACTTGGGAAAGTCTTCCTAGTGTACACCCAAACAGCCCGTTAAAGTTCCATTAACTTCGGAGTAGTTTCTAGCTACCCTCATCTTTTTTTGACATGTCGACTGGACTAATATGGGAGAACAAAGATTTTATCGAGAAACTTATGTTAAGATCACCAATTAATAACACAAGAAAGTCAATTTTTAATTCAATGAAATCATTTTTTGTAAGATTTTTTATAATAATTTTTTATTTTTTTCAAAAACTGAATATTAAACATTCTACCAGAGTTCATTAAATTAAGAACTTTAACGAATGTGATGAAATCAACGTAAACACAAAAAAATATTTATTTAGTTCTTTTAAAACTGGAGTTTTATTTTTTTAAAAATTTTAAATATTTTTTATTAAACAATGTTTTCAATAATTATTAAATCAAGTTCAAATTTAAATATATCTAAAAGTCTTGGATTTCTTTAAAAATCAAATATGTTACAAATTTTACCTAATTTTTGTTTGAATTGACATAAAAAATTTTCCACTTTACTTCAGGCTACTTTTTGGCGAAAGTTCGAAACTGTAACTTAACAATTCCTCGATCTATTGCAATAATGGTGGTCTCGTTTCATCACTCTAAATGATAAATGATATTTAGTGGTCGATACCAAGGCGCATTGGTACAAATAGCAGGAAAAAGTGGCCAAAACTAGAAGACGATCTCGTATCTATATAAAATCAGGTACTTATAGCTTTTTGGGGTCAATAAACACGAATCTGGAGTCAAAAATTTAAAATGGCGGTTTCAATATGTCCATTATGTAATAAAACGCACTTATGTGGTATTTTCGGACGCCATTTTTTAACGATTAAACCTGATTTTCCACACCTATTACAAAAATACGTGTACCTTAATTTTTTGTCCTCTATCACATATCCGAAGCTCATTCAAATCGGCGAATGACACCAAGGGACGTTTTCTTGTGAGAGGGCTAAACTTTGACAACTGGTAGCGATCTCTAAATCGTATAACAAAATTAAAACGAAAAAATCTTTTTCAAATTTAGACGTACATAATCGAATAATGACATACCGCGATGATAATTGAAAAGTCGAAAAATAAGGTCCATCCTAATAAACATACTTATAAATTTTACAAAATCGAACTTATTTCTCTCAGGTCCATATCTGTCTATATCAGCTACTCGACCCTGCAGTAAAAAAGTTTAAATTGGAAATAGTTCTGAAATAGATCGAAAAAGGATCAGTACTGGTCCCACAACAATACTCTTCGACATTAATCAAATTCACGTTTTTTACGGGACGATATCATAGCATAAGATAATTGTAATAAATTGCGGATGCATAGGCAATACAAACGAAGTCAACTGTTCTACGCCAAATATCTTTTGTACTAGTTTAAAGTTAGGTCTAACTGCACTAGAAATAAACTAGTTGCTTCTTCCAAGTGACTCCAAAATAACTTGTGGGGAATAATTGAAATGCCCCAGCTAAGTTTTAATCACATGATAATCGTTGAAAAATCGAAAGCAAATCAACACAAAAGCGAAGTGGATGGAATGTCAAGGATAGTCCAAGGGCTAGCTACATTGTTCGTTGCGCTGTGGGAAGGCTCAGATTTTCGGCTTCGCCATACATTCAATTTTTTAAAAATTGCATCGAATCAATGACAAGGTCCTGCCAAACAAAACACACACACACTCCAATACATAAACCTGTACAACAAGGATTCCGTTCGCTTAAGTCATGTCGTACTTGCCTTTATCTTCCTTTCTAGCCGTCATCCTCTTCCTATCAGCCTTCAGGGAAATAGCTTAACCCTTTGTTGAACGGTGGTACTTACGTAAGTACCACCTAAAACTTTACTATATTTCATGGCTTATGACTCTGTTAACCTATTTTGTGAGCCAGATTTGTAATAGAATGTTCATAGAACATACATATACTGATCAATATGTAAATTTATTTTCATTTATTTTTTAATTATTTGACAAATTCATTTTAAACTAGAGCTTTAGCTCAAGCACGTGTTTCGAACTACACGTGTTCACGAAAGTTCGAACTCCGTGTAGTTCGCTTTTTGAAACACGAACTTGAACTACACGTGTATTTTATTCACGAACTACACGTGTAGTACGTATCCACGTGATTTTTGCATTCACGTGAATAATTTTCACGTGTTTAAGGCATAAGCCGAACTTCCAAAAGTTCTTTTGTGTTTCTGAGAACAAAAAATGACTATGTTATTTACAAGACTTCTGCTGTATCTCTATGATTTTTATGGATTTTAAGTACAGGATTTGGCCAGTTTGTGGGTTCCTAGGACAGGAATGAAGGTTTCTGTGGACAAGGGATTCAACTGGGATTTGGCCAGTTCCTGGGTGCGTCATTTGAACATTTTTGGGTTTTGTGGGTTTCTAGGGCAGAAATGAAGGTTTCTTTAGACAAGGGATTCAAGTGGGATTTGGCCAGTTTCTGGTTGCGTCATTTGGACTTTGTTGGGTTCTGTGGGTTCCTAGGACAGAAATGAAGGTTTCTATGGACAAGGGAATCAAGTGGTATTTGGCCAGTTTCTGGTTGCGTCATTTGGACTTTTTTGGGTTCTGTGGGTTCCGAGGACTGAAATTAAGGTTTCTATGGACAAGGGATTCAAGTGGGATTTGGCCAGTTCCTGGGTGCGTCATTAAGACTTTTTTGAGTTCTGTGGATTCCTAGGAGAGGTATGAAGGTTTCTGTGGACAAGGGATTCAACTGGGATTTGGCCAGTTCCTGGGTGCATAATATAAACTTTTTTGAGTTCTGTGGGTTCCTAGGACAGAAATGAAGGTTTCTATGGACAAAAGATTCAACTGGGGTTTGGCCAGTTCCTGGGTGCGTCATTTGGACTTTTTTGGGTTCTGTGGGTTCCTAGGACAGAAATGAAGGTTTCTAGGGACAAGGGATTCAACTGGGATTTGGCCAGTTCCTGGGAGCGTGCAAGATAATTTCACAAAATTTCGCCATGATAAAATTTACAAGGAAAAACATTTTTAAATTATCGTGAAAAATACAACAGATTTAACTCTGTTGAAGTTGAATTATGAAAAAAATTGTACATTTGAAAGAGCGACCTTATCACTTACAAAAATTGAGCTCATTCTTTCTGATATCAACAATTCATGATTGTTTTGCACTCATTTCTTATGCATTTAACAATACATAAAAAATTTTTATAAAAAAAAACGCCTGCGGCGCACATTCCTTAATCGCGACAGTTTTTCTTTCTTTGGCACCAATTCTAATCAAATAGTATTTATTTCAGAACACTTGTATGATCATTGGTTTTTCCATTGATCCAATTTCAATCCTTCAAATTTTTTAAAGTATAGGATGGCATTTCGCAGCTAAAATTTAATTCAAAACGATGATATTTCACCCTCTTAATGAGTATATACTATCCTAAGAAATACTTTTTTGTATAAAAAATTTGGATTAGTCGTATACGAAAAAATATAAATTTTTCCAACTTTCCCGAGTTAAATCTCCTTAACCATTTGAGACAGATCTTTAAGTAAAATTATTCCTAAGACTGAAACAAATACTTAGAGTGAAAAGTAAACAAGAAACACACAAATCCCAAAAGTTGGGGATTAGTTGGGGATTTTTTTTGGATTAGATCAGAAAGGAACCCACTTCATTTCTGTCCTAGGAACCCACAGAACTCAAAAAAGTCCAAATGACGCACCCAGGAACTGGTCAAATCCCAGTTGAATCCCTTGTCCACAGAAACCTTTATTCCTCTCCTAGGAACCCATAGAACCCAAAAAAGTCCAAATGACGCACCCAGGAACTGGCCAAATCCCAGTTGAATCCCTTGTCCATAGAAACCTTCATTTCTGTCCTAGGAACCCACAGAACTCAAAAAAGTTTAAATGACGCACCCAGGAACTGGCCAAATCCCAGTTGAATCCCTTGTCCACAGAAACCTTCATTTCTGTACTAGGAACCCACAGAACCCAAAAAAGTTCAAATGACGTACCCAGGAACTGGCCCAATTCCCACTTGAATCCCTTGTGCATAGAAACCTTCATTTCTATCCTAGGAACCCACAGAACCCAAAAAAGTCTAAATGACGCACTCAGGAACTGGCCAAATCCCAATTGAATCCCTTGTCTACAGAAACCTTCATTTCTGTACTAGGAACCCACAGAACCCAAAAAAGTCCAAATGACGCACCCAGGAACTGGCCAAATCCCACTTGAATCCCTTGTGCATAGAAACCTTCATTTCTATCCTAGGAACCCACAGAACCCAAAAAAGTCTAAATGACGCACTCAGGAACTGGCCAAATCCCAATTGAATCCCTTGTCTACAGAAACCTTCATTTCTGTACTAGGAACCCACAGAACCCAAAAAAGTTCAAATGACGCAGTTGGATCCCTTGTCCATAGAAACCTTCATTTCTGTCCTAGGAACCCACAGAACCCAAGAAAGTCCAAATGACGCACCCAGGAACTGGCCAAATCCCACTTGAATCCCTTGTCCATAGAAATCTTCATTTCTATCCTAGGAACCCACAGAACCCAAAAAAGTCCAAATGACGCACCCAGGAACTGGCCAAATCCCAGTTGAATCCCTTGTCCACAGAAACCTTCATTTCTGTACTAGGAACCCACAGAACCCAAAAAAGTTAAAATGACGCACCCAGGAACTGGCCAAATCCCAGTTGAATCCCTTGTCCACAGAAACCTTCATTTCTGTCCTAGGAACCCACAGAACCCTGTAAAGTTCAAGTGACGCACCCAGAAACTGGTCAAATCCTGTACTTAGAATCCACAGATGCCATAAAAATGATAGAGATGCAGCTAGAAGTCTTCTTAATAACATATTCATTTTTTGTTCTCAGAAACACAAAAGAATTTTTGAAAGTTCGGCTCATGCCTAAAACACTTGAATACTATTCACGTGAATGCAATAATCACGTGAATACGAACTACACGTGTAGTTTATGCAAAATGCAACAAAGGGTTAAATTGAATCGAATTTCGTGCTGCGTTGGAATAAAAAAAAATCCAGTCATTTTCGAAGTAATATCAGGGTAAAAGATTTCGCCAATCACCATCCTCCGCGTGTTCCCTTAATTTGTCTTGATAAGCGAATTGAACTCCATCGAGGCGCACTCGATGTCTTGTCTTGTCACTGCTTAAAAAGCGTTTCGAGTGATTGCTTTGAAGTAAATTTTTTGTTGGTCTTCTTGTTGCTTGTTATAGCTGCAAAGAATAAATTCTTGTTTGTCTGTTAATTGTAGTTATTGCTTTTTCTCATACTAGGAGCAAATAGGAGTTGAAAAAAATTGCCAGTGCATTATTAAATTAAAAGAAATACTGAATTAAAGTTAAGAAAATAAGCAGTTGGAGAAATGTGAAAATTAAACGAATAAAAAAAGAAAACTTATGAAATTTTTCCTTATTTCTTATACCCAAAAAACTTATTACTGATTGGTGGAAAAATAATTAAAACATTCTGTACTAAGGGATTGCTTATAGATATTAAGGGTGTCATTTCATAGCACCCGCGTCCATGATGTCCGAACTAGATTTGGTTATTATTATCACTTTTGCAAGAGGTCATAAGAACCAAAAAGCTAGTGACATAAACGCCAATTAAATTCTCGTGCTATTTAACCTTAGAATCGTAAGACAGTTTTACCCTACGTATACTTCTTATGCGGAGTACACGTAAAATTTACGTACACTACAAATGCAAAGTTAAAAAAGGTATTTTGAAAATATTTCGTAGAGGGGGATTATTTTTCTTAATGGAGTAAAATCAAGCTTTCATCATCATTAACAAAATTTTTAAAATCAGAAATTGTTTAAAATAACTCAATCTTAATACAATCTTTAAAGTTATAAATATTTAAAATTTCCTGTAACTTGTCAATATCAAAATGTTTTTAAAGTTAAAAGAGTTTAAAGTTTAAAGATAAAAGTTTCCTGTACTTTTTGTACTATAAATGGTAAAACTGTCAAAAGCGTGAGATTAAAAAAAAAAATCTGATAAAAATATAGCAAATCACAAACAATTACGGGAACGCTTTTCGGACTAAAATTGTGTTAACTGTCAAATAAAGTCTGTTCATGTCTGTTCAGTTGCAAAATTTAAGAGAGTAAGCGAAAAATGCTCTCCTTGCGAGACAAATTGCAAAAGGTACGGACACAGGTTTTTCGCAAAATGTTCCAACTGTTGATGAAACGTCAAAGTTTACTTTTTTTGAATAATTTTGGACAAATATCGGATTAAAAGAATAAATGTCTTAATGACACTCTAATTTGACATTAGCTGTCAAAACATAACAGCTTGCCAATTGTTGCGAATTTTTGCTCAGCCAAATTTGCGAAGCAGAAAATAGCAACATTTGCTTTCTCATTTTGGCTCTCTTTTGCGAATGTTTTCGGTACGGAAACAGGAAATTTCAGAAAAAACACGAATTCGTGCGAATGTTCAAGTACGGGCACAGACCTAAAAAGTCGTTGCAGGCTTGATGTTGGAAAGTTGCCCGGTTGCCGGGACTGGCCAGGATTGTCCCGGTTTTCCAATTAGTGTCCGGAGTCACGGTATTTGCTTTAAAGCCCCCGAATTTGCCTAAAAAAATAAGTAATTCGTTTAAAAACGATTAAAAAAATGATTCAATTAAATTTGAATTAAAAAAGTAATGTCATTTACATATCAGGTTGGCAACTAAGTAATTGCGGATTTTTTTTTAGAAAATAAAAGACAATTTTTTCATGGAACGAAATTACTTTATTCTGTAATGTATTGCCCTTTTTGAGCAATGACCTTTTGCCATCTTTCAGGCAGCATCATAATTCCACGTTCATAAAACTTCTGGTTTTTATCAGCAAAAACTGAACCAGATACGATTTAACATCATCATTATTATTAAAATTTTTACTATTCAAGGAGTTTTGTAAAGATCTAAATAAAAAGTAATCAGATGGTGCAAGGTCAGGACTAAATGGTGGATGTGGCAAAACATCCCAACCAAGCTCCAATCATTTTTGCGGAGTGACAAAAGATGTGTGTGGCCTTGCATTGTCATGGTGGAATACAACACCTTTTCGATTTGTCAATTCGGGCCGCTTATCTTCAACTGCTTTGTTCAATAATGTTAGTTGTTCAATGTAGACATCTGAATTGATCGTTCGGTTGGGTGGTAAAAGTTCAACGTAGACAATTCCTTTGTAATCCCACCAAACTGATAACATAACTTTCTTTTGATGAATATCAGCTTTTGATGTTGTTTGAGCTGGTTCACCTGGCTTGCTCCACGGTCTTTTCCGATTGAAATTGTTGTAAACAACCTATTTTTCATCACCAGTCATTTTAAAAATGGATCATTTTCATTACGTTTCTTTAACAAACCGCAGATGTTAATGCGTTGTGTTAAATGATTTTCTTTCAGTTCATGAGGAACCCATATATCGAGTTTTCGTACATAGCAAAGTTGTTTTAAGCGATGTTTAATGCATGTATGTGATACGTGAAGCTTCTCTGCAATCTCACGTGTTGTACTGGTCGTCATCAACTTCAACTGGACGACCAGAGCGTTTTTCATCTTTGAGTGAAAAATCACCAGAACGATATTTGGCAAACCAATTTTGACACTGCCGTTCTTTTAAAGCTTCGTCACCATAAACAGCACATAACTTTTTGTGAGCTTGCGATGCGTTTTTTCCTTTCCGGAAATAAAAAAGCAAAATATGACGAAAATGTTCGTTTTAATTTTCCATTTTTCAACAGACGCCAAACAAAAACTACACAAGCGATCACAAAAATTTGTTTAATGATTGACAGTTGAAGTACCAACTATCAAATAACAAAATGTGTTTGACATTTCGATTACGTCAGCAAACCTAAAAATTCAACTAAAGCCATCTATGAGTGAAATCCGCAATTACTTAGTTGCCAACCCAATATTTATAATTCTTGTTAGCAATGCATATTGTGAAAAGTTTTCAGTTTTCTAATAAATTTGTGTTCAAAAGAAAGGAATCGGATGACTTTTGATTTGATTAAGGCAGAATTAGTTATGAGATTAAATTATGAAGAAATTTGTTAGAGCAGAAACAAAAGTTTCAAATCATTTTTGGATTCACTAAAGTGTTGTTCATTAATTAAAACCACAAAATCAAACGCATGCTACATGTGATAATAAATTATTAGCTTATTTGTGTAGTTCAAAATACATTACTGACGGTAAATTGGTTTTGTTATAAGTCAAATATTCAGCTTTTATTTGATTTAAAATGCACATTTTATGCCTATGAAAAACGCCTTTAAACCATTAAAGCCGAGCGTTACGTTAACGCAACACGATACTTTTCTCAACCTGGAGGTCATACAGTGATAGATTTTCATGACCTCCAAAAAGAATATAAAATTTTAAGAATTTATCTAACCGACCTGTTTTCGCTCAAGGCTGAACAATTAAGTTTACCTACATTTCCAGCTTGGGGAATTGGAGAATTTTCCATTTTTTTTATCTTTAATTTTAAACCTCTAAAAAATCTACAAAAAATTAAGTTAAATATAATTCTTATACGAGCGTCTTCTTAGGCTTTATATTTAACTTTTGTGAATTTTTATGAAGTTTGACTGACATACGTGGCTCCTGCGGGTTGACAAAGCTGGTCTTTAACGAAATACGCTTTTGTATATTTTTTGTTGTTTTGTGGAAATTCTTGTGATGGAAATGGAAAAATATTGACGCAAAACGCTCGATATGCTTGTAGAATATCGTTCAATTTGAAAATTAAAAAATCTCGAGGTGGCAACTTGATTTTTACATTTGTTTTTTTTTTTAAATTTTTGTGATATTTTTTTTTCTAAGTTAGACCAAACTAAATATTTTTGGAAAGTTTCATCATTCTAGCTCAACGGGAACATGGGCCAGGCTTTAATGGGTTAATATTCTATTCTACTATCCAAGGAAACATCTAAACTACTTGAGTTGTATTTTTTCTATGATTTTTTCAACGGTTTTTCCCCGAAGTCGGTTTTTTTGACCACGAGTAAAATTTTACATCCATATTTTTGGGTCTGATTAATGTCACTGAACATTAATAAAAAAAATTAATACTTCCGAAATAAAGCGAGTTGGAAAAAAAGCACCGAAAATTAAATTAAAAGTTTTTCGTGTGTTTCTTGCCCTCTACCTCCGGCTCAGATCAGATTTAAATTTCCCAAGAAAAATGGCCCCTCGTCTCAATGGGCCGATTTCGAGAAAATGCCGTGGAAAGAAAACCGTAGTAAAAAATAAGAAATCTATGTCAACATTTAAAAAAGTCAAGTCTTAAATAAATATAAAAATTACTCAGACAAAAATGATAAAAATTTAGATTTTGGATTTTTCTTGGGGTAGTGTAAAATCTCAGGCTTATATGTTGCTGTTCATAAATTACGTAACACGTTTAGGGGGGTAAGGGGGGAGAAGGCCGATTGTGAGTACCATCACAACAAAATTTTTGAATTCAGTTTTAAAAATTTTAAATTTTATTTATAATCTAGCTGAATACCCGGCTTAACTCGGGAGTTGATATAAATAATTTTCGATGTCATTAGTCGATTTGAAAAAACTTTTCACAAACTTTAGAAGGAATTTTGTGTGCATCTTTCAAACCGGTTACTTTGAAAGTTATGAGACAAAGTTAGGGAAATCGTGATTTGTGTGTACGTGCCGCCTATCGCTTGCAAAAATATATTTCCAAATTTTATATTGTATTCGATAGATTGCACATTTTTGAAAAAAATCAGAGCAAAAACGATTTCTTGGCAAATCGCCCGGAAACAAGACAAAAATTAAATAAGCACTGAATATAGAAATTGAAGTGTCAAAACAACGCCAACTTACGACGCAACTGACTTGCGCATGTGTTGATGCGTACTCAAATACCACAGAATTCGGCATCAGCTGTCCTGATTTGCGAAAAATGAAAGGGGAATATAAATACACATAAAGAAGAAAAGAAGATATTTATCACCCTTCGCGCTTTGCCACGCCTTACTGTATTTTGTAGTACAGCGCTCTCTGGGGTTCAAGATATAGCAAAATACATGGTGCCAAAAGACTCACCGCACCCGAAAACCACTTATAAAAATCATACTTATCGGGTGAGTTGTTTTGAGTTGTTTGCGGTATTTGTTTTACTACAGTGGCCTCTGGTTCTAAAGATAGATTTTAAGATAGATTAAAAAACTAACGCCAAAGCCCTTTCCATACTCGATAATCAAATCCTATATATCCGATATACAAATTTTCATCTAAATCGGATCAGCGGTTTTTGAGTGTTTCACGATTTCTTAAGTGATTTGTACTACAGCACCATCTGGTGTTTAAGATAGCGCAGAAAAAAAAAGTCCAAGATACCCACCGTATCCGAAAATTCCTATGTAAAAATTTTCATAGATGTACAGCTAGGAGTTTTTCGAGATTTTTAAAATATTTGTACTGCAGTGCCCTCTGGTGTTCAATATAGAAAAAAATAGACATGTCATAGATATGCCCTCTGGTGTTCAAAATAGAAAACCTCTATAAACAAATTTTCATGCAAATCGGATGAACGGTTTCGGAGATAAACTATAAAAACAAAATGCCTTAAACACGATCGCAGCGTCACCTACCGGATTAAATTGTGAATCTGAACCATCCAGGGATCCACTCAAGCACACACAAAACATTTCGATAAAATCAGTGCAGCCGTTAAGGAACAGTTTAAAACATACACACGTACAAATTGGACAACAGCGCCCTCTAGTTTCAAGAAAGAGCAAAAAAGATAGCACCAGAACCCTTGACGTACTCGAAAATCGCTATTTACAAATTTTCATCCAAATCGGATAAGCAGTTTTGGAGTTTTTCACGATTTCCTAAGATTTGTTCTGAAACGCCCTCTGGGTTTCAAGATAGCAAAAAAAGGATAAGTCCAAAACACTCACTGTATCAGAAAACCCCTATTTTTCAATTTTCATGCAATTCGGATGCAAGGCTTAGGAGTTTTTCGAGGTTTTTGAAAATATTTGTACTACGGCGCCTTCTGGTGATCGAGAGAGAAAAGAATATATAAGCCAAAAAAACTCAAACTCAGACCCCCTACATACAAAATTTCATGCAAATCGGATGAACGGTTTTGGACTTTTTTGCCTTTTTTAAAATAATTGTACTACAGCGCCCTCTGGTGTTCAAGATAAGACCTAGTCTATGAGGCACAAAACACACCGTTTCTGAAAATCTCTTTATACCAACTTTCAAGCAAATCGGTTAAGCGACTTAACCGACTTAACAGCTTAGAAGGTTTTTGACGTTTTTTAACATATTTGTACTGCAGCACCCTCTGGTGTTCAAGATAGCACAAAAAAGCTAAGTCTAAGACACTCACCGTATCAGAAAACCCCTAGATTCCAATTTTCATGTAAATCGGATGCACGGCTTAGAAATTTTTCGAGGTCAAAGACCCAACAATCTGCGCCAGTTATAGAGGTATCAGTCTTATTTCCATCGCATATAAGGTTCTCTCAAGCGTACTGTGTGAAAGATTAAAGCCGATTACAAAAACAGTGATTGGACCTTATCAGTGTGGCTTTCGACCTGGTAAGTCCACCATAAACCAGATTTTCTCGCTACGACAAATCCTGGAGAAAACCCACGAAAATCAAATTGACACACACCATCTCTTTGTCGATTTTAAAGCTGAGTTCGATAGCCCGAGAAGGGATTGCCTATACGCAACAATGTCTGAGTTCGGTATACCTGCAAAGTTGATTAGACTTTGCAGAATGACGTTGAGCAACACACGTAGCTCCGTCAAGATAGGAAATGACCTCTCCGAAACCTTCAATGCCGAAAGAGGTTTCAGGCAAGGCGTTCCACTGTCTTGCGATCTCTTTAACATCATCATGGAGGGGATCGTACGAAAGGCCGGTGTGCATCGTAATGGCAACATTTTCTATAAAGGTGTCCAGCTCCTTACGTACGCTGATGATATTGATATTGTCGGCCGAACCAAGAGAGATGTTACCGCTGCTTTCACCGCTATCGAAAAGGAATCAGCCAAAGTGGATTTATCGATAAATGAGGGCAAGACAAAGTATATGCTGTCTACAAACAAGGGAGCGCGGCGTTTAGACTCCCACGTTTCATCCGGCAGCTATAACTTTGAAGTAGTCAAGGAGTTCGTTTACCTTGGCACCGCCATTAATATCAACAACAAAATCAGCTACTACGGGCTCAGTAAGCAACTAAATTCCAGAGCCCTCTCTCGATCGACAAAACTAACACTCTACAAGACGCTCGTTCTACCTGTGCTGCTTTATGGCGCTGAGGCATGGGTAGTTTCGCAAACTGACGCAGCCGCTCTGGGGGTGTTCGAGAGAGTTCTTCGCAAAATCTTCGGTCCTGTTCGAGTCGGCGATGACTATTGCATCCGAATGAACCACGAGCTCTATGAGCTCTACGATGACATTGGCGTAGTTCGGCGTATAACTGTGCAGCGACTACACTGGCTGGGTCATGTCCATCGTATGAGCGATGAAGCTCCAGCGAAAAAGGTGCTCGAGGCGAGGGTCGCTGGACAACGACGACGAGGGAGACCATGCCTCCGATGGATGGACCAGGCTGAGGAAGCCTTAACCGCACTTGGTGTATCCGATTGGAGAAGTCGCGCGCAAAGCAGAGGCGCCTGGCGAGAGCTGATGAGCTCGGCCGAAACCCGGACACGGGTTGTTACGACCACCTAAGTAAGTAAGTAAGTACTTTGTCCGATTTGACAAATATTTGGAGAATTTCTTAATCTATGTAAAAAAGTCGTCCACACCAAATTTCGTTGCTCTGCGGCAACTGCAAATAGTTTTGGCCATAGCTTATATGAAACGGTTACACTCTGCGTTGCCATGAAGGGGTTGGAGGTTCCTAGGCTGCTCGAAGCTTAGATATCTTGTCTTAGTTATTATATGTTTCGCATTATTAAACATTAAAGGGATTCAAGCCACTGCGTAGGTTTGCGTATTGTGTACTTTGCGTATATTGAATTGACATGAGCACGCCATCAAATTTTGCGTGAAACTACCTGCGTAGCTTAAAAATTCTTGAAAACAATAGGTGTCTTTTTTACTTTATTCATTGTTTTCAGTCTTAAAATAAATCTCATTTGTCAATTAAAAATTGCCATATAGCAAAATTGTAGTTAAAGGAAATGTTGGTTCCAAAAGGAGTTTTTAATTTTTTACTGGATGGTATTTATATCCTCCTCAGACTATAAACGTCTTTCGCCTAGTTTAATTAATTATTTTAACTTAAAATAGTTAGTGATGATGAGGACGACATTCTTGAGGATTTTTTTATAATTTTGGAGTTGTGGAATGTTTCCGATATGGAGTACCATTCATAAGAGACTCAGTTCCCAAAACTAGAAATTATTTTTGTGATGTTTTCCGAAATTTAGACAAAAAGCGATTTAAAACTATAGCCAGAGTGGAATGGGAAACATATTCGTTTATTTAAAATTTAATCAAAGGCTATGCAGCTTTTAACAAAGTGAACCATTGGGGACAGATTCCAAGCGAGATTCAACTGCTCATAGTTCTATATAGTTTGGGATGTTGCGGAGAAGGATCCTCGATAAAAAAAATCGCAAACTTTTTTGGAATAGGCGGAGGCAAATAATAACAAAACGAATGTTTAAAGTACTTCTTAAGCTGAAAAATATATTTTTATTCTGGCCTGATGAGAGTGAAAGGGATGAAATTGTAGCCGAAACCTACTGCGATGTGCCTTATTGTATTGGCTACGTTGACGGCACAGAAATAAAATCAGCAGAAAAACCTACAAAAGACCATGAATCTTACTTTTCTCGAACGCATCAATATTCAGTGAAAGTTCAGATTTTTTTGCGATCCTGGTAGTGTGCATGATAGCAAAATATACAGAGAATGTCAGTTAAACAGAAATGTTTCTGAACACTTCACAGGATGCCAATGGCTTCTTAGAGATAGCGCATATAAACTAAGTACAACGTTAATCACGCCTTTTCGGACTAATGCCGGAGGTAGTAATAGTTCAGAAAAGCAAAAATATAATTGACCAAAAGTCTAATAAATTTATCTGTCGATGGATTTTCGTTTGTTCAATATTGCATAATATAATTATTGCTTCAAATATGGAAGACGAATTATATTTTGAGTCTGAAATTCAAATGGATGATAACGCAAACGTCGAAGTTAACGAAAGCTGCAGTAGCAGTGAAGCCGAAATAAAGCGAAGTGCAATAATGGAAACAGTTAAGGATTTAATTTAATATTTTTTTTTGAATATTTTTTAAAATAAAGAATTGTTACATGAATACATTTTTTAGCCCATAAAATATCCGCTTTAATAAAATTACAAAATAATTTAATTTAAATTTAGTTTAAATAAACGATTAAAGTTACTTAAAGTATTGTATGTACATATGGGCACTTAAACAGAAAAGTATTCTTTTGTAACGTAACTTCAACCCAATTTGTTGGCTTATATATTGGGACCATGCTTCCGAGAGCTTCCATCTTTTACACTAAATAAAGTGCTACTACAGTGCTATCCAAAAATCAAAGCAAGAACTATAAGTCCTAAAATATTAGCAAACAAATTGGATGGTCCATTTAATACTGTGGATCTTAGTGATTTTGAAAAAAAATTGTATCATCAGTTTTTGTTCAACAGCTCCGTCAGAAATAGAGAGATCGGCTTACTGTCTTAAGTTGTCAAAGATGTAGCTAACAGTCTAATAAGCAAACACAAAAACAAAACGTATTCGTAAAACTGTGTTTTGCAATATTTTTTTTAATTAAATGCCAACAAAAATATTGATTTTTTTTTACCTTTTTTAAAATAACTTGAAAGAAGTCCAAACTTTTCCATACTATCGTCTACAAAATTGTAGCTAAGAAAAACTAAAACAACTTTTGTGAACGTATTTATGTGATCTGAGCGTATCTACACTACTTAAGAAGCTCAAAATGATAATTCTTTAAGTGAAAAATATCTATTTTTAAGGCTGTTTTCACAATTTTTCGAAGATAACTCCTAAGCTAAACAAAATTTTAACCAAATATCTTCGGACAAATTGTAGACAAAAGAACAATGAATAACTCTTGTCAACATACTTATACAATCTGAACAGGTCAAAAATTGCAAAAACAGCCCTAAAAATCGCTCACTTAAAAAAATTATCTATTTAAGCTTTTTAAGTATTGTTTGCCTGTTCAGATTATATTAATATGCTCACAAGAGTTATTCAGTGCTCTTTTGTCTAAAATTTTTTTGAAATTATATGGTTAAAATTTTGTTTAATTTATTAGTTATCGTCGAAAATTGCCCCGTTTAGATCAAATAAGTATGTTCACAAAAGTTGTTCAGGTTTTCTTCGGCTACAATTTTGTCGAAGATGGTATAGAAAATTTGGATTCCCTTCAAGTAATGATACGGGCGCCAAACTCGTGAAATCCAGCTAGGGCTTTGCTCACCTTTGATCATAGTATCGAACGTATACCGTGGGATCCTGTTATTTTGCCAAGCGTTTTTTTGTGTCATAGTGTAATCCAATTCCAATTCCAATTTGTATGTTGAAAAAAAAACGCGACTATTGTTCACGATTTAACATAATTTGAATGAAATTTTTGTAATTGCTTATTTGTAATACCTTAAATATTTTCGATTTACCACACATATGATCCACAACTCGGCTCAAAAGAAGTTCCACATCCGTGAATGACCATCGATGGGCAGCAGCAACACGTTTGCTCTTAATTATGATGCATTAATTATTAATTCATATTCTAAAACGCATTTTAATTTATTCGCTACTCACCTTGCATTCCTTTAATTTTTTTATTTTGCGTTTTTTTTTTTTGTTTATTCCTTTGAAAAATCCACTGAGTGTTGATTTTATCTAAACAGAAAAAATGTTTCAATAAGAAATTGCTGCTAAAAATCTCTATTTAACTGCTTATCTTATATTTCATTTTACTTACAATTCACAAAATACCGGCAATGCAATTGATTATTATTTTAAAGTAACAAGTGATTTTGACAGGATTACTTTTTACGCAATACGCATCAAATTTGGTGCGTAAAGTTTTACGCAAATCGTTTCGTAAAGTACATATACGTATAAAAACAAATTGACATTGCGTAAAAACTTACGAGACACGCGGTTACGCAGCCCATACGCAGTAAGTTGAATCAATCCCCTTATTAATTTTTGAAAAAATGCATTATCGTAATTTTTGAAGTAATTGATAATTGTTGTACAGTGTTATTTAATGCTTTGAAATATATTTTAGTTTTTTGGATCAGTATTCCACACCGATACAGAAATATTTTTTTTTCACTTAAAATCAACCTTTTGGGTAAACTCAAATTTTAAAAACATTTTTTAAGAAAATGGTTGTCTGCAAATTCCAAAGAATCCGAGTAGCTGCCTCTTAAATTTATATTTGAGTTGGTAAATAGAAAAAAATGAGAAAAACAACAACAACCGAACCAATAAACTGAGTTCACACGCGCCCTCGATCCTTTATTGTGGGCATAACTTCTTGTTAAAGAAGAAAAAAAAATATATAAAAATTAAAAAAA
The DNA here is from genome assembly GCA_914767935.1 of Coremacera marginata. Taxonomy (NCBI): domain Eukaryota; kingdom Metazoa; phylum Arthropoda; class Insecta; order Diptera; family Sciomyzidae; genus Coremacera; species Coremacera marginata. The sequence continues at coordinate 56,677,518 of OU612044.1, forward strand.
AAGGGAAAAGTGGCACCAACAAAAATAGCGACACTAACAATAGCTGCAAGGACAAAGTTAAATTTACAGTCACAAATGCAAATGCAGCAACCTTAGAACAAACAACAAAAACAATAGGAAAAAATCACACTGCAAGAAATGAAATAAAATTAAATAAAAAATGGCGTACATTTCCACTTCCTTTTCACTTAAACGCCACATACTTTGCAACAATGTTTCCGCTAAAGTAGCGCCAACAACAACAGTAACACCAACGCAGCCGCCGCCATTTTCTCTTTTAAGTTTTGTGGCACATATGCGACATTTATAAATTTATAACTTAAAAAAAGAATAATAGTAAAAAACAGCAGGGAAAAAATTTGTGAAAGTAGTAGAAATGCTCCGGCCGGAAGAGTTGAGGGAGGATTATTGGTTGGTGTGTTTAAAACAAAAAAAAAAAAAACTTTTGCTGGAACTGCTAAGGTGCGCTCTGGCTGAAGTGCACCTTCTTCTATGTGCGCCATGTTGGCAGACATTTTCTTCAGTGAGGTTTAAAGTTCCGTTTCGTTGTGTATCCGCTTACCTCTAACGTCACGTCAGGCCCTTTTTTGCTGGTTCTCACATTTTTTGGATCTTACTTATTATTGTTGCTGTTGGCGAACTTTTGCATATCACACGCGGGTTTACGACGCGTTGCAATGCGATTCCATGCGTTGCGTTGCGTTGCACCGCATCCACCGCCAAGCAGAAGAATTTAAAGTCTGTTGAAGTCGAGATATGCGCGACAGCTCAAGACGTTATTTGTTTTTTTTTTTTTTATATTTTTAAGAGGTAGCTGCTTGCAAAAACTATTTTCCACGTTCATGTAAAATGAAAATAGGTACAGTCAGTCAGTGAGTGGTCCGGAGGTTGGAGCAAATGCCAAAAAAGTTTTATGCTCCTCAGCGGCTTGGAACGACGTTGTTGCAAATAATTTTGAATTTTGGCGCATCGCTGATTCTCCCCTTAATTTCGGGAATGGCCCCAAGCTCGTATAAAAAAGAGTAACTTTCATAAACGGAAATAAAATAAGAAAATAAAACTACTCGAACTGAAACTTGTGTAGTTCTAGCAAATTTTGCATTATTATATATGTTTCTTTAGCATTGTTGTTGTTTTTTCATTGTTGCTACCTAAATATTTTGTCATGTGTAACTTTTTCAACATTCGTTTTTAACCCATCCCCATCTCTTAAGCTGCCATGTGGTTTTTAGTCCTTAACAGTGTGCAACAATGTCTGCGTTGTTGTTGTACTGTAGAGCACTCTTTTTTCCAGCTAAGCTTCTTTCTTAAAAATGTTATTTTAGTTGTGGAAAAGAGTTAAGCTGTTGCCATGACATTCGGTTGGTTTGCAAAATAAGTACAGGAAAAAGTTGTGTCAGCGACAATTGATTTAAAGCCTTTGCCTGAGAACATGAGGTGAAATGCTGGAAAGTAACGTGGAAGGTTGAAGGAGATATCTGTGTAATATATGTGGAATATTTACATTTGATAAAATATTAAGTTAAATAAAGTAACTATAACTTTTATTAACTTTTTTTAAAATGGTCTATTTTCATCCGCGATTAGCCGCGAAGTATAAACCATCTTGGAATGGAAAATGTGGGCTTTTTCCAATCTCGGAATTTTCGGGATTTAAAAATGAAATCCCTGGATTTTATTTTTCTAAAATAAGCAGAATTATAATTTACAAATTAGACATCATATAGTATTAGATGCCCCAAATGCACTCCAACAAATAAAATAAAGTAGTTCAAGATATACAATTTTTAACGCATGTATTTTGAAAAAAAGAAAATTCGTACAAAAAAAAAAAGAAAATAAATATTTTAAAGTTAACACTTTCGACTTGATATTTGTATACGACTTTAGACGATATGATCATCTCTCTGTAAGAAGTAAGGACATTTTGACATTACATGTTGTGTAATAGGTTACTTAAAGGCAAGATACTACATATTTGGGCCATTATTCCTTTTTGAAAAGCTATGCTTCAGTTTCTTCAATAGATCACGTAATTTAATAATACGTATACCAAAATATTCATATCTACATTCTATGCGGATTTTTTTCATCAATGTCATTAGGCTCTGGAATTCACTTCCTTTAAATATCAAAACAGCACTAACAAATTTAAGCTTTCAGTTCAAAAAAAAGACACACAAAAGCCTTTTTTCGCTTTTGTTGTTCCTCTTTTTATTTCTGTACTTCTCTCTCTGTCTATCTCTTTCTCTATCCTCTATTACTTCTTTAATTAAGACATTTTTTTGAAGTTAAATTAAATTGTGAACTTATTACATACATATTTTAAATTGTTTACTTTAAATTGCTCTTTAGTTATTAGCTCTGAGTTTTTTTAAAGTTGGTTGTTAATAATTCTTACTTACTTACTTAGATGGCCTCTCGCCAGGCGCCTCTGCTTTGCGCGCGCCTTCTCCAATCGGATACACCAAGTGCGGTTAGGGCTTCCTCAGCCTGGTCCATCCATCGGAGGCATGGTCTCCCTCGTCGTCGTTGTCCAGCGACCCTCGCCTCGAGCACCTTTTTCGCTGGAACTTCGTCGTCCATACGATAAGCATGACCCAGCCAGCGTAGTCGCTGCACAGTTATACGCTGAACTACGTCAATGTCTCCGTAGAGCTCATGCAGCTCGTGGTTCATTCGGATGCGATAGTCATCGCCGACTCGAACAGGACCGAAGATTTTGCAAAGAACTTTTCTCTCGAACACCCCCAGAGCGGCTGCTTCAGTTTGCGAAACTACCCATGCCTCAGCGCCATAAAGCAGCACAGGTAGAACGAGCGTCTTGTAGAGTGTTAGTTTTGTCGATCGAGAGAGGGCTCTGCAACTTAGTTGCTTACTGAGCCCGTAGTAGCACCTATTAGCAATTATTGTTCTTCGCTTTATCTCCAGGCTGATTTCGTTGTTAGTGTTAATGGCGGTGTCAAGGTAAACGAACTCCTTGACTACTTCAAAGTTATAGCTGCCGGATGAAACGTGGGAGTCTAAACGCCGCGCTCCCTTGTTTGTAGACAGCATATACTTTGTCTTACCCTCATTTATCGATAAATCCACTTTGGCTGATTCCTTTTCGATAGCGGTGAAAGCAGCGGTAACATCTCTCTTGGTTCGGCCGACAATATCAATATCATCAGCGTACGTAAGGAGCTGGACACCTTTATAGAAAATGGTGCCATTACGATGCACACCGGCCTTTCGTACGATCCCCTCCATGATGATGTTAAAGAGATCGCAAGACAGTGGATCGCCTTGCCTGAAACCTCTTTCGGTATTGAAGGTTTCGGAGAGGTCATTTCCTACCTTGACGGAGCTGCGTGTGTTGCTCAACGTCATTCTGCAAAGTCTAATCAACTTTGCAGGTATACCGAACTCAGACATTGTTGCGTATAGGCAATCCCTTCTCGGGCTATCGAACGCAGCTTTAAAATCGACAAAGAGATGGTGTGTGTCAATTTGATCTTCGTGGGTTTTCTCCAGGATTTGTCGTAGCGTGAAAATCTGGTCTATGGTGGACTTACCAGGTCGAAAGCCACACTGATAAGGTCCAATCAGTGTTTTTGTAATCGGCTTTAATCTTTCACACAGTACGCTTGAGAGAACCTTATATGCGATGGAAATAAGACTGATACCTCTATAACTAGCGCAGATTGTAGGGTCTCCTTTCTTAAGTATAGGGCACAGTACACTGAGGTTCCAATCGTCGGGCATGCTTTCTGCTAGCCATATTTTGCTGATGAGCTGATGCATGCGCCTTATCAATTCATCGCCGCCGGTTTTAAACAATTCAGCTGACAGGCCGTCAGCACCCGCTGCTTTATTGTTTTTGAGTCGTTGGATAGCAACTCGAACCTCTTCATGGCTAGGTGGTGATACTTCCACTCCGTCATCGTCGATTGGTGGCACTGCACTGCGCTCTCGATGGGCGGCATTGGTGGAATCGTCGCCAGTAAGTAAATTGGAGAAGTGCTGTTTCCACAATCTAAGCACCCACTGTGTATCACTGTGTATCACACTGTGTTAATAATTCCCTCATAATTATTCTACGTTCTCTAATTCTCTACTGGTAGTGATGTCATGCTCAATCACTCTGCTAAGCTCTACCGATAGAAAACAAGTGTTTATGTATGTCATGAAACTCACCAATTGAGATATTCATGGTGGGTTGACAATTTGACATTTGTGATTGAGAATTGTATTCTTGTTTAAGAAAAATTTGTGCCAATCAAGAAAAAAAAAAAAAAATTTGTAATCTCAACTGCATCTAGATCAATATATAAGGTAAAAACTGTATAATTTTAATTTGAAAATTGTTTGTAATGGTTGTTTTTTTTTGCGTGAATTTCATCATTGAAAACTTGGCAAATTTTCATTTTTTGTATTGAAATGCTTGATGGCGCTGTACTGTCGCTTATGTAGTTGATGCTGTCCAGCGGGATTCGGAATGGTGCGCACCCAAAAGCCCCAGCACCGGAGCTCTATGCAGTGTGCTGCACTCTCAACAGCAAACAGAAATGCCGAGCGCCGACATGATAGCACTGAACACCAGCCCACTGCAATCGGGGCTGGGGGAAAATAAAATAGCACGTTCACCGGGATCTGACGTAAGGAAATACCAGATACAGGGTACATTTTACTATTTTTTTTTTTAAATTTAATGTGACAACCATTCAAAGCATGATGAACTTTCTCTCTTCTTCGAGATATGGCTCCCCAAACAAAAAATTAAGAAATTACTTCATATCTCAATATCCCCTTCGAGATATGTAGCATTTTATATTTTTCCGAAGATTTTTCGAACTTTTTATCGATAAATATCGGAAAATACTCGAAAAAAACTCGAAAAAATAGAAAAAGCGAACAAAAGCGAAAAAATTAAAATTTATATTAAAAATTAAATGTCAAAAAAATTTAAAATAAATATCAAACTAGAACTAGGAATGGAGCTTCGGCAGGGTATCGAAGCTAAAATACTCCCCCGCGGCCGTACTGAAGTATATTCGAAGTCTTTATACATCTATAAAATTTTTATGTATAATCTGCAAAAATATTTGTGTCATACGCTTAATTTAATTTTACCCTCAGCTGCCACATAGAGTAATTTGCTAACAAAGTAAAATGCCGCACCCACTTTTCTAGTATAAAGGCTTCACATTTTACCGAAGAATGCATGTATGGGTTGGATCAACGACGTGGGCGGAACTTGGGTACATACAGACACAAAGTTTTTCAATTTTGATGAAGTCACTTTGCATTGAAGGTAGGCGTGGTTTTCATTCAATTTAGCCAAATATCAAAGAGTGGTTTATGTTAAATATCAAAGTTTGTATGCAAAATTTCAGGACATTTCTGTAATTTTTGCAGATTTTTAAGCGATTTAACGTTTTTAATAAAGTCACTTTGTATGGGAGGTAGGTGTGGTTTTCATCCGATTTGGCCAGATATCATAGTAATTATATATAAAAGCCTATGTGCAAAATTCTAAGACATTTCTGCAATTTGAGCAGATTTTTAAGGGATTTTACGGTTAATATAAAGCTACTTTGTGTGGGAGGTAGGCGTGGTTTTTATCCGATTTTTCCAAATATCATTGTGAGGATTAATATTGAAGACCAAAGCTTATATGCTAAATTTCAAGGCATTTCATTAATGTTAGTGGATTTTGAAGAGATGTTACCGTTAAAATAAAGTTACTTTGTATGGGAGGTAGGCGTGGTTTTCATCCGACTTGGCCCATTTTCGAACTCAATGTTTACTTATATTTTAAATTTCATTGCGATAGCTTTAAAATTACGGCTGTGATCGTGTCGACAGGCGGACACACGGAAATCGACTCAGGTGATGCTGATCAAAAATATATATATTTATATATACAATCACTCAAATCTGTCAACCTTACCTTGAACAACTTTACAACTAAGTGCTCGAGTCTCGCTAAAACACATTTGATTCAATTTGCGGTTGTGTATTTTTTTTTTAATTTAGTTTGTTTTGACAGATTACAATTTACAGATTTCACGCATGGCTGGTATTCGAAATATTCCTGGTTCGAGTCCCATCTGACACACACTCTGTAGAAAATGGCAAGCCTCAGGGAGTGAAAACAGCCATGTAAATCTTCTTGAGAACATAAGCCGGTCGGAGTCAGCATTTGTAGGTCCAGTTCTTGATCATATGCGTTCAAACATTTCACAACACGATTGATCATTAGAAGTTCGGTTAGTCCTTTGTGTTTTATTGCCTTATTTTCTGTTTTAGTTGCGGAAATAGTAATGGTACTTAAACCAAACAAGCCGGAACACAACATTGCGTCGAATACGCCTATAAGTTTGCTAGTAACATTGTCGAAAATATTCGAAAGAATATTTTATCGAAGAGTTCTCCCCATATTAGAAAAAAACCGTACGATTCCTGAATACCAATTTGGATTTCGCCATAAGCACGGTACTCCAGAGCACTGCCATCGTATCATTAATAAAATGAGTGATGCCTTAGAACGCAAACACTATTGCTCAGCTGTATTCTTGGATATACAGCAGGCGTTCGACAGAGTTTGGCACAGTGGCTTACTTTTCAAGCTGAAAAAAATTCTCCCAACTCCGTATTATCTTCTGCTTAAATCATTTTTACATCAACGATGTTTTTATGTAAAACTTAATAACGAGTATTCAAATATATGCCAAATAAACGCAGGTGTGCCACAAGGTAGTGTTTTAGGTCCATTACTGTATACCATATTTACAGCGGATATGCCTACCTTAAATACGGTCACTATCGCCACATATGCAGACGATACGGCTATAATAGCCTCAAGTGAATCTTCTTATGACGCCTCCAACGCAGTACAGCAAGAGCTTAATAGCATGCAACAATGGCTTAAGGCGGTCTTCTCATTCAAAACCCGTTTTTTGGACCCTTTTTAAAAAAATTCTTATTTGAAAACGCAAAGAATAATTGAAAACTTTTTTTATTTATTGTATTACAAAAGGTTCAAAGTAAATAAAAAAATTTTTTTTGCCTCGATACGTGGGCTGTTCAAAAAGAAATGAGACTTCAAAGTTGGTGGTGAAAAAAAAGGTGTCGTCACGGCGGCCACGATTCCGGGTCTCCGCAGCGTCTGAAATGAAAAAAAAAACGGGGTTATAATCAGTATAGATGTAATTCTCGGGTGAACCTCAAGCTTAATTTTGTGATTTTTTGTGACAAAATGGCGGCCATTCAAAAAAAAATTTCAATTTCGGGTTTTTTTTTTTGTAGTTTAGTGTAAAAAAAAAATAGTAAAAAATTTTTTAAAATTATGGTCGAGGTTCACCCGAGAATGGTGACAATTCTGCGTCGATTCCACTTTGTTTCATGAAAATCGGTTCAGTTGAACTGGAGATATCATGGCCGCCAGTTCGAAAAACGTGGGTTCGAGATAAACGCGTTTAAAGTTTGAAGTAATTTTTTTGGGGAAAAAAAAAAAAAATCAAAAATGTTTAAATGCAGTTTTAAAGAGCTGACAATTTTTACTTACAAATATTAGTCGGCAATGCCAGCTCCATACAGGCCACCTTCCTCTTTTTCGTAGAAACTGCTTTCTGCTGCCCTCTCTGCTCTGCGAGCCGTTCTGCCAGCTTTTGATGATGCCGCAGCTCGAGTCTCTGATCGGTTCAATCTGTCTTCATTGCGAGATAGTGCGTATTCGTATGCGTTTTTGCCAATCGCAATACCCATCTATCCCATAATTTTAAGTATGGGTATAAAACCGTCGTTGAAGAGGCACGTTGCAATGAAATTGGCCACTTCGATGGTGCGTGCGCCTGAGTTGATGTGTTTGGGCGAAAGTGACCAAAGAACAGAATTGTAGGACTCATTGGAATTCTGTGTTTCAGATCCAAGGCATCTTTCAAGCAAATTATCTGCCGCTTCGTAAGCTGGTTTTATTACCTCCATCACCTTCTTGTCGAGAGGTGCATACGTGTGGTGAAAGCTATCTAACGTTCCTTCAGCAGCTGCTTTCTGCCATGCGCATCAGCTTGACGCACCGGTGGGGCAATTTTGGTGTTGCGGTTTATCATCGGTGGAGCACTTATGGTAAAAAGTGGCCCAAATTTCCTTTTTCATATCCTCCACGGAGTCAGGATAACGGCGGATCGCAAGGCCATAATATGTGGTCAACTCGGATATTAATTTGTCGGTGAGCTTGCTCGCACCTTTGCCTCCAATGCCCTTATTTTCTTTTTTTATTTTTCGAAGTCGCGTGCCCATTCGCTTCTGCACATGCCCAATGCATTCTTTCTTTTCCACTATAGGGTCACCGCCATAGGGGTCGACATCTAATACACCTTTGAAGGTCTGCGAATCACCATCGCCGATATACTTTACATATTTTATGCCGTGTGTTTCAAACGACCTGGAGAACATCTCTATTACAGCGTCCACCTCCATTTTCCCAGAGCTTCCTTCATGGTTTATGGTGCATTCTTCGTCATGAGTATCAAGCCAAATTTGGTAAGCCTCTGGCTCTTCTTCCTTCTTGGCTTCCCAATATTTGCAGCTGTTACACAGACGAGATTTTACGACAGTGTCAACAATTTTTTTGGTATGCTTGGCAATCAAAGATGTGACACCATAAAGGGAAGCAAAGCCACGCTTCTTCCAAGTCCCATCCCCCGACACAGTAAATAAAGTGGGATCGCACTCTGGATTCGCTTCGATCCTAGCCTCTTTTTCTTCTCCAATAGCTTCTGAAAATACATGTTCGTACATGGCTTTTCCAGCAACGTACAAATTTTGTAGGATAGTGTAGTACAGATTGTTGGACAAACTTTGTCCGAGGTCCATGAGGCCACAAAACATGGTTATACCTTTTGGCCCAATCCCTAAAAGCCGCATGGCAACAACCAAGCGTCGATTAATTTCATATGATTTTCCGATCATAGGTGACGAAGGAATATATGATGTGCGTGGGCATGCGCAGTTCAAAGCGATTTTAAATCCAACTCCATTTGGTGAGGCTTCTGAGAACTCAATTTTTTGCTTGCATGAGGCACAAATTACCAACGCTGACAACGTGGTAAACACAGAACAGAACTCGAGAATGCAATACTTCAAATTGTTTTTGATTGATACTTCGTCGTCTTCGTTATTCTTGAATTTCTTGGCCGATGTACTGGTATATTCAGAATCCTCTGGTCTAAGATGCTGATTTCCACTAAACCCGCGTTTTTTAGCACGATTCTGACGCTCACTTGGGCGTTTTTTTTTTTATAACTTTTCCGATCCATTTTACAAAAATCACAATAAATTTATGAAAAATTTACTTTTCCGTTCACTGAAGCGCACGCGTCTGTTGCTCAACTCGATACAAACTGAACTAAATGATGCTTTCAGTTGAACACCTGGACTCAAAAAATGCTTCAACCCCTAAAATAAGCAGAAATGTGTATTCGTATGTTTGTATGACTATGTGTGCAAACACGTTTTTACCTAACAATAAACATTTTCAACGGAATTCGGTGGTTACTTTATGCCGCAAAAGCAAAATTAATTCAATATGTACTTGTGTACATATGGTATTTAGCAAATTGCGCCAAATGTGGCGCATGCATATTTATACTGTATGTTAAGTTTCATTATCTGAAAAGATTTGCTTATTATTGTAAAATAGATTGCAAATAAATGTATTATATATAAAAAAAAGTTGCCTTTTATCACGTTTTTAATTAGTGTTTGTTTCTAAAATTGATTTTTTTAGGCAATCAGAAATTTATCTTTTTTGTAATGAAACTTTGTGCAGTTTTTTTTCGTTTGCCAGGTTTGTTCGTGCTATGATTGGAGAGCACGGATTTCCATACGCATTGAAATTACACGCAGAGAAAAAAAAACGCTTATCGCCAGTTTGCAGTAAACGAACTTCGTTTATCGTGCTTGGAAACGTTTCAACAGTTAGTTACAACTGAATATTCGTTTGCAGCTACTACAGCACGCAAACGAAGTGTAATTGGCTAATTTTTCAGTTGCGCTAAACGAAAAATTTCTCTGAGTGTAAGTTTTACATCTCCGAAGGACTCGGCCATTTCAAACCATTTCGTGCACGAAACATATTTGCTGCTCAATAAAAGACACATAAAATTTCAGCTCAATAAATCGTTTTCGAGTTTTAATTCTGAGCTTAAACTCAAATACGATTTTTTTCCATATCGTGAAACTGTCACAACGTCTTTAGTAGGCGGTCTGAATGGGCGCGGAAAATAAAATATATCTTTAAACTTGACTTGAGTGTTAATTTAATTCTGCCAAATTTCAAAAAAATCGGTGAAGAGCTTCCGGAGATGTGTGAACAATTAAAAATTTCCATGCAAGAAAGCCATTTCCATACAAATTTTGGTTTTCGCAATTTTCTAAATTTTCCACCGAAGTTTTCCCATTTTTCTCTTTTCCATCTGCCTCGACCGGGGGGACATGTCTCCGATTTGGTTTAAGTTTTGAGGAACGATAGACTAGTAAGAGACATAAAAAATCCTAAAATGTCAATTTTTTTAAATTTCAGTACGTCAGAGAATTTTGTAACACTTTCTTTGTTTTACAATTGCACGAAACTGGTTGGACTAAAAAATTAAAAAAAAAACACGCATAGATTCCAAATTGAGTCTTGTTTTATAATTTTTAACAATAAATTTAATATTTTGGATTTTTACACTGAGCAAATTTTTTTTTTTTTATAAAATTTAAGTTTTTGAAAAAAGCCCCAAGCGTAAAAAAATTTGAAAAAATATATGTTCAAGCTGTTTGCTTTACGCAAATATTAAGTCATCAATTTGGAAATACCATACTTTTGGTAGAAGTTATGAAAGTTTTACTCATTTATGCCGTAAATTTTAAAACAATATTTTACATAAAGTATGTAACAACAATTGAAAAGTCTAAATTATTTTAAATTAACAATTTTATATGAGAAGCTACAGGACGCTGTTTTTAGTTGGAGGCTGCTTCCATCTAAAGGATGGACAGCATGGTGAATTGCTAAGGTTTGCTTCAGCCCATTGTTACAGTTGTTCAGCTGAAAATATTTCTTCATCGGTGCTTTTTTGCAAACAATAACGTCATGCCAATCGTTTTAGTGCATCACCAACACAGTCACAGGCTCCTTTTCTATTTGCAGTTAAATTAAAAAAAAAAACATTCAAAATTGAGTCGAATTTTGTAATATTTCAAAATAAATTTTATATTTTTTAGTTTTACACTGAACTTATTTTTTTTTCATAAAAGTTAAGTTTCTGAAAAAAGGCCATCCTTAAAAAAATTTAAAAGATTTATATTGCATTAGCCCTAAGCTAACCTAACAAATTTTTAACAAAAATGAAAATGACAAACTCATTTATTAGCAGTTTAGGAATCTTTATTGTAGATATCATTGCATAACTTGAGTGATATCTACATTAATGTTCCTTAACGATTCATTTACTTGAGATAGACGCGATCCAACATACTACTTCACAACGGCATAGAACTTTCAGAATCTGTGCCATATATATCAAATTGTCACAGACTCCCACCGCCCCAACAGCCTTTTGAATAGACAGTTTTCGAAGAATAACTATCCTGTGAATATATTAACTAGTTCTGGCTTAAGGTCTCAAATACGCATAATAACCGTATTAAGGAGGTATTCCCGGTTGGCAAAAACTTTTGTTCGATTTTGCATATTTTTATAGCTGGGATATTTGAGAATATCGTCCTTTTTTGAAATTCGAAATACTTTAGGAGATATAGCCTTTTTTGTACAGCAATGTTTTCGCCAAAATGCGATTTGCTTAATTTGGCTACTTTTTGAATGCAACGGTTTGAAGAAACCACCGAATTTCGTTCAACGCGTTCTTTAGTAGGTAATAACTTGTTTGTATACGCATTTTAAAAATAAATGAATACACATTTTAGAGCTTAGGTATTCGAATGTTGGCAGCGTTTAGTTCACTTTGAATTGAGTTATAAACCGGACGCGCTCGCGCATACAGTTTTGATAAAAATTTGTGTTTGTGCTAAAGACAATGGATAAAAAAAGTAATTAAAAAAGTAAACTCGTCTCTTGAAACGCCAGGTTCGTGGTAACCAATACGAAAGAGATGAGGACATGCACTATTGAGATTGCCAACGATATTCCAACTGCCATATTTAACGAAGGTTTTTTGCCCAATAATGAACTTAATGGGCATCCCGATTGGCAACGTCACATATGATTTCGCCATGTTTTGGAACGAAGAAGGTTTGAAAAGGTCCGAAGCCAGAGCTCTGGCCGCATCAAAAGAAGGTAGAACTGCCCGAAGAGCACAATTCTCATTTTTTGAAGAAGAGGAAGGAGTTCTTTATGTGGCTGGCATTGCAGATTGATATATGTAAGTATTTCACAAAAAAAAAATGTTTTATTGCCTACAATTTCCTTTGAGTTTTTTCAAAATCACGTTTTTGAACTTCGAAGTCATTTTTCTCCGGTTCTACTGAAGCGATTTTGATGAAACTAAGTGCAATCGACGTAGTATTGTCGAATTTCGAAAACTGCAGGCTCAAATTTTTCATATCAATTTTTTTTTGATGCAAAAAAATAACTTCAAACTTAAACGCGTTAATCTCGAAACCACGTTTTTCGAGCTTGCGGCCCAGATTGCGCCCGTTGTTCTGAACTGATTTTGATGAAACGAAGTGCAATCAACGCAAAATCGTCACCATTCTGGTTCTTAGCTCAATCACAATTTTAAACAAGTTTTTACTATTTTTTTTTACACTAAGCTACAAAAAAAAAAAAAAAAAATACCCAAAATCAGTTCTTCATTTTTCAATAACCGCCATTTTGTAAAAAATAATCGAAAAATTATAATTGAAGTAGGGACCAGAACTACATCTGTACTCCGTTGTACGCCGTTTACTTTTACGATTTCAGATGATCCGAAGTCGAGTTATACGGGCAGCAAGCAGCATACCTTTTTTTCGACGCTTAACTTTGAAGGCCGACAGCTTTTTGAACAGCCCTTGTACAAAGGAAAACATATTCTTTTATTTTTTGATATGTTCTTAATCAGAATTTAAATAACTCTTTGCGTTTTCAAATGAGAAGTTTTTCAAAGAGGGTCCAAAAACAGCCTTCCAACCAGGAATACTCCCTTAAGAGTTTGGAAAAATAGGCTCTGAAACGTAATATAGCTGTTTTCCTTGGCGATGTTGTCAAAACGGAACTAGCAAAATCAACCACAAAAGCTGACTTCATTTTCTTTGTTTTCTTAAAAAGTTAGTTAAAACTAACTAAAAGTTAGTTAGCAAAAGTTACTTAAAAGTAAGTTTTCTGCAAAACTAAGACTAGGTATGAAAGTTGCAAAACTGTCAAAGGAACATTGGCAATCCACCATGCCACACAGTGAATCGTTCCATAGACAAAAATCAAAAATTTTTTGATTGCAAATTGGTAATTATAGGTATTTTTTTAAGGACAAAGCACGCACTAAAATAAATCAATAATAATTTTATAAAAACATTGAAATTGGTGACCACTACAGCTTTAAAAACTTGAAAATTTGTATGGATTGTATCTCTTTTCGCGTCATGGCAAAGGGGTAAGAAAAACACAAATGCCAAAAATACAATTGTTAAGGTCAAATAAAAAAAGGTAATGTTGTTGTAAAGTGTATACTTTAATTCTATTTAGGTTTTTTAATTTTTGAAAAACAAAAAAAAAATATAAGCATATAAGCGAAACCGTTTCATAAAATAAACTGAAAAATAAAATAAGCCCCTTATTGCATGGCGTGTAAAATATTGTAAAAATATAATATAATAAATTATGTACAACGAGTTTATTTTATTTTGTTAAATATTCTTTGTAAAAAATTCTTTTAATACTACTTTTTTGAGCATTTTGTTTGAAATTCGTTTTGGCATATTAAATGCATATTGAAAGTATGCATTTAAGAGTTAGATTCGTTGAAAAAGATGACTACAGTAATAATAATTGAAGATTTAATAGATTTGTGGATATTTAAAAAAAAAAAAACGAAATGGCCATCTCAGCCCTTGAAAGGACTTTGACCGAGCTTTTTATGATCAATTGTGTTGTGTGTGATGTGAAATGTTTGCACAAATGATCGAGAACTGGACCTACATGTTTTACGGCTTACGCCGAACGGCTTATGTTCTCAAGAAGCTTTTCATGGCAGGGACGGACTGCATTTTCAATGCATTGTTTTTGCCGTTCTTCCAATTCGTTCGTCGTTAAGTTTCGATCAAATATTTACTGTGAAATATTTTGCTGTTAATAATTAATTTGACATTTTTAGAGTAAACCAAACTATTTAAGATAATTGGATGCTGAATTGGAAGTGATGTGTGTAGCAAAAATTAATTTATTAAATGCAGCTGCTCTTAAAAACACCAGAAATTAAAAAGTTACTACTATTATCCTTTTCTTAAAAAATATATCGGTCCTGCCCACGCGCCACTTGCTTTCAGATTTTAAAATTGGACAAATAAAATGAAGCATCATACGGGCTTAAAAGAGAGAGGCAAAAAAATCCGTTTGGTTAAAGTGGTCAGTTTTAACCTGTGTCTAGAGGAAGAATTTTACGTTAAGTTAAAAGGCCGTAAGGGTACAATTGCACCCATTTAGACTTATTACGAAAAGTATGGCTTTTTCTATGAATATATTTAAATTATTCGATCCTAAATTAATAAACAAAAGAAAAAACAGGTATATGGCTAAAGAAAGCTTATTCACACACGCACATATACATTTTTCGTCATTCAAATCAGACGTGTTTGGCGTTTCAGCACTACATAAGCAAAATACTTATTATGATTGCATTGGTGTTGTTGCCACTCTCCCATTTTTTTTTTTTACCAAATTATCCAAAAAAATGTACTAAATAGAAGAAAAATTTGCCAACTTTTTTTGCTGTAACAATTTTATTAACATTTATTTATAAAAATAATTCATTGAAGTATATTATATATATTTCAATATATATATACAAAACATAACAACCATTTTAACCCTTTCATATCCGATGATGCACATATCGGCTTCTAAGTCCCGCTATTTGAATTTTTTGATCTTCAGTTTCTTGAATTATGTTATGTAGCCTAATGTGTTGTTCAAGCTTACAGTTTTTAGTTCTTTTGTAAGCAGCGCCCGTGTTCATTCAGTAGACGTTCTCCCTAGAGTGAAATAAGATAAGACTATTAAGCGAAAAATGTGTTTATATAAAAAGTGTTTAAAAACATTAAAATAATTATTTTATTTTTAAACCAAGTGAACAATATAATAAAATGAAGGTAAGAGAGTTATTTAAAAAACAAAATTAGGAGAAAAGTGTTCAGTTTGTTTATAATAATTTTTTAAAAGTACTGCGGCAACATCTTGTAACTAACGAACTAGGGCACAAAGGACTTCGAAGTTTTAGTCAGTTAATAGTTGAGTCAATACTAACACATATCTATCCTCAAAAAATGTTTAGCCCCTCTCATTTTAATGCGGGTATGTAAGGATTAAGTTAAATAATAATAATAACAACAACGAAGTCAGTCTGGAGATAAAGCGAAGAACAAGTGTCTAAGAAGAGTCCATTAAAAAATGTCGTTTATTATGACTTTCGAGATAAAATTTACCAAAGTTTGAAATTGGAAAAAGTACTTGTTTAAAAACTAATAAAAAAATTGGGCTCCTGTCCATAAATTAGATTTATGCCAAAAATATATAAATTTACATATAAAGAAAAACAAAAACTAGAGAGCAATAAGCCTTCCATCAACAAGCTTAAAAGATTTATGAAATCTTATTAATTTTGCCGGAGGCTCGAATAGGTTTTTTTATTATCACAAAATTCTTTAATAAAAGTTTGGTTTTCAACGAAAGAGAATCTCCATCATCCTCATTCAAAGTGACGCAGCTACGTTTTGCCCTATATTAGATGCTTATAATTTGTAATTTCCAGTTTAAAATAAGAGCTCAACTTACTTTATAGCAAATTTTGTATTGAGCTGACAGTCAACGTTAAAATATCAATGACATTCACAATAACAAGCATATGTCAAAATCTAATGATATTCACGCCATTTTTATTATTTATTTATCATTTTATTTATCTCGCCAAAATCAGACCCTAAATGAAAGTGACGGTCAAATATGACGAGAATGATATGTTGACAAAAAATATTTGACAAAATCACCTAAAAAATCTGTTGCTTCATTTGGATTATGCTGAAAAAATATAATTCTTAATTTTTTTTTTAACAATTACAAAAATACTAACAGTTATTTAAAAAGGTTGTCATTTATTTTTAATTCTAAATACAGTATTCACCATTGTATAAAACTGATTGATTGATTGCAAAGTGTGTCAGTTTTCAACTGTATTTAAATTATATATGAAAATTTTTATTATCTATTTAATATTTTAAAATTTAATCAAAATTGAATTCAAAATCTTTATTTTATTTCGCTTGCATTAAACTTATTTATTTATTTATTTATTTAAAGAAACATTATTATAAATAATCATATTACTAATTATAGGCAACTAGCAACATAGGCTATTAAATTTAAATTAAATTTTATTAAATTATTAAATTTAAATTTATTATTATTAAATTTATTCCAGGATTTCTTACTATGTACTAAATATCTTCTATTCGTTTTTGGTTAAAATGCTGTAATAAGCCACGTCGATCTCAGCAGTGAGAGCATTAATAAGCGAGCATCAAAAATTTCTTGATTGAAACAATTTTCAAACATCTAAACAATTCAAAAATGAAATTCCCTTTGGTATGCAAGTGCCTGCCTTGTCAAATTATCATGAATTTCACTTTTATACCTCAGAATTTTGAAGAATCGTGTGTGTAGAATTTTGAAGAATCATATTGAAGCCACACCTTCGATTGTGGTGCTTTGAATACGAAAATGCGCCAAAGCCAAAGGAACTGCGAACAGCATAAATGAAGCATTCACTCAATCACAAATTCAGCCGAAGAGTCACTCATTGGGGAATCAATTTGAACAAGAATGCAGATAAAACGAAAACAGTAAAAAACTCTTGCATCCATAGAGATGGAAGGGCTGTTTAAAGGAGTGCATTAAAACAGGCAGTGATGAATCGAAGAATGATTGTGAATACATGTAGATAATGCATCATTTGTGAACATTGCAAATAATGGCTGAATGTTGTTCATTAGGAGACTCAGAGTATCTGGAATAGCATTAACCCTTTCTCAACTATTACTTCTGTTATTCTGTGGTCTTGATGGGTAAAAAATGCGTCTTCGAAAATTATATCTCTCCAAATTTGGTTATTATGAACGGAAGGCAATACTGAGACTATTATATAACCAATACTACAAGAATTAAGGAAATTTAATTTTGATCGGAAAAACTGTAAAAATTAACTCACTTTTGAGCGTAAAATAATGTATGACCCATCCTTATTCCAAGCAGAGCTTCAGCCAGGTGCGGATCCCAGGAGGCAGAAAAGGGTATAATAACCCTCTCCCTCTCAATAACTTGCAATTATTATAATAATTTATTAGAAGAGAGCTTTACACAATTATGTGAATCTGCAGCTATATACAGAGAATATCGCGATGCTAAAAAACGTTGCGAAGTTATGTAAACGGTGTCTCAAAAGACACTGCTGTGCTCAAATTTTTGTGGATTTTAACAAAAATTATAAAGAAGAGATATGGAGGTTGTTGATGGAATAAAAAATTGCTCTACTGCCCGCCTCGACCTTGTTTGCACACTCGAGCCATTTTCATGAAATTTTCGAGGTTTCGTTCGGAGTTCGTTGGCATATACCTTCCCTTTAAGGAAACTCCAAAAGAACATCACCTCGACGCGAGATAAACTTCCCTTAGAATTTTGTTTGCAATAAGTGCATTGTGTGCAAAATTTCCACTGGTTTTGTAGTGCATTTTCACAATTTGTACGCGTTGCTCGACCGTAAATTTATTCATGAGTAAACCTTCATACTTGCTGTAGTGCAGCTGTTATAGATTTAATACTCTGCTTATAACAAAAAACAAAAAGTGCCCGAATCAAAATGTCACTTTTGGAACAATCTTTATTAAAAGCAAATATATTTAGAGCGAAGGATAATGAATTTTGTCTATAATTCTACTACGTATCTAAGTCAAATCATGTTCGCAAACGAGAAGGAGCTTCGAAGAGTCATCAGTGGGTATTGCTTCCCACTCTTCATAGAAATTACTCGCATTACTGTACATTCATAAAGATATCAAACTAAATATTAACGAAGTTATGAACAAGTTAACGCAGTTTTGAAGTTATGAGTTAGTTGTTGTTGTTTTCCATTAAATAACTCAGACTTTTTAAGCTAGTTCAATATTTGAAATTATGCCTTTAAAGTAAAACTGTTTTTGCTCTTGCCGTATGCCTAAATATTGACATACCAATTTCAAAGCTATTTTTTTTTAATATACTTCATTTACAATCACTATAACAAACCATTCTTGTGTACTTAAAACAGTCACTAAATTCGAAAATTTAAATAAATCAACCTTGATACCAACTAATAAGTTCTTCCATAGCTTTCAATCTACGATCGCTCTGTGTATATATCGCACAAAGAACGGAAGAAACAAATAAATGTGGAAATGTGCATCTGCGGAAAATTGGTTTGAAAAAATTCATCTAATTACTGTCCTTATCACCGTCCGCGACTCAAATTTTGTACTCAAGTCAATTCAACTGGAAAACTTTAGTTCCAATTTAATTCTGCTAAAGCATTAAAACTTTAAAGTAAACAAAGTAACGAAAAAAAGAAAATCTATTCTGAATGCAAAATTTCAATTCGTTCCTACTAATTTTTTTTATAAATAGAATTGCAAACAATTTAAAACACCTCTGATTAATTTGTGGATCAATTGTAAACGCGCATTTGTAATAAGTTAAATTGTAGACAGCTTTATCGAATGGCAGCGAGTTTTACAAATATTTTTCATTTCGTCCTGCATTTTCGTCCTGCTCTAATAATAGTTGCAAAATTTTATGGAACTGGTACGCCGATACAACGCAAATTCAACAATGTTTTTGCTCGACCATCAAGAATAATATATTACAAGATTGCACAATGCGCATGACCTTCATCTTTGTTGTGAAATTGGCTGCCAAAAAATCGTGACGTAGCTTGAGCATATCAAAGTAAGTAAATTAACACGTAGTAACAATTTATCTAAAGGGGATAATTTATTTAAAGAGATGGAGAACTACCGATAGTTCCTTATTAAAATTTGGTTTATTGAAATGAAATTAACAGCATTATAAATATATTTTCCAGTACTATTTTTGAAAAGAAATGCATATATCATATACGCTGAAAAATAATAGGCTTTCCCAAACATACTTTACAGGAATTTCTGCATGTTTCTTGGAAACAAGTTATCATTATTGGTTCCACATATAATATGATTAATTAATGCAATTTTCTTTATATATATATTTGTATCTTAACATTATGTAATTCTACCTTAGCACTTGTTGTTTGAATTTAAAAACAATATTATTTGTTTTAAAGAAAATATGCTTTCATATAAATATATTGTAATTATAAATGGACTGAGAACCCTTTTAGTCTATTACTATTTGTTTGCTTGGAAATATAATTTGGTCAAGAATAACATTAAATATTCACTCACAAACATATATTATTTGGAGAAAACATAATTTAATTGCAGTCATGCAATTATATTCCAAATGATAATTAAGAACAACATAATATATTTACGGATGATTACACTATATTTACTTGGAAACATATTTTAGGAAAAGAAATGCCAAAAGTTTTTCACTGTGATTACAAAATATTTGCTTAGAAGTAATTGTTGGTGTGAAGCAAACAAAATATGTTTAGAAAACAGTAAATACGTTTTTCTCGGATTTAATTATGTTGAGAAGTAACCATATTATGTTTATCCGACATTACGATAATTTTTATAAGCGCACATTTTCCGCTTTATCAGCAAAGTTGCTTCAAAACTCACGTATTTTTACTGCTGAACCGCCTTATTTTTCTTTTATTTGGTTTTTATTTTATTGATTTGAAAACACAAACACTTTTAATTTAAACAAACATTTTCAGAAACACCTTTCACAAGAGCTTAACTTTTCAACTCGTTTAGTGCGGCTGCTTGAAACTTAAAATGACGCCAAGACTTGGCAACTGTTAAAACCAAGCGCTATTTTTCGTGCAATTGCAAAAGAACAGATATACGTATGTCTAGGCGAAACACATAAAAGATAGGAGTTCTGTTTGTTTTAAATTTGCAGAGTTCTGTTCTTTTTGAGTTTAACCGTGATGCAAATATATTGTTATTGGGTAGGAACACACAATTCTATTTTGTCACAAGCATATTAATGTAGACGTTAGTTTTTTAGCTAAGGCAATTGTATTAATGTTGGACACAACTAATATCTTCTTATATCGAAAAATAATTCTATTGAAGAAAAGTTCTTAATCATTAGGTGGTTCCCTCTGAATATTTTGTTTTTAAAACCAAACATATATAAACATATTTTTTCTCTGCGTGTAGGGGTGTTTTCTCACATTTGATCCCCTACACAAAAAGCGGCAACGTTGCTTGATGTGTTTGTCAGCAGGTTGATTGCTGCTTCTTTGTTTTGATTGTGTTATGTTCTTCTCGTTGGTTGTTTCGTTTGTTGAGTAATATTGTTAGCACTTCAATATTTGGCCCATAATTTAAATCGATCTCATCGAAAGCATCTACAAATTTATTGGTCATTTTAATTATATAAAATATAATTCAAATTATAATTTACACGTATTGTAAGTGCACAATATTAAAAAATTAAACTAAATGAATCCAATATTTTTTTTTTTTACAAACCTTAATGCATGCGGTTTTGCTGCTTGTGTTTGCTTTTTCATTTTTTACCATTTTCTTTTGTATGTATTCTTATTCACTTACTTTCGTATACATCTTCTTTCTCTCTAGCTGTTTACTTAATCTAACATATTGCTTACAAGGAAAGGTCCCCAGGTGTCACTCACCGATTTTAATAATTTTTGGATATGTGATAGAGGACAAAAATCTAAGGTCGGCGTATTTTTTTATACGTGCTCAATCGATAGTTTACGAATTCAAAATGACGTTTTAAAATCAGCGAAAATTTCGTTTTTTTGCTATAATTTCACTATTTTCCATAAAAATATATACAAATTTGGTATCAAACGAAAGATATTTTAAAGCCACACATGATGGCATCTATTTTGGAGAAATAAATTTCATTGTAATTTTGTTGTAATTTTTAACGGTATTTAGTTGATATCATAAGGAGCGCATTTTCGAAATTGTTTCATTCTCATTTATATTTGATTTAAGAGAATTCTAAAAGTTACCTTTTTTGTTTTTTTAAATTTTTAACTTTTTATATTAAAATTTTCTTTATTAAAATATGCATTTATTTTCTTAAAAAAAATTTTTTTTTAGAGATGAAGACCACAATATGGGTATCAAAAATTTTGTTTTTTCTCCAAATTTCCGTGTATGTAAATATTTGATCGGAAAAGTGTATATTTAACAGGGCTTCTACAACTTTGTGCTTTTAACATGTTTGCCCGAAGGAATGAGAAAACACCATCGGAAATTTAAAAATATGACTTTCTATGTAAATATCTCCACTAGTTTTCAACATATTTCACAAAATTTTTTTTGTTATAAAGTCTAATAAAAGTACTTGCCAAAAAATATTTTAACAATACCAATTACTGTACATTTGTATTTTTAATATTTTTTTCAAAAAAGGCCCAAAATATTCAATGTTTCCTGAAAAAATTACGTAAAATTTGTTTTTGTTGTAAAAATAATTTAAATTAAATATTGCATTTTAAACTCCCTTTCACATTTATTAGCAAACATTGATTGAGTTTTAAACAAAAATTTTTTAACTATTTCTATCATAAAAAAACGAGGGTATACCCTTTCGATTTTTTTGATGAAATTTTTTTTTTTATTTATATATATTATTATATTATTATATTTTATAATTCTTAAGAGTATGTCTTTAAAAAATAATTTATTTGAAAAAAATATCGCAATATTCTTTTACAATCAAAAGTTATTACTAAGAACCTATTTTCATAACATGTTAATCTGTATTAACAAAACTCCTTTTCTGTTAATTATTAAGTTTCTATGTGCTTCCCATGCTCATTTTAAGAATAATCATGCTCATTTTGAAAATTTTAAAAGAAACAAATATTTTTTATACTTTTCAGTTATTAACCCTTGGCTGACACACCTCGCTTTTGACACCAACTTTTGTTGAATTTAATGATTAATAAAAAAACTCAAGAAATGCTATTACCATATTTTAAAGAAAAAATGGAAAAAATACAAAACCTTTAATTTCGATTGTAGTTTGAAATCTGAAAAATTTATAAAACAAAGCATCGTTTTTTTTCACAAACTTACATTTTAGCCAAGTAGAATATATTTGTGGAGAAGGAGCAAAATTTTTCGAATATTTTGTTTCTCTCGATATTTTTTAATTATACAAATGTTACCACTATTTTTCTAAAAGCATCATATAATATTCTAAATAATATACCATATATTATTTCTTGAGTTATAAAAAAACTGTCTCTAGGTATTCGAACACTATTTCTTATGACAATTTATCTTAATACAATTTAATTTTTTTGGCTTAAAAGAGTGGTAAAAGAACCTTTTCCTTTGAATCCACCAGATAATTTGAATAACATTTTAAAATACTATTTTAGTCACTAAACATATAAATTGAAAATTTAACGCTTAATTGATTTTGATAAATAAAATACAATGGAATTTAAAAGAAAATTATCTTAAATTTTCCAAATTGTAACCGACAAAAATTTTGGGCTTACAGCTATTGGAATACGTTATCAATACAAATTAAAGAATAATCTTCCAACAACATTAACCAAGATTCCGAAGACACATCTAGTTTTGCAGTGATTGAATTAAATCGTTTTCCTAAAACTTAATTTTGTACATTTTTTTAATCAAAATAGCAAAAATTGAATATTTCAGTTAAATCACTATTGTCGACGTTCTTTAATTTGAAAAGAACTACTTTCCAGTTGCACGGGTTATCAATAAATTAAAAAAAAGGGTCTTAAAGAATTATTTTAATTTGGTCTTTAAATTATGCAGTATTTTATTATTTCCACTGACTTACACTGAAATTTACTGATAGCAGAAATTGTTTGGTTCTATAAATATTACAGGATTATTTCTAAAAGCCTATTCTATTATGTATAAAATCATGATAAGAATAGGCACTTTTTTACTTCATACAAAAGTTTGTTTTTTAATATACGTGTATATAGTGATGAACTTAATTGACTTGAGCTTAAAACTCTTTCATCATTGTCAAATATTTTTTATTTAATAATCAATTTGTTTTTAATTACAAAATGTATTCATTGAGTTTAACTACTGACAAACCGGGAGACGGAGGCTGGACAGGCTGCGCAGAAGATGTAATTTTTAGCGCACGAAGTGCATAATCCTTATATCTATCATTCTTGCTCGACTATTGTTACTACAATTTGTCTTTCCGAGAAAGTTCTAGACGAATGGTTTCTATATGAATGCTTTCAAGACGAATTGCCTTGATATTTATCACCCCAAGATTTTTTCCAGATCCAACTCTGCCTCCAGTACAATTATTTTAACCAAAAACAACTTCACCGCCCAGGAGCGCCATCAGTGTACTCTTAATGAAGACCAAACGAAAATGCTGAGAAAAGCTTATGGCGCTGAACATGTATTCATGGTCATAAACTTGCTGCTGTTGCATATTCTGGGTACAGTCCCTATAGGAACAAACTAACTTGTTTTTAATAACAACTTATTAAAAAACTAATTTAAAATAAACTCGTATATGAACTACTTTGAATTATATTAAGGCGGCACCCACTTCAATTCTAAATAGTTTTTATTGCATTAAATATAAGTAATTGAAATACTACTTAAAAATTTTTATTAGATTACAAGTTTATATATATTTAACCATGTTATTTCATCCAATATTATTAACTTTAGGCCATCAGTAATAGTTTTCAATTGGTTATTTTAAAGTAATTGAAAAAATTACTTCAATATAACTAATTCAACAAGTAGTTGAAAATATATGCAGACAAAAGTCAATTGACTTATTTAGCGGACATCACCATACAAAATATGTTAGTTCGTTCTATGGAAAAAAGTCAGAATTTCAACTAGTTGTGGTTGACAAAAAACTACTTTATCAACTACTTTTAAATTAGTTGATTTTCCTACAGGGGTAGGCCAAATGCGGTCGCAATGCATAAGTCGCACGTTGGGCACGTAATCAATGCATGAAGACTGCAAGGATACGAATAGGGGTGGATGTGAGGACTGCATCCTACGACTAAGGCGAGCCTGTCGCATATTAACGTAATTAGTTCAGGGCCTCTGACTAACATGTGTATGAGTGTTTCATATGTGCGTGTGGTCAGGTGGTCGAATTTTGATCACATATGAACGCATTTACTGCTAGCAACTTGAGTTCTAGTTTAAAATAGACACTATGGAGTGCAGCTGGCGAAGGTGTACAGAAACACACGCTCGCACACAACATTTGTGCTCATAGCAGCTTTCGCACATGTGCGGCA
The DNA here is from genome assembly GCA_914767935.1 of Coremacera marginata. Lineage (NCBI taxonomy): Eukaryota > Metazoa > Arthropoda > Insecta > Diptera > Sciomyzidae > Coremacera > Coremacera marginata. Next base: position 56,702,231 of record OU612044.1, read on the forward strand.
GACTCTGTGGTGTTGGGAATTGTGGACGGAATTATGATGTCATTGTTGGTTGTTTCGGTATGAGACCAACAGGGTATAGACACGGCCAGGTCACCGGTATGGCGTGCTTAACATATGAATATGGGTAGAATTCGTGTAATAAGTGAAACATGATTATGACCTGTAGTATAAGTGCGGAGTAGTTGGAGGAATAGTTTTGAATTTCAATTATCATCAGATGGTAAAGATGATTGTGGTGGTGATGGCGTTGTCGGTGTAGATTTGTCGAAAGAAATTTTTAATGGATTTCATGAGGACCGTAGCAGATGCATACGGACAAATATAGCCTCGATATTTCACTGTTCAAAGGTGAGTGAATATAAGAAAAATTGTGAAATTGATGTTACCTTCACAATCAGCCATCTTACTCTCTCTGTTAGAATAGCGGTTATTGGTTGGGAGTTAAAGCATTTTTTGGTTAATTTTTATTTTAAATAATTTTAAATCGCGTCAAATTCAAGAAAGACAAAGCAAAACTTTACGCTATTAATATTTAAGTTTATTTACATTCATTAAGCTCACAAAAAGTTTAAGTTAATTAAGATGCGGTGCAAATTCTAAGACCCCTTTTACATTGATCAAGACTTGAAGTCAAGTTTTTTTGACGTTCTCTTTTGAACTTGACGAAAGCTTACACATTGGTCAAGACTTGAATTCAATTTCTTGTCTTCTTTCCTTGTTTTCTTAAAAAATAAAGCGAGATAGGTAGCAAGCAAACTGAAGCAAACTGAATTTTAATAAATTTGCTTTAGCTCCTTGTTCCACTTAAACGACATTTTTGGCTATAAATATATATTATTATTAAAAATATCTACCAAAACCTCATTAAATAACTCACACACAAATTTTACTGCAACTGAAGTCTAACAAACTCACATTGATATAAGAAAAATAAAATAAAAAGTACTGTCAACAAAGCGAAAATAACAAAAGGAACACGAAAAAATTGCCGGTACAGCTTCAAGTTTTTTTTCCCCTTCCGTCGCTTCCGATGTGCGGCGAATTGCCTACAAACTCTGAAACTTGACTTCAAGTCTTGATCAATGTAAAAGGGGTCTAACAAAGAAACAAGTGAAGCGATTGTGACGATTAATGATCTGGACTGTATCGAAGAACGTAGTTAATTCAACTTTGTGGCCTGAGTTATGCTGCTTGTAACCTCAGTAAAACCAGCGCAGCGACGACAATATTTTGCAGAAGAAAGTCGCGCCTCAAATTGCATTTTTATGCACGCACTTTCTCATTGTGTCTTGATAAGCGGTCAAAGGTGGTTGCTGTTGTTGTGGTTGTTGTTTTGTTGTTGTTGTTGCTGCTGCTGTCACAATAATGTGAGTTGAACTAAGCGAGGCAATGAGAAGGTGTATGTTGTTGTTGATACGGTGATTTTAAATTGCTTGTCCATGCATGGAATCGACGACGAAATGCTGAAGGGTGGTGGTGATGGTGGTAGTGTTGAACAAAGTGATGCGTTAGATGAAGTTTACCGAAAAGTGGCGTGATTTATTTGTTGGTACAATTATGTTGAACTTTTGAAGGCCACGATGAAATGATAAAAATACTTGAAGGTTTAGCTGAGTACGAAAACAATTATATGATGCGACAACCACTTGACGAAACAAGTTGCTTTTATTGTGATGACATACTCTCAACGAAAATAATAATAATTACCCTGTAGGAAAATCAACTTATTAAAAAGTAGTTGATAAAGTAGTTTTTTGTCAACCACAACTAGTTGAAATTCTGACTTTTTTCCATAGAACGAACTAACATATTTTGTATGGTGATGTCCGCTAAATAAGTCAATTGACTTTCGTCTGCATATATTTTTAACTACTTGTTAAATTACAGTGGCTCACATCCAAAGTCGGGCAAGAGTATGTTATAAGTTTAATTGATATTTAATTAGCCAAATTGAAGTCGCAAAAAAAAATAATACTTACTTGTAAAAGTTATTTATTATAGATTTATTTTACAACAAAAACCAATTCCATGTTTTGAAACATAACAATAAAACAAAAGAAAACGTAATAATTCAATAAAAAAATGGTCACATTCAAAGTCGGGCAAAATAAGCTTTTTGTTCTAATGCTTAATTGTAGTGAACAATTCAATATTTTGTTGCATAACCTTTTTGTTTCTCCACTTCCTGGAGCCTGCTTGGCATGCTTTCCACCAGTTTACGACAAACATCTGAACTTATTTTCGCCCATTCATCCTGTAATGCAGCTTTCAATTGGCCCTTATTGGAGCACCTTCTATTTTGAACCCTGCGACCTAGTTCGTCCCACAAATGCTCTATAACATTCAGGTCAGGGCTTTGTGCAGGAGTTTTGATTACCTTGGGGTAATTATACACGAGCCAGGTCTTTACAATCAACGAGGAGTGTTTTGGATCATTGTCCTGATAAAACTTTAAGTTATCCAAAATACACAGCATGCGAGCACTATCCTTTAAATTTGACTTTAAAACATCAAGGTAGACGTTTTTATCAATGATGCCTTCAATAAAATGGAGTTTTCCCACACCCGAGGCTGCCATGCATCCCCAAACCATAACGGAGCCTCCTCCGTGCTTAACTGTCTTCTTCGTGTTTTTATTATTAAACTCCTCATTACGTTTGCGCCACTCGTAACGCCTGCCATCAGATCCGAACAAATTAAATTTGCTCTCATCTGTGAAAAGCACCTTTAAAAAATCAAATATATTATTAAATGTTCTAAACATAATAAAATATGCATCTTACCTGGCTCCAAAATTAAAAATCTTTTAATTTGTGTTCGCGAGCAAAATCAAGGCGATCTTTTTTATTTTTTACACTTATGCAGGGCTTTTTACGGGCTACTCATCCCTTTAAATTTTTTTACGCAGAGCCCTGCGCACGGTTTTAGCACAGACATTAAGCTGAAAATTGTTTTTTAAAACTGAGGCAAGTTTTGGAGCGGACAGAAATGGGTCTTTCTGAATTTCTCTAATTATAAATTTTTCATCTCTCAAGCTCAACTTCTTCTTAGCTCCTTTCCTTTGCTTATTTTCTATTCTGGCGTTTTCTTTATATCTTTTCAATATATCGTGTACAGTTGACTTGCTTTTATTTACTAAATCGGCGATTTCGCGTTCTGTTTTACCTTTCGAATGGTGATAAATTACCAATTTACGCTCCTCGCACGTAGATTGTTTTATTTGACGTGCCATTTAAAAATTATTATTTAATAGTTCAAAAATAAAACTCTCCTACGAAAAGAAGATTCCAACTGAAGTTACCTCAACTCCCAAACCTTACTTTGTTCGATTCTAACGGTAAATAATTCATTCTCTTTCGTGCACGTGTTCTGCCCGACTTTCAATGTGATCATATTTACAAGGAATTTTTCGTCTTTTGTCTGTAAAACCGGTTTATTCATATCCATGAATTTTGTTTTTGCAAACCTTTATTTTGTCATAAATAAGTAACTGGAATCGTTAGCAACTTTAAGAAAAAAGTAAGTTTAAAATATTTTAAATAAGCAAAAAAAATGTGTCGATTGCTTGCCCGACTTATGATGTGAGCCACTGTAGTTAAATTTAAATTAGTTTTTAACTACTTTAAAATAACCAATTGAAAACTATTACTGATGGCCTAAAGTTAATATTTGATGAAATAACATGGTTAAATATATATAAACTTGTAATCTAATAAAAATTTGCAATTAAAACATGTCAAAATCAGAGTAGTTGCCGCCTTAATAAAATTCACTTGTTCACAAATTCACTAATTAAAATCACTTGTTTTTAAGTAGTATTTCAATTATTTAATATATAATGCAAATAAAACTATTTACAATTGAAGTGGATGCCGCCTTAATATAATTCAAAGTAGTTCATATACTGGTTTATTTTAAATTAGTTTTTTAACTAGTTGTTTTTAAAAACAAGTTAGTTTGTTCCTATAGGGTAGTTATAAAAATTGTGAGAGTGTTTTGAATCTCGAACAGTTATGTTTTATCGTAGTATCGTATTTAAGCAAAAAGATCTGGGCGAAAATAATTTCAAGAGACTTCTTTTGTTGCAACAACATATGTCTGCAACAGAAGGGATCCTGTATAATAAAGCTGTAGATTCAAATGTTACTTGAGCGTAATTTTTTTAAAACCATTTCTTGTGCTATTTACCTCTGACCTCAGAAATAAAAAGAAAAAGATGTTAGCTAAAAATCGTGCTTTAACCAGTATGCAAAACTGTTGGTTTCTGTCCCCGTTCAGGCGAAAACGGAAATCCAACCGGCCATTGCAGCAAATGTTCAAGAAATATGGCTGAATGTCATGGAAAATTTCAATCAAAAGAGCGCGCGTGTGGAAGCAAGTCCCAATTTGAGGTCCCAATTTGAGCGATGTTATATTTTATCAATAATCTAAAGAAAAAAAGTCTCTACTTTAAACCTCAATAATTAACTCATAACTCATAAACATTTTAACATAATAATGCGTTTCATTAAAAATGAAAATGACTTTTAGGACATGAAGGACTCAGTGACTTTTGGGGCACCCTTTGCTTCCCACTTTTTCAACAATTAATTTGAACAAAAAGCGAGACAAAAAAGAAAATAAACTACTTAAAAAACCGAAGTGAAAAAAAATCGAAAAACGAAAAAATTTGCCGTGTGGTTTGTATTTTTCTATAAGTCGAAAACGAAATTTTTTAGTTAATGCACAATTAAACGTGTTATTAATTTAATGCACAATTAAACGTGTTTATCAAAAACTTTATTAAGACCAATTTTGAGTAAGAACTGCGAACTAAATAAGCATATTTTGGTTTGGTTTTGAGCTACAGTGAATCAAAAAAGTTTAGGCACAGAGCTTTTCTCGAAGTTTGTATCTAAAAAACTTTTTCCACCTAACGAAATAAACAATATTATGGCATCATTTGAAAATTGAATGTTGTTTTTTTTTATTATTCACTGCAAAAGCATTAAGTTTTTCATTTTTGTTTTATGTATTATGTTATTAAAAAACAAAAAAGTCACAATTTTACATAAAAAAAGTTTAGGCACATGTGTAAAAATTGTTCATTTATTTTTTATTTTGTTGTTATATTTTTTATATGTTAATTTATTTTAGTTTTCATACATTTAATATTTTGTTAGGCCTCCTTTGGCTTGAATAACTGCCTGTAAGCGTCTTTGCATACTCCTAACTAGGTTTGATGTCTGTTCGGGTGTTATATTTTCCCATACTTGGCGAAGGAGCTTCTTTATTGAATCTTTTGATGATATGCGATGGCTCCGAATTTTTTCTCCAATAATTGGCAAATATGTTCAATAGCATTCATATCTGATGACTGTGGTGGTGTTCTGAGCTGTTGGAAATGGTAAATAAGCCATTCCTGCACAAGGTACGACGCATGTTTTGGGTCGTTATCTTGTTAGAACAAAAATGGCTTCCTATTCATGTCGAACTTTTCAACACAAGGAAAGAAATTGTCTTTAAAAATATTCAAATAAGAGCACTTATTCATTTTTTCATCTATAAAGACAAGATTTCCCACTCCAGAAGCCACTATACACACCCACACCATGACATTAACACCGCCGTGTTTGACTGTTTTAATTACGTTATTTTCTTGGAGCTCATTGTTTGGTTTCATCCAAACTTTCTGTGCACCATCTGATCCAAAAAGGTTGAACTTCGATTCATCACTAAATATTACAGTGTTCCAGAATGATTCCGATTGATGTACATAAAGTTTTGCAAACTCCAGCCTCTTTTTCTTATTAATAGCCGAAATAAATGGTTTGCGCCGAGGAACTCTTACATGAAACCCAGCTCTATGTAGAGTATTGCGTATTGTTTGGGGATCGAAGTTTTTATTGAAACTTTGCTGCATTTCATTGCATAATTTTATAGCCGAAATCTTAGGATTTTGGGCCACTGCAGCTACTATAGTGCGCTCCTGGCGTGGTGTTAATATTTTTGGGCGTCCAGATCTCCTTTCATGGTCTAATTTTCCCGCATTTATGTAATGTTTTATAATGTTTCGCACACTTGTATAGGGCCTCTATACCACCAATTTTGCGATAAGATTTTTGCTGTACATGATGTTTTATAATAACTTTTCGAACATCTACCGAAATTTCTGTACGACTGCTCATTCAATCACGACATCAAGATCAACACTAATTTAATTCAATTGACAGTTGGATGGCTGCGCAATAATTATGTGCAGAAAACGGAATACATCAAAGAGAACTTATAGATTATCGTTATATTTGCAAAATCAAGGTACACATACAACCTGTGCCTAAACTTTTTCAAATGCATTTTTCTGCTTCCGCTTATATTTCGAGTAGTGTATAAAGTAAAGGAATTTTTGTGGGTATTGCAATTAAAATTTATCTAATGATACCTCAAATTAACAATAACACACTAACAACACTCATCAAATTAGTTGCTTTTAAATATTAAAGCAAAGTTCTTCTCAGAAAAATTGACTGCGTCTAAACTTTTTTGATTCACTGTATATTCAGCTCAATTTCAGCCATGGCGTGATTAATGGACATTTATTACTTTCCGTGTACATTAGGGTGCCCCAAAAAAGTTAACATTGTTTTTTTATGTGGTACCCTCTTAATTTTTTTGTATGAAAAAAAAACGAAATGGCCATTTCAGCTCTTGAAAGGACTTTGACCGAGCTTCTTGTGATCAATTGTGTTGTGTGTGTTGTGAAATGTTTTATGCCGACTCCGAACGGCTTATGTTCTCAAGAATATTTTTATGGCAGTTTTTACACTCTGAGGCTTGCCATTGTCTGCAGAGAGGGGACGGCCGAACAGAAAAATTAATTCAATTGAAAAAACTTTCTGTGTCAGGTGGGATTCGAACCACAGTTCTCTGGCGTATGGGCCACACTCTATACTCACTGCGCCACGACCACCACGACCACCACGACCCTCTTTATATTTTCGTATGATGTTGAAATAAATTTAATTTATTGGTGTAATGTAAAATTTGGTGTACCTAGGACGAATGGAACCCGTGCCGGCTTGCATCGATACATGTCAGTAAAAAAAATTTTGTGTAAATGTAAATTTTAAAGAAGCTGGTTCACAACACATTTTTATTTAAAATTTCTTTAAAATAAGCTAACATAAAAATTTGACGAAAACTATCAGATTTGTGATTTTTACTTTTCGAAAAAAACCACTTTTTGTTCTTGTTGTATTAAAAAAAAATTGATTAAATTTCAAATTTCAAAACATTTAAATGAAAAATTGTGTTATTATGTTGAATAACCTGTTCGTTATGAATTTTTTTGCCAGAAGCGTACCTATTTGAAAATTTCGAGTTTGATATTTTTATGAGAAAAATAAAAAATTTTAAATAACAATGGTGGTTTAAGAATAATCTTTAGCTGTTTTCTGCAAAAAAATGAAAAAAAAAAACCGAAATTCGGGAAAAACACGTAATAGCTGTGTAGGGGCGCAGCCAGAATTATTTAAGTTTATTTACGTGAGTCCAATTTTTGCACTAATAGTTCCTGGTAAAAACCTCAGCCAGGACTTACATCTTACCATTCAACTTCTTCACCTCACAGTAGTAAATTGCAACTTTTCTGAGTAATATTTTCATATGAAAGTATGGTAAAGTTAACAAACAAACAATGAATTCCACCACAATGACAACATACATAATAGCTGCATTCCCGTGGCACTAGATCAGATCAAATCTCAGTGGAACAGTTTTAGTTCAACTGTATTACAATTTGGCACCACTCGCGATGAAGTGTCAAAATACAAGTGCGTATTTTGAAAAATTCGTCGAAGAGTACTTCAGATTTGCCAACTATGTTCGTTTTGAAAAATATCCTTTAAACTTGGCAGCATTTTAAGATCAGAAATAGAGCCAGGAAAAGAGCTGGTTCTAAGTTTTGGTTTTGCATTGTAAATAAAATAGAGCCACGCTCTAGATCAACTACCACGACAATGCAGCTAATGATAACTAAAAAAAAAGTTTTTATAAAAAATGTTTTATTTGTATTAAAAAATAATTAAAAATTTAGAAATTGCGATCATTTTTTTGTTTTTTACAAAACAAGAAAACAATAGTTTTTATTAATTAAAAGTGATTAAGATTAACAAAATAAACCAAAACTATATTCCCAAATTCAGTTTACGCTTACTTTCATCGAGTTTTTCTAAAATAAAATCCACTGATGGCGTCATATCTCTGTACAGATTAACGCTCTAATGCACAATTCTAGGCGGGGTTCCCGCCGATCGATATAAAACCGTAATCTGTGAAAAAATTTTCAAATTGTTTTTTTTCGGAGTGTAGACGAATTTTCAAGTCACATTTCGGGTTTTACCGCTTAACGCTTGCATGCTCCGTTTGACAATTATTTCAATTTTAAATTAAATTTCATCATATTGGAACGAATTGAATTAATTTTTAAAAAAATAATGATTTTCAATGAATTTAAAAACACATTAATTGAAGTAAGGTGGCAGTGAAAAAATACTGGTGAGTAGGAAATTTGTGATTTTATAAATACCTGTTTTACTATTAAAAATGTCTACTTAGTTTTTGTGTTTATGCGCAAGTGCACCTCTAGGCGGAGTCGACGTTTTTACCTGGAACAAAAAAACGAAGTATCAAAATGAAAAACAAACTTCAGACTTGTTTCTTTCTTCAACAAATTTGTCGAATCTGATTTTTAGAGATCAAAAAAAAAAAAAAAAAAAAAAAAATGGGGCATAAGAGGGTTATGCAATGCGAAACCGCTTGATTTGTTTGAAGATTAAGCAAATCTGAGCATAGTTCTCAGCTACTTTAAATTATGCTTATTTTCAGAAGAAATGAAATAAAGTTTTGCTATTTTAATTTTTGATTTTTCCTAAATATATGAGGGGTGATTTCAATTTAGGAAACTTTTTTTAAAGTCGCACCGTAATTGAGTCAACATTTGCTGATTTGCAATTAGGCAAAACAATTGCTTTATTTGAGCAAAATAGTTTTCTCCGTGTAAAGATATCTTCTTGATATATAAAGGGTAAGCATGCAAGCTCCGCACTTAATATTGCTCAAACTGTAATAATGTTTTGCTATTATTCCAGCATATACTGTCCTGAAAAATGTTCAGCCTGAAAGTAGTGAATTGCAATTGCAAAAGTTCTTATTATTCGAGCATTAGGGCGTAAATAGGATCAGAAATGTGAAATTTGTAGTTCAATATCTCTTAAGGATATTTACTTAAGGACATTTTATCTACTTTTTTTAAGAATCAATTTTTTTTTTTATATATATCACTTTATATCAGAGAGACAAAATAACTATTATTTCTTTTTTTTTTTAATCGGAAAAGTTGGCGATATTTTTAAGAATATTTTATACGTTGCTTGATAACAGTTATTTTCAATTTGTACTTTTTACGTTGCCTCGTAACACTTATAAAGGGTGGTTAAATTTTAAGGACCGATGTTGATTTTGAATAAAACACAAATTACTTAGGAAATTATTGTCATTTCTTTTTATTTTGATAATATTGGCATGGTTGAATTATGTATGGAACAAAATATGGGCCAAATGGCCACCGCAACCTCGGCAGCACACCTCCATCCGATGGTCCAAATTTTCAATGACGCATAAGTGAGGTTCTATGTCGTTAATGTGCCGAATTATCTCATCCCTTAGCTCTTGAATTGTTGCTGGCTTATCGACGTACACCTTTTCTTTCAAATAACCCCAAAGAAAGAAGTCCAACGGTGTCAAATCTCATGCTCTTGGCGACCAATCGACATCGCCACCACGTGAGATAACACTGACATTGAATTTGTCGCGCAAAAGAGCCATTGTTTCGTTAGCTGTGAGGCAAGTGGCACCGTCCTGTTGAAACCACATATCGTCCATTCATATCTTCCAATTCGGGCCATAAAAAGTTCGTTATCATCTCACGATAGCGAACACCATTCACAGTAACTGCCTGACCGGCCTCATTTTGGAAAAAATACGGCCCGATGATGCCGCTAGCCCATAAACCGCACCAAACAGTCACTCTTTGTGGGTGCATTGGTTTTTCGACAATCACTCTTGGATTATCATTCGCCCAAATGCGGCAATTCTGCTTATTGACGAATCCACTGAGGTGAAAATGTGCCTCATCACTGAAGATGATTTTCTTCGAAAATTGATCATCCACGGTTGCCATTTCTTGCCACCATTCTGACCATTAACGACGCTTGAAATGGTCAAGAGGCTTTAGTTCTTGAGTCAATTGCACCTTGTAAGCGTGTAAATGCAAGTCTTTATGCATAATGTTCATCAACGACAAGCGTGAGAGGTGCAATTTTTGGGAACGACTACGAGTTGAGGTGGACGGGTCTTCAGCCACACTATCGCGAATAGCAGCAATATTTTCTGCAGTACGAGCTGTACGAGTATGCACTGGTGTTTTCACATCTCCTACAGACCTGGTTTGCTTAAATTTTTGTACGATTTTTCCGATTGTACGCACATTTGGACGATTAAATTGACCGAAAAAATCACGAAGTGCACGATATGCATTTTGATTTGAACGCCCATTTTCATAATAAGCCTGAATAACTTTAACGCGTCGCTCGATTGTGTATCTTTCCATGGTTCAAATTGAGTTAGTTTGAAATTGAGAAATGTCAAATGAAATGCAGAAAAAAACTTGATGTTTAGGTGGGGTTCACATTCAACATCGGCCCTTAAAATTTAACCACATTTTAGATGAGAAAACATTTTTTTAACGTTGCTTATAACTTTTATTTTCAAAAAATATTTTTTTACGTTGCCTGGTAAGAGCTATTTTAGAAAAATACATTTTTTACGTTATTTGATATGTTATTAAATGAACAATTTTTGGAGTTTCAAGGGGGTTTTTATATCGAGTTTTTGCACTTTATATGTCTCCACTATCAATGAGACAGAATATGTATACAATAACTAAATTTTGTCTGCATTTCTCGAATTGATAAACGCATATATTATTTTTGGAGCGTATCTCACTAAAAGCAAGAAGGGAACTTACAACTGATAATTAAAAACAAAATAAAAAGAAACATCGTAACATTTTTTTTTCATTCATAACTGTTACGAGGCAACATAAAAAATAAACATTGATAATAAAAGTTATCACCAACGAAAAAAAATTAATTATTTGTAATTGTTATCACAGACAAAAATTAGTTTCTGTTGAAAATAAAAATTACTTATAGAAGATTTTTTTTTTGCAATGTAACATTTATATCCAAATTGCTTTAAATATTTTTTACAACAGTTATGTCTTATGCTTCATTATATGTGTCAGTTATACTTCATATATGTTTCAAGAATATTTTAAGAAAATTTTTTTTCAAAATTCCTTCTCTAACTATACTTTTCAGTCTGTTTTATGCACGCCTTCAAGCGTGTTTTTATATTGTATTTTATATGTGTTGATGCATTATATTATTGAATTTGTATACGAATGAACATCGCCAAACGTCGCAGTACTGATTTGGTCAAAAAAAGAAAATCGGACCAGCAAAAAAAAAACAGTCAGGTACAAGCTGTAGGCTTACTGTATGCACCCGGGATCGCAGACGACTACTAAGTTATAAAAAGAAAAACAATGAGTTTTCATTTGAATAAAAAAAAGAAATCCGTTCTTTTAACCGTTTTGTGACTGATGAGGTACCTGGGTACCTTTTGCAATTTAAAACGAAGAACATGATCATTAATAACCAAGTTGAAGGGCCACGCTAAATTGTTTTGAATTGTAGAATTCACGAAACATCGATCTAGCTGAATATTAAAGCATTAACCCGCTAGTTTTCTACATAAATAATTTGAAGGTACCCGTCAGTCTGATCAAGATGTTTTTCGTCAGTCACATAATGGTTAAACCACGTACCTTCTCTTTCTATTTAATTTTTCTGTAAAAATACCTGACCGATTTTTATGTTTACGGTCTACATTTTTATGTTATGAGTTTCTTCAAATCAAAAAACAGAGATTAATTTAATAATACAAACTACCGAAAAACTTCTTTTGAAAATTTAAACGCCTTTTTCTCGAAGCGCGTTTTTTAAAATCGGTGTGCAAAATTGCGTAATAACTATTGTATAAACCGATTTACCTCAAAATTGCTGAATAATTAAAAAAATATATTTTTGAGGGGCTAACTTCGAGTTTTTTTAAAGTCCTCAAAAAATTTTTACAGCTATTTTTGTCCTAAACTTTTAGTCTGTTTTGAATTTGAACTTTGCGTAGCAGCCATTTTGTTTCTAATAAATATTTTTGAAAAGCTCTTAATCAGCCCCTCACATTAGGTTGAAACTCTTATAATTGAAGCGAAGCTTTTTACTCCTCGTTTTGTAATTTGCTTGGAGTGAAATCTGAAAAATTTTCAACAGATTTTTTCTTGGAAATTTGATGGTTTCTTTGTTGCTAGTGCTTATTATAACAACAAAATTTAATACTTTAATATTAAATACTAAAAATATTTGTTGGCCTGCCCGTGGGGATCGAGAACCTACGTCCTCTTAAACGAGAGTCCAATGCACTATCCTCTACGCCACAAAGACTTCTTAGAAATAGTTGTTAATTCAATGCTAATTATAACAAAAGCTATGCTGCAGTTGATCGTCACCATCTATCAATAGATAGAGGATTGTGTATTTGCTATGCTACAACTATCAAAAATTTGCTTTTATTTGCCACAAGGTGTCTCCAGCATCGGGTTGTTTGTATTGTGAATGCGTTTGTGGTGCTGTTGGCATAGAGTATAAGTTATTATCTAGAGATTGCATCGACTCTGCTAAATCTCTGGCTTGTGTTAACAGAGGTTAACAGAGTTTTTTTTCTTCATGTTTTTGAGTGAAATAACTCTGTTAACACATGCCAGAGATTTAGCAGAGTTGATGCAATCTCTAGATAATAATTTACACTCTATGTTTTAAGTGTCAAAAAAATAGATAATATCAATATATATGAAGTTAACAAACGCATGCATGAGTCAGTGCAGCCAAGTTCACAACCATGTGTGGAGAGTTGAAATGGAGAGTCGCTGGCATTATAAGCCTGTATATGTAATTGGCGTGCAAATTTGACATTCAACAATAAAAAAATAAGCAGTAAATATGTTTTCTGTATATATGTAATTTATTTAATGTTATTTTAAATTTTTGAATTTAAAAGTTAATTTATTAAAAAGAAAAAATTATGAAGCTATCAAATCTATGTAACTGCGAAAAAGCTTTGCTTCTCTCGTGTGTCCAACGACGCACCTGTGATTTTTTTTTTGTTTCAGATAAGCCAAACTCGAGATATCTTGCACACCGTTTTTTCTATTTTTTTACTGTTTCATTTACGCACGTGTTTTGCTGCAGTGAGGTCACAAAAAAGAAAAAAAAAAACATCAAATATCTCTTACCGTTTTTCACAAACCTTATTATAAAACTCTTGAAATTTCGACAAAATTAGGTAAAATGTCCCTTAAGGTATAAATTAAACTACTTTTTTAAAAACGGTTCGATAGATAACTCGAAATCTATTGCTTCAATTTCAATGAATCTTAGTGCATTTTGTTTGTAATTTTGTCCTTTAAGCATCCCTCCTAAATTCAAGTACCTACTGTTCTTTGTTTTTTTTTTTATAGACAAAAAAGAGCGCGAAAATCTCTCTATTTTTTTAACTTCTACTCTAACTCCACACAACACAAAACCCAACAACCTTCCAGTGCGCCTTCAGTGAGGTGGTAAGGAACAATCTGCATATAGCGCTGATAGACGCAAATTCCAATAGCTACAAACGGATTTCGGACCAGTGGGGCAACATCTGAGCCAAATTGTCCAAGATGGTTATAGAGCACCTACGGAATTCCTAAGTGAGTGTGTCTCTAAGATAAGAGACGTATGGGAAGACTTAAGCCTTAAGCTCATCCCAGCAAAGGATATCTCAAGGAGACCTCGCGCTCGCATTTAATTGCAGAAGATGAAGCTGGAGAGTGCCAAGCTCATCGAAATCCTCAAACTACACAATCCTGATATGCCCATATATGGCTGGGAATCATCAAGCGCGAAGACCCCCAGAAAGCGAGCATGACCTTCCTTTTGCTCATTTCCGACGAGTGCCTGGGCGCACTTTGTCTGAAGCTTAGCATACGACGTGTCAAGCTCAAAATATTCAGAGAGCCGTCAGCGGATAAGGGCGTAAGCGTCAACGAAATCCTCGAGCCGTTGTCAATCGAGGACCCTGTGGCGGCACCCACACAACAACCATCAACGTAGTAAAAAAAAAAAACTAGTAAGGACTGGAGCTTCGGCAGGGTATCGAAGCTAAAATACCCCCCGCTGCCGAATTGAAGTATATTCGAAGTCTTTAGCCACGACCGACACGATAACATTCATTTTTATATATTTACGAAAGTTTTCCTATTTTGATGACGTCACTTTGTATGGGACTAGGCGTGGTTTTCATCCAATTTTGCCAAATATCATATAGATGGTTCGTATTACATATCAAAGCTCATATGCAGAATTTCAAGACATTTCTTTAATTTTTGTGGATTTTTAAGAGATTTTACGTTTAAAAAAAGCCAATTTGTATGGGAGGTATGCGTGGTTTTCATCCGATTTTTTCAAATATCATAATGATAGTCAACATTAAATATCAAAGCCTAGTGGAAAATTTCAAGCCCTTACTTGAATTTGATAAGATTTTAAAGAGATATAATTGTTAATATAAAGCTTCTTTTTATGGGAGGTAGACGTGGTTTTCATCCGATTTTCCCAAATTTCATAGTCAGAATTTATATTGAAGATTAAAGCTTACGTGCAAAGGCGTTTGCATTTCAAGGCGTTTCTTTAATTTTTGTGGATTTTGAGCAGATTTTACTGTAAAAATAAAGTCAATCTGTATGGGAGGTAGGCGTGGTTTTCATCCGATTTGTCTCATTTTCCTTAAAAAAAAAATTATTATGTATTGAATTTCATCGCGATAGCTTTAAAATTTCGGCTGTAATCGTGTCGACAGATAGACAGACAGACAAACGGACAGACTGATACATGGAAAGACGGACTCAGATGGTGATGCTGATCAAAAATATATATATTTTTCTATACCTGCCACGCCTCCTTATCGGCGTTACATACGGAATGACAATGTTAATATATCCCTTACGCAGTACCCGTTGTGGTATAAAAATGCGAAAAATTTGGTTGAAATCGGACATCTACATCTACCTACGTCTATCTATCTAGACTACGAAATGGTCATTATTGAAAAGAATAAATGTGCAAAATTTGGATGAATCAAACAAACGCACAGTGGGAGTTTCGTGGCCATAAATAGAAAAAAGTAAAATGTTGATATTGTAGAAAATTTTTTATTAATCGACAGTTTATACATCAGATAAGGAAAACCCAAAAAATTACTTAGAAATCTTTTAAAGTTTGGTCAGAAAGTAGCTCGAAGTTTTAACTTTTTTTAATGAAAAAATTTTAGGTTATCACTTGTTGTTACTATCTGTAGTTGTAAGTGTTTCACTTTTTTTGTTTTTAAAAGAATGGAATTGAAATGAAAAAATAATAAAAATATGATATTTCATGTTTCATAAACTGTTAGAGTTTTGTTGTTATCAAAAGAAATATATTTTTTGTGGTTTTTTAAAAATAAGCAATAAGAGGTAAAAAAAAAATACTTTCCAAATTTTTCAAAATAGTATGCAGAAATATATATTTTTATAGAAAAATATGATTCTTGCTGCCGAGGCTTGCCGCAAAGGGGCTTAATGTGATTTTTACTTGTGGAATATGGTATCATTTAAAAAATATATTATATAATTATTTTCAGCGTTTCATTAAAATGAAAATTACATTAAAAATACTTAAAAGTGATGTAAATTATAAAAATTAAGTAAAAGAGGAGAGTACACATTTTTTGAGGAAATAGTAGATGCAAGAAATCTTTTTGCATATTGTTTGTTTTTTGCTCTTAAGTCTTGCTCTTATGATATGTAGTCCTCAGATTATAAAAATATGTATCAATTATATGTATGCATGTATGAAATGCTCCAAATATTTGGTACTAGCTGAATTCTCTAACTTTGGCGGAATGAGCAAAATTGTAGCGTTAATATCTGAGGAGTATGAGAAAAATTCAAATTTTATATTTTATTTGATAGAATGGATATTTTTGAAAAAATGTAAAAATCTGACCGACAAATTATATCAAATTATATCTATATATTATATTATATAATATATTCTATTAATACATCTATATAATATATCTTTATAATATAATACATTTAGATATATTTAAGAATAAATCAAAACTTGCTAAATCAACAAAATACTAAAAAGAACGTATGGACACAAAAAATTGCATGATACAATGGGTGAGGGTGGGTGATGGTAAAGGCCCCCCCCCCCTTTAAGGGTTATTCGAAGTAGAGAATTTTAAAAAGAAGAGTTTTATTATTGTAGATAGTACGGAAACAATTATTTTTTTATAAAACTGTAACAACTTTTGCTAATGTCATATGAAAGGGAGTCAAAAATGCAATTTTTAATTTTTATTATTTTTACAACAAAAAATACTTTTGTGCTTTTTTTTTAAACATTGTATATTATGGACCTTTCTAGAGAAGCACAAGAGCCATCCAACAAAATATTTAAAAACGCAAGTCTACGCAATAGCATAATCTGTTCAAAAACTGCTAATAAGGAAGAAACTTTCCACCATCTTCTAATATTTTCCGATCCTCTTGTCAGCCATTTGCGACTGAAGAAAGAAAAAAATACAAGGAGCTGTCAGCAGAAGCTGAAAAGTAAATACAAAATGGGCTTTATGAACATGAAAAACTAGTTTTAAAATTATAAACTATTTGTTTCAATTGTATACCGACTCCGAACGGATTCGGCTTATGTTCTTAAGAAACATGTTTAAATTTAATTTAATTTAAACTTGTACACCAAGAGCTTAATAATAAAGTTAAGTATAAAAGGTGGCGTGACTGTTGGCAAATTTTTCTAAAATTCGGAAAGAAAAACTTTTATATCAGCATATTTTCTAAAGGCTAACTTCAAAAATACAACTTTTCTTAAAAAAATTGGTATGGAAGGTGGGTGTGTCTGTGGACAGATTTGATTCAAACTTATATATATTTAAGTGTACAAAGCTCTCAGTTTACAAAGCTCAAGTTTCTTTTTTTATTTTTACTATTTTTTACAAAAAAAAAAAAAAATTTGGTACGTAAGGTGGGCGTGTCTGCGACGTATTCAATCCCCAAACTTGTGTATAGTTACTATTTAATTGTATAAACCTATCATACCAAATATCAAAGCTCTAGGCTTATTTTTACTATTTTATACAAAAAAATTCGTACGGATGGTGGGCGTATCGGTGGGCGGATTTGATCCAACCTAAAATATATTTAAAATATAACTGTACAAAGCGCTCGTACCACATTTCAAACCTCTGAGTTTATTTTTAATTTTTTACAAAAAAGTTCGTATGCAAGGTGGGCGTGTTTCTGGGCGGATTTCATCAAAACATATATTTAAATATTATTTAACTGTATAAAGCTCGCATACCAAATTCCAAATCCCTAGGTTTGTTTCTACTATTTTTAAAAAAAAATTCGTATGGAAGGTAGGCGTCTCCGTAGGCGGATCTCATCCAAACTTTTACATATTTGATATTTTGATGTTAAAAGAATTCAAACCAAACTTTAAAACTGTAAAGTGCCTAGCCTCCCTGCAGAATTCCGCTCAATTTTCTCGGTCTTAATTATGAAAAACGACGTAGAAGGTTTTCGGATAAAATTAAAGTGCAACGCCTCATGTATAATCGCGCCCACTTTTCTAACCTACGTACAGCAAATTTTATCAAGGAATATGTGAGAGAAACTTGGTTGAAGTCGAATAAATGGTGAAGGAGTTCGATAAGATTTTAGCTGATACGCCCGTTTGTCTCATTTCGCCTATTTTTTCCTATTATTTCTGCAGTTGTCGACAGCATTAATTCGAACTTACAAAATTTTAGTCTAATACAAACAAAACTGTCTGAAATACAGCATTTTCAGTCATTTGTGGGCGGTAAAATTAGTGGCAACTTTTGTTTTTTTATAAACCCAGATATTAACCTTAATACAGATGTTATAAATTTGGTGGCCTTAGGTGTAACCGTTCCTGAGATCTTAAGGAACCCCACCCCGCTTGAACGATTTTATATATAGAAAAGCGGTTAAAGTAGGCGTGGCAACATTTATATACATAATGAGCACCACTTGGTCTCATCAAAACATGTACAATTCAGGAATTATAATGATTTCTAAAAAGTGGGCGTATTTATACTAAGATCACGCTCATTTTTAGCGGAGTTGTCGAAAGCAGCCATACGAACTAAATTACAATATTTTAGTGGTAGCTGTAGCAATTTTTTTTTTTTATTATTCCAGATATTAGCTTTGACAACAAATGTTGCACTCGTAAATTTGGTGCCCTATGTGTTACCGTTCCTGAGATCTCAACGGGCATCAACCCTCAAAAACGAATTTATGTATATCTATAGATGTTGTGAAAATGACGATTTTGTCGATTTTCATGGTGTGAAAATTACGGTTTTTTGTTTTTCTTTTCAAAGCAGGCCTGCATAGGAGTAGCAAACATTTGAGCGAAGAGAAAAAATTAACGAAAATGAACAGCAAATAGGTTTGGCTAGCATAACCGCGGAATTGGGGAAATTTGATAATAGGTCTGTTCGCGTACTTTTACAGTAAAAACTTGCCAGTAACAATTTTTTGAGAGTAAGAAAAGTATTCTCTCGCAATACAATGAAAATTTAAAAAAGTACCCGAACAGAAAATTTGTTAAAATTTGCAATGCATGTCGAACTGTCAGACAGCTGCAACGAAAATAACAAAAAAAAAAAAAAAAAATACGACTTTCAGCTAATAGCTAATTTTTAAAATTTGAGGAAAGGCGAAAAAATTTTGCGCATGATAAATTCAACATATGTTCATGGTACGTGTTAAAAATATTTAAAAAAAAAATAATTATTTTATTTGCTTATCCATTTTTTATTTATTTTGCACATTTAAAACATCTGTTTTAGACATTTGTTTTTTTTTTATATCATGAACATTCTTACAAGTAGCCAATCAGCCAGCAAAAACTTTTCAAAACTGGACTGAAGAGAAAAATCGTACTCTCTTATTTTCTTTCTCACTTGCAAGTTTTTTGGGTAAACGAACGGATTTCTTTTAACAATTTATAAAATTTGTACAAATTATTAAAATCTTTTGGGTACGCGAACAGACCTAACGTGTTCAGTCGATCTTTGAAATTAGGAAAAAAAAAATTACAAATTAATTTATTTCAACTTCGAAGTTTTTTTATTTGTTGAAAAAAAATTTAAATTGTTCAATCATATTTCTTATGAAACTTTGATAACATGATTAAAGAAATCATCCGATTACCGCAGAAGTTACTGTATAAAATGTTTTTAAAATAATTTTTTTCATCTGAGAAATCTTTTTCGAAAGACGTCGTATTTGGATTTTCGGTGATTTTACGAAGTTTGGAATCCGCAAATTAGACTTCGAAGAGGACAAAAATTTTTACACAAGTTAGAGAGTTACTAGGTCTAACATACCAAAATAGTAACGAAATCGAATGAACAATACTTTTATTTGTCCGCTTCACGTGGAATATCCCATATTGTATTTTAATTTGTTAAAATTTTAAAAATAATACATTCATTCGAATATATATTGGTAAAGCAAATTTTTTTTAATTTTGTATGGAAAATGATAACTTTTGCTTCGTCTGGTAATTTCACATATTTAGCTAAATTTTTCATGAAAACGAATATCACGTTTGATTTGAATACACTATTTTGTATTATTTTTTTTATACTTTCTGAACACTATGGTAGGGCTTAAACTTCGAGAACCACCTTGACTACGGTCCTGTGAAGTACAAGAAATTACATATTCCAAAGTATGAACAAATGGTGTATTTGTAAATTGACTATTAAATTCTACACTATCCTGATGTACAGTTAAAGTTAGAAAATTATAAATTTTTATGTACCTACATAGTTTTATTCTCTGCTCTTGTTAATTGCAAAGTCGAGATATTTTTTGTTATGAAATGTATTTCTATGAAAAAAATATGTTCATGGTATCTTTATCCCAATTTTTATGGATTCAAATTGAAATTTGTTCAAGTGACACCGTATAGAATTTTTGCTAATAGTAAGAAACACGATGAGAGGTCACATTGAGAACAATAATGAGTATGACTTAAGACAACACATTACATGCACGAATCGCTTGGCCACAAAGACTTCAGTACACAACTGTCGATAGGTTGACCTTTTACATACAACACCATGTACATAAAACCAGACTCTGCTCTTTTTTTCTACATCTCCGACATATTTGTCTCTTGTCTTGCCTTGTTATCATGAATATTTCAATATGTAGCAGTGGTTTTATTAAGTACACTATGTTTGTTTTAAACATAGTTGCCGAAACTATTTTGAGTTTTCTTACTATTGTCAACTAGAAGTATTGTTAGAGTAAAACTAAAGACATGAATGGGTCTCAAGACTCACCGAAAACCAGGCAATTTTTCTCCCCATAAATGCAGATTAACCTCTGGTATGGTCTCATGTCTATCTGTCTTTCCGTCTTTCTGTATGTGAATAAGAAAAACTTCTGCAAACTTGAGCATGAAGAACTTTCTGTGCCAGATAATGTGGTCAGTTAAAGTTTTGCTTCCGTTTCAACGGCTCGAGTACTTGAAAGTCTAAGCGCATTGCGTTGCAGCAGTTCAATTTCAAGCTTGTTTCGTATCGTTTCGTTTTTCAAAAATTTAATTTTAATTTACACACTTAACCATGAAATGTTCTTGAAAGCAATTTTCCAACTCGGAGCTCACTTCGCTCAAATTCTCCTACTCCATCCGACTACACCACTTGCATTTGTCTTGACGTAGCCTGTTTCCTCTTCATCAACTTGAAGTTGTGTGTGGATGGGTTGGTTGGTTGGCAGGTTGGTCGGTCGGTTCGGTTAAATCGTTGGATGCGATGTGGTCTCATGGTTTTCCCCTCTTTATTTTGTATGACTTGACTTTGTATGCTCAAGTTTTGCCTTGGTATGCAATTGTTCTGTGCTCTTTGTATTCGCAATTTTCAACCGCATTGTTTTCTATCTAAGCTCTACGTGTTTCGATCTGTGTGTCCGTCGCTCTGGCTGACGATCTGTTCATTTGTCCGTTTGACTGTTTGTCTGTCTGATTGCGTGTTTGTTGCTGCCTGCCTGCCTTGGCACTTGCAATTGAAGTCAGCATAAATAATTCATTATTACCAGTTGGCTGAACATAAATCAAAAAGCCACATTTTGCATATAGCACTCCCTTCTCATCCTATATTTTTCAATTTTCTGACCTGACCTGCACATTTCTTTTCATCTTGTATTTTGTTATCTTGTGCGTATCTCTCTTTTCACTTTGTATGCGTCTTAATCGCGTCTTTTGACAATTCATCGAGTGACTTTGAATCGGTTTGCCATCTAGTCGTGCATCTATTTCCAGTGGGTGTGCTTTGTGTGCCAAGTTTGATTTAAGTTGAACTAAGGAAATTGATTAGATTTGATTCGTTACTTAATGTGATATTAGTTCACTCATTTGCTAAGAAAGAAATTTTGCATTGTGCTTCATTCTACTAGAATTTTATGTCAGTATATGACAGTATTATATATACATAAATATTTATCTAAGATCAAAAAGTATTACGTATTGATCTTAGTGATAAAAGAGTGGCCTCGGTAGTGCAAGTGGTACATATTTGCCAGTGGTCCTGGGTTCGATGACAGATTGTTAGTTGTAGTTTATAGTTGGAAATATTGTGAGAAAAGTAGAGAAGGATCAACAAATTATTTTTATACCCCAACGCGTACTGCGTAAGGGTATACACGCGTTTCCGTGTGTCCGTCTGTCCGTTTGTGTGTCTGTCAGTCGACACGATTACAGCCATAATTTTAAAGCTATCGCTATAAAATTCAAAATATAATTTTTTAAGAAAAAAATTAAGATCATGTTCGAAAATGAGCCAAATCGGATAAAAACCACGCCTACCTATGATACAGAGTTACTTTATTTTTACAGTAAAATCTCTTAAAAATCCACAAAAACTAAGGAAATGCCTTCAAATTTTGCACATTGATTTGCTTTGATTTTCAATGTTAATCCCGACTATGAAATTTGAAATAGTGAAATAATGAAAAAATCGGAAGAAACCACGCCTACCTCCTATACAAAGTGGCCTTTTTATTAACGTAAAATATCTTAAAAATTCACAAAAATCAAGGAAATGTGTTGAAATTTTGCACATGAGCTTTGACAATTAATGTAAACCATCTCTATAATATTTGCCAAAATCTGATGAAAACCACGCCCACTTCTCATATGAACCATCTCTAATATGAACCATATCTATGATATTCAGAAAAATCGGATGAAATCTACGCCTACCTCCCATACAAAGTGACGTTATCAATATATGTAGGAAAACTTTCCTAAATATATAAAACTGAATGTCATGGTGTCTGTTGTGGCTAAAGACTTGGAATATAGTTATATTCGGCCGCGGGGGGTTTTTTAGCTTCGGTACCCTGCCGAAGCTCCATTCCTTATTAATTTGTCGTGCCAATGCAAAATTGTTTGCTGTAAAGTTTTTTGAATATTTTTAAAACTTGTTTGTGAAATTTTACGAACACAATTCAAATGTCATAAAATTTTAAGAAAACGTAAGTTCCCACGAAAAGTTGTAAAAGTGTGAAATATGGTATTATGTTAAGCAAAAAAGTTAAAGTTTGGACCCATATAAGACGTAAACCATAAACGTAGTTCCGTATAAAAAGTTTTGAGATAACTTCAACTTTAGTTTAGTCCATTGATAATCTTAATTTTAACTTAATCAGATAACTTCAAGGTTTTGGGTTCGCTTTGTATTAGCAGCTTCATATAAAAGTTTTAAGCTTTATTTTCTTAACCAATTATGGACTGACGCATATTTCAGTTGAGCTAAAATGATAAGACTTTCCAAAAATATTTATTTAGGTCTAACTTAAAGAAATAAATTTAAAAATTTTAAAAATTAAAAAATTGCCACCTCGCGATTTCTCATTTTCAATGGAACGATATTGAACATACTCTTTCAAAAAGAAGTACCCACTTTCTACAAGCAAAGTCGAACATTTTGCGCTAATATTACATCACAAGAACACCCATAATACAACAAAAATTATACAAAAACGTATATCGTTAAAGACCAACGTTTTGTTAAGCAACGCATACATAAAAATACACGTGGGAGCCAAGTATGTCAGTCAAACTTCATAGATATTCACAAAAGTTAAATATAAAGCATAAGAGGTAGTGAGAGTAGAACAGTTCTTCTTCCAATGTTTAAAAATGGGTTCTTTTTGGAAAACAGCAACACATTCGAATAGTTCTAAAAATTTAATCCTTTTGATCTGCAGCAAAATTGTGTCAACTACGCCACAAGGTACTATCAAACAGCAAGCTGCACAGACAAAGTCTAACTTATTCGATGACACACAACGACTAAATAACAAAAACTAAATGTAGGCGACAACAAAAACATTTTTGTTACAAAAACAAACAAAAGCAATATTTTGCATACTTACATTATCATAGTAAAATCAACTTGGTTTCAAAATGTTCAACTACAAAGTTGGTATGGGCACGTAATTTAAGCATATGTATTGCAGGTTGTTACAACTGGCTGATATTTAATAGAGAGAAATTTTGTAGAATGTTACGAGGAAGTGACATGTTCAGAAGGAGACAGCAGTATGAAACGAAGAGACTGAGTGAGTGGCATCAAGTTAGTGGTGGGCAAATTTTAATTGAGCTTTGCGGTCAGTTGAGCAAACTTGAACCCATTGAAAAATAGTATATTACAATATTGCCAACTCAGAGTGGACTTTAAGGCGAAAGTCCTACTGCAGCTCGACGCTGGAACATGATCACGCAATTTAGTTGCTTTTGAATATGTTGTTTGCTACGAATGAATGACATCACAACAAAATGCCCAACAGGACTCAAGGCATACACACACAAACACACACGCATACATGCACGCACTTGAAATATTCTATTCAAAATTTTCACATTTCGTCTAAATGATTTCTCTTGTTATCCTTATTGTGTCTTAAATTTAGTAGTATACTTTTGGACTGTTTGCGTCCTGCCATTCGGGCAAGCCAGGAAGGAAATCAGTCTCAATGTGTTGTTGTTTGTGGGAGTGATGAGTGTGTTTAACCGGTGGGCCGCATGCGGTGTTGATTCGTGTCCTAATCTTGTGCGAGTATGGGTTGAGCTCAGTGGTCAACAAAACACATAGAAAATGCATTCAATCGTTTTGGATGTCTAACAACTACATCATCAAAGTTCCCGACTACTCCACCGCTCAGAGTGCTCGTCACAGCTCTAATGGCAGTTTAAGAAATTATATCAGCTTCGTCCTGACGTCCTCCTCACCACGTGGCTCTGAATCCATCAAAATATTTTACTTTTTGCTCTTTGTTGAACAGCAATCAAAGGACATCGTTGCAGGTCCTGCAACATGCTCCACACCACAGACTAGTACATTTGCAACAACAGAAACAACAACGGATATTTATATATTTATGCATGCTTGTATGCGTGTGTGTGCTTGCAAGAGGCACGGGCAGCCTCTGCTACTCAGGATTTAATTCACATGATATTGCAAGGACGAGGCAATATCATGAGGTTGCTTTGCAATTCCAAGCAAAAATCTTTAAAGGAGCTTTTCAGTAATAAAACGTATGTATGAGTTTTGAAATTACCCGTCCCCCTCATGTCCAGCACTCTCCAACACTGTCGCTGACCAGTATTGCCATCAATGTTGTATTTCAATTTGAAATAATTTGCTTTATGCTCTCGGGGTTTTGGGAATTGAATTTGCACGCATCGAATTGAATATTAATGTTTCACATATTAATTAAATTACTTTATGAAATTTAAAAGGATTATTTATTTCGTTATTCTAAATTGGTAAAGTGAATGTAGTTGCTTTCAGTTATGCCAATTGTTGGATTGATAGTTTTGGACAAGCCAAAAGTTAAGGACATATATAAATAAGTAAGATACAAGTTAGTGTTGGTATGGAAGATGATAAAAAGTTGTTCAACCTAATAAGATTGTAAATTGATTTATTCTATTCCTAGGTCATATCTTTGAAATAGAAGCAATTTTTCACATGTGATATTACCTCAATAAAGAAAAGATGGCTCTCATTTTTTTCGAATGATAACACTAGTCTACAAGGTTTTTTATCCAGAGACCTAAAATACTTTTATAGATGAACTTTTTACGCTGATTCTACGTCTATACTCAGTTTTCCCCTAATAAGTCGAATTTTTGAGATACAGGGTAATTTGCATTTTTTAAGAGCTTGATCCAGTTGATCTTCTCTAAAAACTAACCTGTTTCATATAAAGCAATCATTTGTATGTCATCTGATAGATAATTAAATAAGCTCTTTAATACTGGATTAACAATTTGTTTGTCATGTTTCTTCTCTGAGATATTTAAGTCTAAAATCAAAATTTCAAGTTTTTTGTTTAAAGTTTTGAACTTTGACCGTCTTTCCATAATGTTTTAAACTTTTTTCAAAGATGTTTGAATATGATAATTTTTTTTATTTAATTTCCTTCATTAATATACCAATAACAATATGACAGAGTTAGGAAAAAAATTAAAAAATATTTAAACAAGTTTTAATTCCAAGTTTCTCAATCAATTTATATAGAAAACATCTTTGAAAAATAGTTTAAAATATTATGGAAAAGACGGTCAAAGCTCAAAATTTTAAACCAAAAATTTGAAATTTTGACTGTAGACTTAAATATCTCAGAGAAGAAACATGACATACAAATTGTTAATGCAGTATTTGAGAGCTTATTTAATTATCTGTCAGATGACATACAACTGATTGCTTTATATGAAACAGTTTAGTTACTAAAATGGAAAAACTGGATCAAAGTCTAAAAAATGCAAATCACCCTGTATTTTCTAAATTCGACCTAATTGGTTAAAACTGAGTATAGACGTATAATCAGCGTTAAAAGTTCTTCTAGAAAAGTATTTGAGGTCTCTGGATAAAAAAATTTTCCTGAATTTGCAGACTAGTGTAATCTTCAAATTTGTTATCACCAAAACCTTACACGTTTGAGGCTTCAAGGACAGTTTTGTTTGTAATCTAATTTTTTAGGCTAGTGAAAAAAGGATTTCGGTAGGATATAATGTCGGGAAACTAGAAATATTTTAATCGCTTTATTGGAATGGAAAATCAAAAAACTTAGAGTTTTTACCTTACGAACGGTGGTACCACGTCAAATTCTCATTTGAAAATAATTTGAAAACAAATCATATAAGTGATAAGAATATGGTAATGCAATAAAAAAGGAAAAAATCTGAGCCCTGCAGTGCATAGTACAATTCAATCTACAATTCAATTCTACAATTCAGTCTGAATTCTACCGTCCCACGTAAGTTTCTTTGTGGGTGAACGCTTTAATCATTACAAATGGAAGGCGTAAAAAACAACAGCAGAACTAGCTTTAAGTTGATTGTTTGTTTCAGTGAAATAAATACTGAAATTCTATCTAATAATTTCCATATTTGCCGCAAAGATAGAAACGCTATTGTCGGTAATTCTTTTAATGGCGGCGAAGTTCTAATTGCCGTTGAATTTTCTTATTTCTCACAAGAAATTAGTAATTCCTGAGGCATTTGAAATTGAATTTGGTTGTGTTGTTGTAAAGTATGGTGCGTTAAATCTTTATGTAACATGTTTATATATTCCTCCTGTGTCCTACGTAGAGGCTTATATAAAACATTTGGTGGTTTCAATAAATAAAGTGTGTTTAAAACTTCAGCCTCATGATCACATTCTAATGACTGGTGACTTTAATCTTCCAAGTGTCCTGCAATATAATTGCCTTCGTCTGAATGCTAATCTGTTGATTCATTTTTAAATGAGGTTTCAAGTCAAGAACTTTTCCAGTTTAACAGTTACTATAATAGGAATAGCCGTTTGTTAGATCTTTTATATTTTGACGACAGCAATATTCCTTCAGTTTTAAGAACAGATCCTCCCGTGCTCCCTGAGGATCCGTACCATCCAACTTTAGAAATTGCTCTTAATTATCCTAAAAATCTTTAAAGAAGCGTATAGTTCATCCTCCTACTGAGTTAAGTTTTGAAAGAACCAATTATGTTTTGTTAAATAACCATTTCTCTAATAATAACTGGACGTCCGTTCTTAATACAAAAACATCGCCACAAGACCTTGATTCGGCTGTTTCTGCTTTTAATAGAACCCTCAATGATTGATTTTCAACATCAGTACCACAAAGAAAAGCTCGTGCGACATTTGGTCCCGTATGGTTTCATCAGTAAACTGATAAAATTAAAAAACTTAAAATCCAAGCATTATATAAAAAATATCAGAAAACTCATTGCATTACAGATTTTGGTTCTTATACCTCTACTAAGTACAAGTGTCGTCAATTATGCAAGCAATCCTACGATATTTATTTAATAAGAGTTAAATTAAACATCCAGTATAATGCTAAATCATTCTGAAATTTTGTCAACACAAAGAGGACGATTGATTCATATCCTTCTTGTATGAAATATAAAACTGTTGAGTCGGATAGCGAAACCTCATATAAAAGTGGCCCCGACAATATACCGTCATGTGTATTAAAATACTGCTGCGATGAATTAGTAACTCGTATCACTTTGTTTTTTTCTCTTCATTACAATCCTGCTATTTTCCATTTGCCTGGAAATGGTATTTTATTATTCCGTTGCACAAGCCTACCAGACTTTGCAACGGTCTTTAATCGATAACTATCATGGAATTGCAAAATTAAGCACTTTACCTAAGCATTTATTATATCACAATAATTATATCACAATTATCACATAGTGTTAAATCTTTAGTGTCTCCATTCCAACATGGATTCGTTTCTCGAAAATCTACGGTTACTAACCTTCTTGAATTTACTTCCAAAACCTTTGAGAATTTTGGAAAAGGCTTACAGATTAATGTTATATACAGATTTTAGCAAAGCTTTTGATGTTGTTAATCATTAGCTCTTAGTCTTAAAGTTATTGATTTCCCACAAGACTTGTAAGATGGATTGAATCTTATCTAAGAAATAGATCATAGCGTGTTTTTTTTTAAACTTGTGAAATCACATGAGTTCCCTGTTACTTCTGGTGTACCTCAAGAAAGCCACCTCAGGCCTTTTCTATTTTTACTGTATATAAATGATTTGCCATCTTTCAGCAATCATTCGAGTATTTTAAGATACGTTGATGACGTAAAACTATTCCTTCCTTTTAAAAATGCTAATGATGCCATTCTCTTGCAAACTGACATAAACCATCTTAATAGCTTGTGCAAGGTGAATCGTATGAATCTTAACATGAAGAAATGCAAGCACATGACCTACACTCGAAAATCTCCTTTCACATGTATTTATAAAATTTGTGACCATAGATTAGAGTCTTTAGATATCTTTTATGATCTTGGAGTTACTATGGATACTAAACTTTGCTTCCATATTCATATTAATAAAATTATAAATCGAGCAAATAGTACTTTAGGTTTATTAAACGATGGGCAAAAGAGTTTAATGATCCGTATATAACAAAGACCGTGGCGTAGTGGGTAGAGTGTGTGACTCTTACACCAGAGAACCCAGGTTTGAATCCTCCATCTGACACAGAACATTTTTTCTATTGAATTAATTTGTCTGTTCGGCCGTCACCTCTCTGCAGACAATGGCAAACCTCAGTGAGTTAAAACTGCCATAAAAAGCTTCTTGAGAACATAAGCCGTTCGGAGTCGGCGCAAAACATGTAGGTCCAGTTCTCGATCATTTGTGTGCAAACATTTTACATCACACACAACACAATTGATCATAAGATGCTCGGTCTAAGTCCTTTCACGGGCTGAGATGGCCATTTCGTTTTTTTTTTTTTTTTATATAACAAAGACCTTCAGACCTCTAGTGTGACCTATTTTAGAATATGCTTCAATTGTTTGGTGCCCTCGATACAGTTGTTACATTGACGACATAGAATCAGTTCAGAAAAAGTTTCTTTTGTTCTGCTAAGCCATCTTTACTGAAATTCTAGTTATCAAATACCTTATGAATAACGACCGCAGTTTTTAAATCTTCCCATTTTAACCAATTATAGAATTATGCTAAATGTTACTTGGATTTTTTAACTTTTACATGGCAACGTAGACAGTCCATATTTACTGAACAAAATTTCCTCTCCGACCTACCACTGAGAAGTGTTTGTGGGGCCTTTAATTTTGTTACAGATGTACTTTCTTTAAATGAATTCCTTGACTCAATTGAACATAATATTTTAGATTATCTACAGTACCGCCACTGATCTGGATCATACTTTCCAATGGATACTTATTATTTTCCTGTGATGTTTGGCAACTTCTTATGCAATCAAGCTGAATAGATTTAACATGATTATCCAGTGTGAGGCCACGTCTGTCTCGAATGACATATGCCTGAGCTTGACCCCGTCCGTCCAGCCTTGCATGTGTGAGCTCTGCTCTAATCCTTAGTTATATAGATCTATAAGCTATAGATATATTTTGATTACCCAGAGCAAGACCTCGCCTGTTTTACCTGGCACATATGGGAGACCCCGTGCGTCTAGCCTGGAATATGTGAGCACTGCTCTAACCAATCATTATGTTTACTATAAAGATGCTATCCGAATTACAATACTTGGAAGCCTGAAAGTTTTACACTTTTCTAATAATTAGACTGTACATAATTAAATTGTAATAATTTTGCTTAATATTAATTGCTATAAAGCCACAATGTGCTTATCATTAAACTAATAATAAATAAATAAATTGTAATAATATAAAAATCTCGTGTCAGAATGTTTGTGGTGGCCGAACTTCTTCAAAACGGCTCAACTTTTCACCCTCCTATGCAAAACGGGCGTGGCTTTGCCCACACAAGTCACTTTTTCGATACAGAATAGATATAGAGGTAAAAGTCACGCAACATTGAAATTCAGAATGGAGTTACCACTTGGTGATGTCGTCTTAATTTAAAACTAGGACGGGCATTGGACAAGGGGGTGTGGTTTCGACCATACCATCCAAATTTTTGATATGGAATAGCTATGGAAGTAAAAGTCACAGAACATTGAATCTCAGAATTGAGTTAACACTTGGTGATGTTTTTCTAAAAGAAGACTTGGATGGGGATCAATCAAGGGGGTGTGGCTCCTCCCATATAAGCAAAATTTTTTATATCCAATAGCTATGTAAGTAAAAATCACAGAACGTTGAAATTCAAAATGGAGTTACAACTTGGTGATCTTTTTCTAATAGAAAACTTGAACGAGAGTTGGACGAGGGAGTGTGGCTCCATTCCATACCAGCCAAATTTAGGACATCGAATAGCTTTGGAAGTAAATATCATAGGGCATTGAAACTCAGAATGCAGATATCACTTGGTGATGTCTTTCTGATACATAAATTGTACGGGCATTAGACAAGGAGGTGTGACTCCTCCCATACAAGCAAAACTTTTGGTATCCAATAGCTATAGAAGTGAAAATCACAGAACATTGAAACTCAGGATGAAGTTAACACTTGGGATGTCTTTCCAATAGAAGATGGACGGGCATTAGACTCAGAATGGAGTTTCTCACTATTTGGTGATGTCGTGCTACCGGAAAACTGGGACGGGAATTGGACAATGAGCGTGGTGTCAAACAAAGGGTTAAATAAAAGTTGTTTGTCTTAGGCGTAGCAGCGAGCACTGGATAAAAATATAAATTTAATAAAATATAAATTTAATAAAAACAAAAATATAAATTTAAAAAAACTTCTATATACATATCTGATGATTCGATCGTGTAAGATTTAAATTTGGTAATTTTTTTTATATGGAAAGTCAAAAAAAAATGGGAGCACTATACTGCCGCCATAAGGAAGAGCGGCATCTAGCATGAAAATCAAAATTAATCTTATTGTATTTGTTATTATTCATCCATCCTCTTTAAGATTGTAAAATAAAAATCCCGAATTTTTTGCCTCAACCCTAAATAATTTAACCTAAATTGTCGTATCTACACAAAATTTAGGTATCATTCCAGGATAAAACGCAGTATCTACATATACAGAGTAAGAAATGCCGTATCTATGTACATGTAGATGACGCACTTTTTGTTTGTTTTTTTTTTTTATATACACAATTTTTTTTTTAGTCAAAAATATAATTCGAGTCATGAATTTTTACCTAAAGGGCTCTACATATTTATTATATCTTCGCTTTAACGAAGATCCTTTATATCGGTGAGATGGTTGTGATGATGTCTTAAATTATTATAAGGAAATTATATTCTTTATAAAAATGATGTAGATACGGCTTTTCTCAATGTTTTAATTAAATGAAATCGGAGAAAAAACAAGAAAAAAGCTGCAAGTACAGTGTTTTACGCCACAGTTATAATGAAAATAACCTCATAATTTATATTGTACTGTGCTTTTCTCTGCTGACGAACAAAATTTTTAGAATTATTTCATCCCTTTTTCATAAAGGGATTTCATTTATTGTACCTTTTTATTGTGCGGCGTTTTGCTTGTATTTTTAAAAAATGTAGATACCACACTCTTTCTTATGACGGCAGTATAGTACACTTACTTTTCTAGAAATCATTAAAATGCATGCTTTGATAGTGAAATACCACGCTTGGTATGTAGGGTCTATTGATCCAAGCGGATAGTACAAACAGTCACTGTATATACACATGTGGATACTTATTAAATTACCATCAAAAAAACAGACACAATAGAAAAAAACAAAAAAACAGAAACAATAGTTGGAAATTATCGGACAAGGGCGTGGCCCCCCGAGCGCAGCGAAGCCCGCCGGGTATTCTAGTAATTTGATACATTTTTGTGATTCGGTGGATGTATTAAAACGTTAAATAATTTTATTTTACATTTAAACACTTAATTTTATTTAATTTCTATCTCAAAAATATTAAACGTGGTTAATTATAACTTGATATCGGTAAAAATGTTGGCTTCAACAATTTCAGATTTATCGGTTCATTCTCTTAGAGGTATTCTCTATGTCTAGTATATGCAGTTGCACGGTGCAAGGATAGGAAATGCGCAATCTGTACAAGTGCCTCAACATTGGCCCGATTGCATATTTCCTATTCTTGCACTATGCAATGGCCATATACTAAACATAGAGAATACCCCAATTATGTTTTTTGAAGTAAGCTCCATCGAATTAGATTAGCATGCCTAAACTGGTTATGTTTTCGACATAATTTTTCTTAATTTTATAATGAGTCGGGTTTTGTGTGTTCAGGTTACTCTCTGTGTTTAAATTGGACCAAATATATTTTGTCCCTTGGTTTGCGTGCCAGAGTAGATTTCGTTTCCTCACAAATTTTTGCCTGCGTTGGCCAAAACGCTTGTCCAAATAATATCATTACTTAGGCACATTCTGTCTACCTCGGCTGATCCGGGCGCAATCTAGAATGTGAATCGTGCATGCATATAGAACGGGCTATATGTATCAAAAAGTGCGAGCCTAGTTTATCGGCAAAGAAGATGCAGGGGAGTTTATCAGATGAGGCAGTAGATACTTTTGCAAGCACTGATGACGATCTTAAAAGCAACGCTGAAGAATTTCATATCACTCCGGCTCATCAGATAGAGGAATGAATAATAATGCTTTCAAAAAACATCTTAAGAAAAAAGAATAGAAAATAAAAAAGATAGCTAGATCAACATTAAAATTGAAAATCAGAAAATATGGAAGAGCGCCAAAAAATTACCGCTCTTAATTCAACCACATGAGCCACACCACATTTCAAATATGTGATCAGTTGAGGAGAGAAGCAACGAAAATTGAATTTCATAAAAAAAAGAACGAAATAAAGAATTCCTTCTCTTGTCCGTTTAAGAAAGAACGTATAATGAAGACAGTAGGGGAAAGATGCAATTTAAGTTTATGCGTAGAACACAAAATTAAAAAGTCTTATATGTTTTTTAAGTTATTTTTTATTTTTATTTGAAATAATATCTTGTGATTTAACTTTACCTCATTGAATAAAAGTAGCTAGCCATTTCATATAATAATTAAGTGAAATTCAAACAGAAAAGCTTTTATTTTATTATATTTAGTACAAATTGTTATAGTAATTTCTTTTTTAGTAACTTTTTATGCATTTAATGGACCACCAAATCCTCAGAATAGATTTTACGAGTGTGTTAGTCGAATCGACTAATATTGGTTATAACGCATAAGAAATATGATTAGTTATACAGGGTTATGAAAGAGGAGAACTTCCATTCAGATTTCACATAAATTTTTTTTTCAGTAACTGCTTGAATAAGTAACTTCAGTAACTGTTTGAATAAGTAACTACATTTTCCTTAAGCTAAGTATGCTGTAGGAACGAACATTTTTGGGCATATAGTTCTACACGCGAAATTTTGGTGTACAGTCAACATTTTTGTGTGGAGTAAAAGCACTAGATGTTCTGGTTGACAGAATCCTATTTTTATTGCTGCAATTTTATATCCTGTAAAAGGCAAGACTACACATTAATAAACATAATAAATTTGTTTAATAATAAGTTCAACACCAACACATACTTATTGCTTATTTTTTTAATGTTGAATGTCAAATTTCCGTGGCAATTAAATGTACGGGCGTGGGCACACCGGGTTGTGAACTTGGCTGCACTGAACATATTTTTTTCTCTAAAAGCGTACT
Organism: Coremacera marginata; assembly: GCA_914767935.1. Lineage (NCBI taxonomy): Eukaryota > Metazoa > Arthropoda > Insecta > Diptera > Sciomyzidae > Coremacera > Coremacera marginata. The sequence goes on from OU612044.1 coordinate 56,736,180, forward strand.
ACCTAGCGAAAAAAATTCCGCTGCCTGTTCGCTGTCAAAAAACTCAATGTACTTCTCATGGGAATTTTGTTTTCGTTTTTACAACCTACTGAGCTTCAAGGGGCACATCTACTGGGTTTGCATTGCTTTAATGAACATCGTACCGAGTTATCAAAACGACCATTTTTCAAATTTTCATATTAAATATAAGAATGATCTAGAGGCCTAAGTCTGAGCTATAAAATAATCAAACCAAAAATTAAAAAATTCTTATATAAACATGCAACTTCGTATACGTGCAACCTTCAAACTTTCAGAATATGTTTGCTTCGTATTTCTTAGGTAATTATTAAAAAAAAAATGGGATATTCAATTCATTTTTTAAAAGGTGGGTAAATAGATTAAAAGAAGTTGTTAAAACCCAAATTGTTGATTTATAAAGCTTAACTACCTTGCCGATGGTATTTAGTTGGTATCTCTTCTTATAAAAATAATGTTCTCTTTGGTTTTCGACATCGAGCCTAGATTGTGTCCATAAAAATGGACTTCAGATTTCTGATTCGCATCTTTAATCCACCCTAAAATTGTTGGAAACTCCAAAAGCAAAGCTGAATGTTGGAATATTCGTTCACAATAGGAAATAAAAAAATTATACATTTTGTGCCTTTTACTTTCGGACCCCATTTCACAACATGTTTTTGGTATAGCTTTAATCAAAAATTCTTTTGTGAAGATTTTCTAAAAGTTGTTGCTTTTAAAGTGTCCATGTTGAAGGCATGTTATATTTGGCTGCACCTAAAAATGCAGTCATTAATTAAGACCAACAGTGGCCCATCATTCTTTTCAAAACCGGACTCGTTGCTGACTTACATCAGCATAACAGGACGCTGTTGCTTATCCTATAGTTTATCAAGTAGATTTGCTGAGCCAGCCTGAGAGACTACCACCCTCCAAGTGCTAGCTGCCTTTACGTTTTGTCACCTGACCTGAAGACGATGGCAGCCAGTGGCGGTTCAAAACTATTTGGCGCCTGGGGCTCACCGGGACATTTGCCACTCCTTGTCTAAAAATCTTAATCAAAAATCTCTCAAAAACCGATTCCCAATCGCCTTTATCTGCTGGTGAAATCTTTTCCCATGTTCATTACTCTCTTTGCCGAGATTCTCCGGAAAAAAATTGAAATCTGAGTGCAGGAAGTGAATTCTATTGAAGTGAAGGAATGATGGGAAACTATTGACGGTTTCTCATCAGAGAAACGACCAAACAAGAATCATAATAATTTTGAATACAATGTAAGCAATTTAAAAAATAATGTAAATGATTAAAGGAACAATAAAATATATAAATTATATACAATGTAAACGATGTATAAGGCAACGCAAGTGATTAAAGGAACAATGAAAATTCTTTTAATCATTACATCCTTTAGTTAAACAAACAAAAATGAGAAATTATATTACAACAACCTTAAGTTCTTATTTATTTATATGACAATAAAATAAGTGCAAATGCATAAATAGACAATTACATAAATTGGGTACTTTCGTTCAATTAAACACAACTTTCTCAGAAATCTCACTAGGTTTGCTTCAGCAATAGCTTATATTTTTTTGGAAAAATGCAGACTTATCTACGAGTTTCCTAAATCATGAGTCTGATCGAGTTTCTTCGGCTCATAAATACTTATGATTGTTGTCGTCTTGCTGATAGTCAACCTACTTACCGAAAGACTTATGATCGAGACAAAAAACCGAGCGGTAAAAATGTCCTTAACAAGACCTATGATCTCTAACATACAATGTATGTATGATGCATCCTAAGCCTATGCTTAATTGTACTTTACATTTACACAAGCTTGTCATAGGCAGCAGATACATCCTAAGTAGAAACATTGTATGTGACGTCGGATATATCTAATGTGGAAACATTGTATGTGATATCCATGCTCTTTAACACATTCTGTTATATGTAGCATATTGTGAATGTTATATGAACACTTTTTTCGGGTACAAAACTTCAAAATAATTTACAAAATCTCGCAACATATCATCAGAAACAGAAAAATATAATAATAATCTTCGTTCAACACATCTTTTAAAACAATAATGGAAGCATATAAAACGAACTGACGAAATTCTAAAGATTTCCATCGAGGTAAGTTAATTAAGCCCCTTGGCTTTTTTCCAAATTCGCAGGGAACACACTGGGCTAACGATTGTAATTTTTTGGATATTAAATTCAAATCATTATTTGTTAATTTGGAATAAATATTTTTTTTTAATAATAAAGCAAGTCAAAATTTTCGTGCACACGCCTAAGTCCAATAAACGCATTGGGTCAACTGGGATCTGTGACACCATTTTGATGTTATGAACTTCTAAAATAGACCTATTGTCTTCATAAAGAGATAGATGATGCAGGGGATCCTTTCTATCTAAAAAGTCTTCATCAGTACGTAAAGCACCAGCTTGTGCCATAAATTTTGTGGTGTTTTCTATGCTAGTTCCAATTTGTTCACACTTAGAAGAGCCATGGAATGAATTGTGACCTACGATTCCACATGAAAACGAGCGCGCAGAAGTATCGCAAATAAAAACTCGAATTTTTACTTTTACTGCAAAGCACCTATATAAATTCCAGTTGAATTTATTTCTTGAAGTTCGTGCAATAAATCGTGTAAATAACTATCGACAATTAACGGTTTTGCTTTTCCAAGGAATGTTCCAATTAAAAAGAAAATTAGAAACTGGTGCATTATAAAAATGTCCCATAATTGGCCATACACAAGTTTGAGAGCTCTTATATAGTGGAAGCCCATCTACACCTAAATCTAAGAGTAGTTCTTGCAATTCAAGTTCAGCAATTTCGGACTTCAACGATTGTATATGATGCCTTCTTCCTATGTGAAGGTACATTCCAGGGGCAACGGTTCTTCTTGTTATTATTTCATTTTCTTTGAAATAACTTATCACAGCATCTACTTCCTGGCAGGTATTTACGATACCAAGAGGCAAGTTTGACTTTTAATGAAACATTGGTTATTTCAAATTCTGCTTCAGTAGGGATTGTTTGCAAGTCAAACTCGTCATTTGCACAAGGAAGAAGAGATGTTCTGCTCCAGCAGGTGATGTTGAGTTCTTCAGTACTTGCGCCTGGAATCTCTGCCTCATCAGGTACACCAAAACTAGCAAGGGGAGTTCTACATAACCAGATGATGTTAAATTGGTGGACCCATGACTTTTTTTTCTAAGAATTTCCTCCTCTTTTTTTGCCAGCCGCTTTTAATTTCTGCTGCTGAATCCATCTATCCTGGTTTTGCTGAACACTTTTAAATAACACAAGCACGTGTTGATGGAATTTAAAATTTTTAAAGTTTGTCTTTTGGCATTCGTGCCAGCATTGCCAGCCGATTTCTTCTTAATTCAAGAAGCTGACATTCGTGTCAGCATTACCAGCCGATTTTTTTCTTAATCCAAGAAGGAATTCTTGATTTTTTCATTTTGCTTTGTGTTTTTGTTTTTTGCTGCTCGCAATCCGTAACATCTTCACTCACAACCGGACTAGTGACAATCGGAACAAAATTGTATGTTAGAGATTATATAAAACATTCGGATATCTCTCAAAATTGCTGCTTAATTTACCGCTGGGAAAACCTGAATCACTCGGCTCATTCCGCTACAGATATGAAACAGAGCGTAGTAGTGCGCAGTAACAGAAAAACACGTGTTCTTCTTGCGTTGTTTTTATTTTTATCTTACGCTGTGAGAGCTCCACATAAACAACATGCAAACAAATAACCAGCGTTCGCATTTGATTGTGCGTAGAAAACAATAAATTGGGCATTCCAAAAATTACTTTTTTTTTTAATATCATTTTATTTCAATAAAAGCCTTAGATTTTACTAATTTACGCTTAGAGACGTTGGCAGAGAAAGATCAGTACTCATGGCACATTCAAAATACATTCGGATCGAGAGCTTTTGCAATACACATACTCAACGACTCTGGCTACGCCCCACTCGGATATAAGTACATACCTATGCCTGAAAATATGCTAATGAGCCGAATGCGTATAAGTATTTTACATATTTTATTGAGTATGGATAGGGTAGAGAACAGCAAGAAACTAGAGTATGATTTGAGTATCCGATTTCTGCCGGATACTCTTTGCAGTTCTCCGATTCATATCAACAAAAACAAAAAAAAAAAACACAACCGATGCTGATAACATCTTGCAGCAAGTAGAAGCAACTATTTGTTAGTTGTTGTAGTATAGCCAATACAAAATTCTTAATCTATTGATAGATTGTAACGATCTACTGCAGCATAGATTCTGTTATACTTCATATTGAATCAACAACTCTTTCTAACAAAGCTTTGTAGCCTGGTGGATAGTGTACAGTACTCTTTATCAGTGGGAGCGAGTTCATTCCCCCTACGGTCCAAAAAATTTTCTTGTTGTCATAAGCACAAGCATCAAAGAAACTATCAATTTCTAAGACAAAGTCTGTCGAAAATTTTTCAGATGTCATTCAAGCAAATAACAGAACGAGGCGTAAAAAGCCTCTCTTCAAAAAAGAAAAATATTTTCGGAATAAGCGACCGATTTTACATGAGAAATGGATAGTGACATTTATTGTACATGTTGGCTGTAAACTAAAGTAATTATCGTAACTATTGGGCTTACAATAAAAACTTGAGAACCAAGATTTATTTTTTGTTAAATCTTTTGGTTAAAAAAGAAAAATGTATTTCTTTTAAGGAGCTCCTCCGGTTTTATTACCTTTAAAATTATATTTCATTCAGAATGGTGTCTCTTAGGTTTTTAAATTTACGCGCATTTATTTAAACAATTTTAGACGAATTTTTCTATAATATCTAAAAGATGATCTCAATGTATACTAATTTTTAATTCAATGAGACTTAAAGTTTTCTTGCTGCATTATGTTATACTTTTTGATTTGATGCATTTCAAATTGCATGCATCAGAGGAGGAGAGGAGGTCTTAAGAAAATAAATACATTTCTTGATTATAACCGAAAACTTAAAAAAAAAACACTGGTGCATTGTTGCACATACGAGCAAAGCGAAGTTTTTTCGAAGTTTTATAGATTTGATAATTGAAAGGTTTTTTTTTTTTAATAAAATTACTTTTAAATTCAAAAATTTAAAATAACAAAAAAAAAAATAAATAAACACACGGTTATATTCACACCAGTAAATTTTATTACATTTCTTTATTAATTAATTTATATTATAACATGTTACATTCATTGTTATTTTAACGCACTTGTGGGCAATTGTTAATTTTTCTTTCGCACTATGCAAAAACCAACAACAACGCAAACGCATTCTCATCAGGAAAAAAAAAATATTTCTTTGCCCAGCATGTGGATCGATCCTGTACCTCACCGATTCAGAGGTCTACACTCTTTCCACCGATCCACACACCCCTGTTGCGTATAGTCATTGATTCATTATTAAATATAACTGCAGCTATGTAAACAGATGTGAAAAGATGTTATGTTAACAGATACAGCAGATGTTATATTAACAAATGCAGCAGACCACAATAATCTATGAACAGATAGAGGATGATGACCAGTATTGCCACCTTAAAATTTTAAATAGTGGTAGATTGAGTCTAAAATGAGTGGTCGATTTTGAAAAAAGGTGGTGGATTTTTTTCTTACCAAAAAATTCGAATCAAGTCCTACAGCAAAAAAAAAAAAACATTCTCATATAATGTTCTTAAACCAGTACAGCATCCAATTTTTATATACCAAAAGGAATAAAATAAAAATTGTAATAAAATTTCTAATATTGAATAAAAATCGTTAAATTAAGTATGAAACAAAACAGTTGTTGATTTTGGAATAATACAAATAGTGGATGGTAAAAGTGGAAGAAACCAAAAAAGTTGTAGATTCACCACTATTGTGGTAAAATGATAAACAACAAAAATCTATTAATAGATTATTGTGAAGTGCTGCAACATAGCTTCAGTTTTAGTTAATACTAGCTAATACCCGGCGCGCTTCGCTGCGCTCAGCGCTTATCCCCTAAAAGAGGGTGTAGCTTTAGTGAAGCCATACTTTTATTGTAAGTTCGTACCGAGTTTAATTGATGTGTGACTTATTTCGAAAACTATACCGAATATATGGGGTGTTGAAAAAGTGCCACGCCCTTCGTCCAACGCCCATAAAATGTTACCAGTGAAACGGCATGTGTAAATTGAGGTAGAATATTGAATTCCGAGGCTGTGCGACCTACAAAAAAAAACTAAAACTGTTCGATATCGAAAATTTTAGGTGTATTTAAGGTGCCTTTTACGATCGGAACCAGACTTCATAGGAACCCTCTCAAGGCTTTGGTGTAAAAATTGGCTTAGCGGTTTCGGAGTCTTTACGTGATGTTCACATATACCCACATACGTATATACATTAAGTCGCCTCACGTTCCTTAGAAAAAAAAGTTGCTTAGTCTGGTTCTTCAAAATAATCCATGGCTTATGTTACGATGATCCCCAAAAAATTTCGACTAAAAATATTGCCTGGTATGGTAGTTAAAAAAAAAAACCAAACGGTCAGAAATAAGAGTAATAAAAAGTTCTTTTGCATCAAAAAATCTTAATTTTGTTCCGTTGCACCAAAGAGAGTGCGGATTTTTATGGATTGTTTTAACTTTTTTCATATTATTTTCACTAAAATTGAATTTAATTTTTTCCCATACTACTTTTAGTCAAATAAATTGTAAAATGTAAAAAATGTGTACATTTTTTTGTAATTTCATTTACTTTAATTCTTCACTTTACACTATATTTTATCATCAATATAAAAAATCCGCATTACCTCTGATCCGACTGAAAAAATTAAAAACTGATTGGTGCTATTAACTATTAAGTCTGACCGTTTGTTATTAAGAACATAAGAAGATCGGTCAATGTCCTTTCAAGGGCCGAAATGACCATTTCGTTTTTGTTTTTTTTTTTATTTCAAACTATCAAACTATGTGAGGAGCCTTAGTATACAAACATACATATTTTACTGATAGATAGATGAGCAGAAAAGGAAGGCATGGCAACATTTATATACATAATGACCGCCACTTGGTCCCATTGCACCTACATATCAAGTTTCACTATCAAAACATGTACAGCTCAGAAATTACAATGATTTCTAAAAAGTCGGCGTAGATAAAGTGCGACACGCCCATTTTTTTAAGGATTCTGACAGTAACCATATGAACTAATCTACCAAATTTTATTCTTTTACTGTAAATTTTGATTTATATACTTTTACGGATTTGTGGGTGTGACACTTTTACGTTCACATCTCAGGAATTAAAATTATTTCTAACCGATAGCCCTGGCAGCTAGTGCTTACTTAGTTATAATTTTTAAATTGTATACATAAATAAATAAATAAATTAAATAAAATTATTGCTGAAGAGTGGGCACAGATATAATGCTAACATGCACATTTTTTGCAAAGCTGTCGAGAGTAAGCGTATGAACTTAATTACCAAATCTTAGTATTTAACGATGAGAATCCTCTGATTTATAGAAGTTCTATTGATTTGTGGGTAAAAAAAGTGGCGGCCGTGGAGTAGTGGGTAGAGTGTGTGGTCCATATGGGAGAGAACCCTGGTTCGAATTCCACCTGACACAGAAAGTTTTTCCAATTGAATTAATTTTTCTGTTCGGCCGTCACCTATCTGCTGACAATGGCAAACCTCAGAGAGTAAAAACTGCCATGAAAAGCTTCTTGAGAACATAAGCCGTTCGGAGTCGGCATAAAACTTGTAGGTCCAGTTCTCGATCATTTGTGTTCAAACATTCCACAACACGCACAACACATTCATCATAAGAAGCTCGGTCAAAGTCCTTTCAAGGGCTGAAATTGGCAATTTCGCGTTGTTTTTTTTTTTATTTGCGGGTGGTACAAGTTGGCGTGGCAAATTTTATATATATATATATACTGACCGCCACTTAGAGCACCTGCATATGAAGTGTTACTATCAAAACGCGTACAACGCAGGAAAAAGCATGATTTCGAAAAAGTGGGCGTAGATATGGTGCGCCCACGCCCACGCCCATTTTTTTACAGTTGCCGACAGTTACCTTATGTACAAAATTACCAATTCTTAGTCTTCTACGGTAAAAGCCGTCTAATATAAAGCATTTTTACTGATTTGTGTGCGTTAAAAGTGGACGGGACAACATTTGTATATACATACATGTATAGTGACTGTCACTTGGATCCATAGCACCTGCATACTAAGATTCCCTAACAAAATCGTGTACAACTCAGGAATAAGCATGATTTCGAGAAAGTAGGCGTAGATATAGTGCGGCCATGCCCATTTTTTGTGCATTGGCAGACAGTAATCAAATAAACTAAATTAACAAATCCTAGTCTTCTACAGCAAAATCCATCTGATATAAAGCGTTTTTACTGATTTGTGGGCGTTTAAAGTAGGCGTGACAATATTTATATATACATAGTGACTGCCACTTGGATCCATAGTACCTGCACACTAAGATTCACTGTCAAAACGTGTACGGCTCAGAAATTAGCATGATTTCGATAAAGTGGGCGTATATATAGTGCGGCCATTCCCATTTTTTGTACACTTGGCTGACAGTAATCATTTAAACTAAATTACCAAATCTTAGTCTTCTAGGGCAAAAGCCGTCTGATATAAAGCATTTTTACTGATTTGTGGGCGTTAAAAGTGGGCGTGACAGTATTTATATTTACATAGTGACTGCCACTTGGACCCATAGCACCTGCATACCAAGATTGACTATCAAAACGTGTACAACTCAGGAATAAGCAAGATTTAGATAAAGTGGGCGTAGATATAGAGCGGCCATGCCCATTTTATCTACATTGGCCGACAGTCACCATACGAACTAAATTACCAAATCTTAGTCTTCTACGGCAAAAGCCGTCTGTTATAAAGCATTTTTAAAAATTCGTGGGCGGTAAAAGTGGGCGTGACAATATTTATATTTACATATGACTGACACTTGGGCCTGTTGCACCTGAATACCAAGATTCACTATGAAAACGTGTACAACTCAGGAATAAGCAAGATTTAGATAAAGTGGGCGTAGATATAGAGCGGCCATGCCCATTTTATCTACATTGGCCGACAGTCACCATACGAACTAAATTACCAAATCTTAGTCTTCTAGGGCAAAAGCCGTCTGATATAAAGCATTTTTACTGTTTTGTGGGCGGTAAAGTGGGCGTGACAATATTTATATTTACATAGTGACTGCCACTTGGACCCATAGCACCTGCATACCAAGATTGACTATCAAAACGTGTACAACTCAGGAATAAGCAAGATTTAGATAAAGTGGGCGTAGATATAGAGCGGCCATGCCCATTTTATTTACATTGGCCGACAGTCACCATACGAACTAAATTACCAAATCTTAGTCTTCCACGGCAAAAGCCGTCTGATACTAAATTATCAAATCTTAGTCTTCTACGGCAAAATCTGTCTGATATAAAGCATTTTTACTGATTTGTGGGCGGTAAAAGTGGGCGTGACAACGTTTATATTTACATAGTGACTGCCACTTGTATCTATAGCACCTTCGTACCAAGATTCACTATCAAAACTTGAACATCTCAGGAATTAAAATGATTGCTGAAAAATGGGCGTAGATATAGTGTGACCACGCCCATTTTTGAACAGTCACCGAAAGTAACTATCTGAACCAAATTACCAAATCTTAGTCTTATATGATTAAAACCGTCTGATATATAGCATTTTTTTTTTGGTTTGTGGGCGATAGAGCCAATTTGGGTTGTACGGGAGGTACCACGCCCCCTTGTCCAATCAACACCAAACTTCACAGGAACACTTCCCGAATGTTGCTTCAGTATCCCTAAAAATTTCATAAAGTTTGGTTCGGTGGTTTTGGAGTCTATACGTGATATACACACATATCCACATACCCACATACCCACATACATACATTCATTTTTATATATATATAAGAAGAAGATTGAATCAATGACTATGCGTAACGAAGGTGTTTGCATCGATGAGTAGTGTATATAACTCTTAATCGGTGGGTAACGAGTTCGATCCTCACGGCGGACCAAGCAATGTTCTGACGTTGGTTAATTGCGATCAGAAATCGTTTTTATGTCACACTTTGAGCCTTTGGTGTGTTTCATGTACTGACCGTACAATGTTGATGTAAGCACTTATTGGCCTGGTTGATTTTCACTGGGAAAAGAATTCATGTTTGAACTCTCTAAATTATATAAATTTTCACGAAAGTTCATGAAATATAAAGTCAACATTTGATGCTTCTGCTTGCTTTCTATCGGCCACATTGGTTCTTATATATGATACAATCTATGTATATAATACGCAAGAGGGCATTCTTAGTTAAAAAAAATAGCTGAAATCGACAAGTTATTGAACACAAACTATGAAACTTAACGAAATACAGTCAGCGAAGTAGCTATATGTGCATTAAAGTTAGCATGCGTATAACAGTGTAGATTTCGGTAATGGAAATATGTAAGTATGCAGAAAAATTGGTTGTTATCTAATTAAAAGGTGTACTAAGAATTTGCTTGTTCTTTGCTCCCAGAATTTGCCGTTATGTAAAAAACTCTTTGCAGCAAACCCTTTTCCCACTATTAGAAATAGCTTTATGTGCATCAGAGATCTGCAACGAGCCAAGTTTTTGCGACTTGTAGTTACTCATGCAAAACCAAGTAGTAGTGCGTACACATCAAACAACAACCACCACTACTACTTGAAGCACTATTGCTACAGAAAGTAACACAAAGTTCAATGTTTGATGATCCTGAGCAGAAGGAATTTTGCTCATCGAACATCAAAATACGACAAAGTACTATTCAATATCAAACTAGTTGTTGGAAATCATAAAAGTCCCATAGCTCATTGCGACTACTTGCGTATTATTGCTATCGAAACATGGTGGTTGTTTCTGAACTTACGTTCTGATCTTGTCGCTACTAGAAGAGAAGAAGGGCTACCACCGAATTATTTTTAATGATATAAATAAAATTTACTTACTTTTACTTTAGACTCTGCGGTGCGCTTTAAGCAATGGTGTAAGAAACAAAATAACACACCTTAAATAACACACTGAAATAAATAACACAAAGTCAACTTCTCCGAGAAATTATTAAAAAAAAATGTATCAATTAATATGTCGTTTGCTTGCTTCAAAAAATTATATAAAACAAAATTTTTGACCTTCATTACGCATCGTATTGTAATTTTGTAATTCAATAATATCATGAATCAAACAACAATTTTTTACTTATGCCAAAGTGGCAATCCTGAAAAAATTGCTGCTCAATCACTCTCGAACATGTTCAAACTCTTTTGTACGCAACTTGTTGGTAGCACGTTAAGATCATCATAAGGTTGATTTATAAGGTTGTCGCAGGGCTAATCGCACTCTCTTCTCAGTACCCATAATTGTCAAAACCAGCCAATTTTGCGAATGACTACGAAAGAAAAACGGATGATAATAGAGAGCACTTGCAGATTTTCTATGGGATGTCAACTTCGATTTGACAATTATGGGCACTCGCTCTCTCCCTTGCGACAACCTTATAAATCAACCTTGGATCATCCCGACCAAGGTAGGGCCGACTTGGAGAAGAATAAAGTAGAAGGCAGAGAAAATGCCGGCTAGTTGTCAGAATTAGCTGATCGTCTTGAGTTTCTTTATGTTCACGTTTCACAGTTGACTAGAGGCTAGAATTGCTATAAGTTTTCTTGAATTTTTAAGACTTCCTTCACATTTTATAGTTTTTATTACATTGTTTTCATACTATTTTCACTCAAATTATCACAAATTTAACACAAGCGACAGATCAATTTACAACTTGGAAACATTATTTATTTACTTCGTTTGCAATTTCTACGAAATTCGCCGTTTTGACAACTAGCCGGCATTTTCACTGACGCGTGAGAACACCAATCGAGTCGGTCCTACCGTATGCCATGATCCCGACTACGTACGACGGCGAGTCAGAATATGAAGCAAACTTAAGATATTGAAATCAAGTTGTGTATTAGAAGTACAGCAACATTTTTGAAGAGTATAAATGAGTAGTACTATACGAAATGATGGGTATATACTCGAGTCTACTCTGTTTATAACTACTTGGTGTAGATCTCTGATGTGCATCAGTGACAAAGATCTGCAAATTGACCAGGTGAGGGTAATTTCCAAGGTATTTTTTTGCGCAGAATTCGAATGCGTGCTCAGAATTGACTGATCATGTCAGGATTTTGAGATGTTAGTGGTTATGTAGACAAAAAATGGATATTTTTGAGGTTAGGTAAAGGCAGCACAACATTTTTGAAACTATTTTCTACTTATTTTATCATGAAATACTATTCTCTTCCACCAAAATCAGCTCTGAAATGGTGCCGTACCATGATTATGTAAAAAATTATGGCCATTTTAAGATGACGTCCGCAAGCAAAAATGTATGCAAGTAAAAAATAGTCTTAAAAAAGTTGTGGTGCTTTTATTTAACCTCAAAAATAGCCATTTTTCGTGTAAATAACCTCAAATATCTTAACGTTCTGACAAGATCAGGCAATTCTGAGTACGGATACAAATTCTACGCAAAAAAATTACTCGGGAAATTGCCCTCAGCTGACCAATACAATCACAAATCCGTTATTTACAGATATTTGTTACTGATGCACATACTTACAGCTATTTCTAATAAAAAAAAGGATTGCTGCACGTTTTGTAGATAATCACATATATTTGGGAACAAATGACAAGCTAATTCTTAGTACACATATTAATTAGACAACAACCAATTTTTCTGCATACTCACATTTTACCTTTACCGAAATCTAAAACTATTGAACGAATTCTAGTTTTTATTAGTTTTTAATACACATATAGCTGACTGTATTTGAAACGGAATGTCATTTGGAAAAGCTTTGTCATTGCTTTATTTATCATTCTTGCTAAATATTTTTGTCGTATGATATTGTTTTTGTTAATCTTCAGCAAGGTTGATGCAATAAATACGGCATAAATAATAAAAACAAAAATTGTGTAACTTCTACAGGTTTACATATACGGAGGCTGTGAAAACTCCATTTATTTTTAAGAAATCATAAAAAATTCGAATTATTAATTGAATAAATTTTATATATATTTTATATAAAAAAAATATTTGGTTTGTTAAAATTTAAATTTTCAATTTAATTTAGAATATATTTAAGTTACTTACTGTAGGAAAAATAATAATTTCATATTATTCCGAAATATTTATTTAGATTCATTAAACATAAGATAGAATTACATTTATTTTTAACCAACATAAAAATGGACAAGAACAACAAATTCGTCACCAAATATTTAAAACAAAAAAATTCTACGTCTACACTTACACTTATCTAAACTGTGCCTTTTTTTTTTAATATTTAATATTAAATAAAAAATTTTCTTGCAGTAATAAACAGAAGCAACACAGAAACCATCGGCTTTGAGATTTCATTCAAGCAAATCAAAAAACAAGGCATAAAAAGCTTCACTTAAAATTAGAAGCTGACACAGAAGGTTTTTTCAATTGAATTTATTTTTCTGTTCGGTCGTCACCTCTCTGCAGACAATAGCAAGCCTCAAAGAGTAAGAACTGGTAAGCAAAGCTTCTCGATCACTTGTGTTCAAACAATTCACAACACAACTGCTCATAAGAAGCTCGGTCAAAGTCCTTAATTCATTTTTAATTAAATCTGTTACTCTAAAAAACGAAACGAATTGGCCATTCCCGCCCTTGGAATGACATTGTCCGAGCTTTTTATGAATAATTGTGATATGCGTGTTTTGAAATGTTTGAACACAAATGATCGAAGCAATTGGCAGCATACATGGCAGTTTTTTTTTTTAAATCTCTGAGGCTTGCCATTGCCTGCAGAGAGGTGATGGCCGAACAGAAAAATGATTACAATTGAATAAACATTCTGTGTCAGACGGGCTTGAACTTGGGTTCTTTCGAATACCAGCCACGAGCCTTAACTCGTATGCCATGAATGGTGTAAATTTCGAAATATTTTTATATTTTAGGTAGATCACTTCGATCGCTTAATTTTTATTGTTATCAATTTTTTAAGAGTGAAAGAAAAATTTTTCATTCGGTTTTTGTTTTAATTTGAATAGAATGTATTATTTTAATTTTGTCGGATTTCTTATTTTTCACATTTCTTTCCCTTTGTTGAGGAGGGGAAGTGAGGGGGAGACTCGGTTGCAAATTCTCACATTTATTCCCATAATATTGCCCTTGATCTTAGCGCTTGGGGTGGCTACATCCTTCTGTCCCCTCTAGCGCCACCACTGAAGGCAGCTAGCTGCATTGCGGTCTTGCGTATCTTTTTTATTTGGCTGCTGATCCACAAACGATGTGTTGTTCTACCGTGATTTCTGCTATCCTTGAATTTTTTAGACTTCCGTGCAACATGCGACAAACTCGTCCAACCTAAACTTCGAAAGTCAAAGCTTGCAATAACTGACTTTCGCTTCAGGATAATTAATCTTGTTTAAGTTTGTTTGAGTCTGGTGTGTATGTGAGTGTGAGTATGTGTGTGTGTGTATGATGCTCACTGGGCCAAGCTGGTATTTGCTATAGCTGCGTGTTGATGTAGCAGGACAGCCAGCGGCCAATGTTTGGGAATAAAGTTTAGCAGCAGGACATTCTTTTAAGTGCCAGCGAAGGGAAAGGAATGTGTTGCTGTTGGTGTCCAGGTTGCAGCAGGTTAACTATTAATTTTCCCAAGCAAGATTAACGAGTGGATGATTGCTTAAATTGCTGTCTGTTCGGAAAAAAGTTTGTCGCCATATTTGGATTTAGTTTTTCGTTGCCATAGCTCTTCATTCGAACATCTCTTTCTACCTTTCTGTGTCTCTTACCTCAGCTAGCTAAGAATTGTAATTAATTTTATTTTTCCAGCTGTTTTCTACATCAGGCTACAGCTAGTTGACTCAAAAGTTAATTAAGTTGCAGTGAGCTTAAAACTTTAAAGTTTATTTCGATGCTTAATTTTTAAATACTTTGAGCGCTTAACTTTTGGACGCACTCAACACAGCAACAAAATTTGTGGCTTACTGGTAACTGGAAATACTGATGTACCAACATGTCCCCGTGTTCTTTTTATCGCTTTCCACACATTTAATTTGACTCTCACTTATGCCAGTCTGCGTCTCTATCTAGCTAAACAATCCTGCACACATCACTCTCCAACTGCTTGCTATGGCCTGTCATTCAACCGAAAATTTCCAACACTTCAGTTGTAGTTGAGCTCTGCGCCATTCATTCAAATAAGATTCATTACAATTCAATAGCTAAGACTGCATAAAGAACTCATTCGAACTTTACCAAACTTTGGCACAAGCTCTCTACAGCTCTCACTGCTGTGTCCCTTTGCCCTACCTTTACTCGGTATCCATGAATCTGGCTCAAGAAAAAAAAAAAGTGCCACAACTAAAGGAATTACCACAGAAGCTAAAGACCTTTGACTGACAGTTGTTTTCGGTACTCTTTGCCATTCTAACCTGGTTCCCGTTCTTTCATGCTTTGCTGTATCTATCATCTGTGTCGTTCTTCTCTTCTTTTGATGCTGCTGCTGCTACAGCTTCTTCTTCTACTTCTTCGGTGCCGTATTTGCATTAAGTGCCACTTAACATGGAATTTCAATATTTTATGTAAAATAAGGGATAAGTTCCACTGTGTTCGTGTTAAGGTGAAGGAGGAGGGAAGTCATGTTGTGTGGGCTGTCGGGCTTAGATCCGGCATTGGTAGGGTAGCTTTAAACTGGAGTTTAAATAATAAACTTCTCTTTGGAATTGACTGTCAGCATTGGGTATCGTTTTCACACTTTGTGCAAGAGTTGTTGATGAACTTGTCAGAAGTGTCAGGGCAACATAGTTTTCACTTCTAGTTTTCTCTATTTTGGCGTTAAAAATTGGTATTTTGGTTAGATGAAAGTTATAACTTAAATGATACTCACTCAAGTTTATTTATACTATATAACTTCATACTCTTAGTGAGTGGGTATTAAGGAAGTGGCTTAACACTCACTGACATGTGGGCTAAGAGGACGAGAGTAATATAAGCAGAAGAAGTTTAAAGGTAAAGGTTAAGGTTTGAAGATACTAATTTGACGGGAGCTTTCCAAGCTATTTGTGATCACATCATTGCAAGCCATTATTTTGAGAGTTATTAACCGTAGCTTGTATCAAAATCATTTGTATACTAATTGAAAATCATGTCTTGGAAAAGTGGTATCTGACACATTGCAGTGTTGCGTTAAAAAAAAAGCTAGCAGCACAAAATTATACTTTCATGATTTTTTATTTTTTATTGCTTAACCCAATTCATATCACGCTGTGTCTTTGAGTCACTATTCAATTTAAAACCAATACAAATGATTTAATAGTGGTTTGAAATCAAAATAAGTTAAATCTATTTTATCATTGGTCACTCTGTTTCTGTAACATACAATGAATTTTTTTTATGTTTTGCTAATATTTAGTTATTACACATAATATTCAAAAATAACATAAACTCTTACTCAGATAGCGTGACAGAAATAGAGTTAAGGTGGTTTCAAAGACCACCTTTGGAAAGTTTTTGAGTTCACACAAGAAGGTGGCTATTTTGATTCACTGACATGTAAAACATTCACCAATTCGCTGTTCAAGAAATATTGCCAGACGTAAATGTTTCTCAATATAAAGTCACTAAAAATTCCAAAAACTTTTGAAACTCACTTCTGGTAACTCCACCCAAGAACAATCCGCAAAACAATTAAAACTAATTTAATCAAGTCAAATAGCGTGCAAAAAACTCTGGTTGCTCTTACATTGTGTGGGGAGCGGGATAGAGACAAAAACTGCATAGAAAAAAATTAGTTCAACATGCGAAAGGTGGTCAGTGAATCCACCTTTAGACCAGTGTTTCCCAACCAGTGGGTCGTGACCAACTAGGGGGTCGCAGAAGGGTCGCTTGATTATTTACTCGATTTTAAAACTATTAGAAATCATCGGGGAACAGGGGGCGAACCTTCACATGGCAACGTGTCTGACTGCCTCAACCTGGCAAGGCCAGCATTATCTATGTTGAAATCGTCGCAAATTGACTCAAACCTCCTCGTGGTGTTCCCTGGACAACGGCAAACTGGCATCCGTTAGTTTGACTGCTAATTTGAGCGGCGGGTCGTTCCGTGGACCTTAAATATGGAATGTGCGCAGGGTTTGGGTCCCGCCACATTACTGCTGCCCAATGAAACCTAAACCAGCCTTGGAGAAGAACCCCAGTTACGTTGACGACCACCGCAAACGAAAAACGGACAATGATTTGCGGATATGCACCTGGAATGTCCGGACCCTTTATAGGGAAGGTGCCATTATCCAACTGACGAAAGCCCTCAAAACAATAAATGCAGACATCACAAATGCAGGGGGAGCAAGCTGCAACGTGAGCCATGCGAGAAAACTACCGTGAAAAGAGGAAGGAAGAGAGGCACCTTTTCAGACGCAATAAAAGAGAGCAGGAAATGCGTGTGCGTGAGGAACTAGAGGTATACAAGAGCAAGAAGGATTCACGAAAATTCTATCAACAGGTTAAGCATCTAAACCAAGGTTTCAAGCCCGGAGCATCCACTTGTAGAGATCAAAATGGAGATTTGGTTACAGATACGCAGTGTGCGCTGAGATTGTGGAGACAGCACTTCTCCAATTTACTTACTGGCGATGCCACCAATGCCGCCCATGGAGAGCGCAGTTCAGTGCCACCAATTAACGATGAAGGAGTGGAAGTACCACTACCTAGCCATGAAGAGGTTCGAGTTGCTATCCAACGACTCAAAAACAATAAAGCAGCGGGTGCTGACGGCCTGTCAGCTGAATTGTTTAAAACCGGCGGCGATGAATTGATAAGGCGCATGCATCAGCTCATCAGCAAAATATGGCTAGCGGAAAACATGCCCGACGATTGGAATCTCAGAGTACTTTGCCCTATACATAAGAAAGGAGACCCCAACAATCTACGCCAACTATCGAGGTATCAGTCTTCTTTCCATCGCATATAAGGTTCTCTAAAGCGTACTGTGTGTGTCAAGCCTACTGTGTGAAAGATTAAAGCCGATTACAAAAACACTAATTGAACCTTATCAGTGTGGCTTTCGACTTGGAAAGTCCATCATAGACCAAATTGTCAAGCTACGAAAAATCCTAAGGAAAACCCACGAAAATCAAATTAACGCACACCATCTTTATGTCGTTTTTAAAACTGCGTTCGATAGCCGAGAAGGGATTGTCTATACGCAACAATGTCTGAGTTTGGTATACCTGCAAAGTTGATTAGACTTTGCAGAATGACGTTGAGCAACACAAGCAGCTCTGTCAAGGTAGGAAATGACCTCTCCGAAACCTTTAATACCGACAAAGGTTTCAGACAAGGCGATCCACTGTCTTGCGATTCTTCAACATCATCATGGAGGGGATCGTACAAAAGGCCGGTGAGCATCGTAATGGTACCATTTTCTACAAAGGTGTCCAGCTCCTTGCGTACGCTGATGATATTGATATTGTCGGCAGAAGCAAGAGAGATGTTACCGCTGCTTTCACCGCAATCGGAAAGGAATCATCCAAAGTGGGTTTGACGATAAATGAGGGTAAAACAAAGTATATGATACACGTTTCATCCGGCAGCTATAGCTTTGAAGTACTCGAGGAGTTTGTATACCTTGGCACCGCCATTAATAACAACAACAAAGCCAGCCTGGAGATAAAGCGAAGAACAATATTTGCTAATAGGTGCTACAGCGGGCTCAGTAAGCAACTAAGTTGCAGAGCCCTCTCCCGATCGACAAAACTAACACTCTACAAGACGCTCGTTCTACATGTGCTTTTTTATGGCGCTGAGCAGCATTGCCATATGTTTTTTTGAAAATCCTGTAATTTTCAAAAAAAAAATCCTGTATTTTTAGAGAAAATACTGCTCTTATAAAAGGACTATCAAATGTAGCACATCAAATAAATTTTTTACTAGAGTCTAAAAATTTAAAAATTAAGTTCAAACATTAAATAAACGACAATTTCCTTATCTTACCAGGTTTTGTTAAGTATTTGCCAATTTGTAATTTGCAAAAGACTAGCGAAAAGAAATTAACAAAAACGATGACAGCAACAATGACAGGAAAAGCGCTGCCACATGATCAAATTTTTGAAAGGATCTAAAAAGTAGTAGCACCTTTATTTGATACTTTTATATAAGTACTTACATATAATTTTATTTATTTATTTATTTATTTAGCCAAACAAGGCAATATACTTATTCTAACTTATTTTTCTAACAGGTTGTTGTTGTATTTATTTTTTTATTTTTTGTTTTTCTCTCCTCTTTCCTTGTTTTAGGTGTAGAAGATATGCAATTCTCAGTGGGCGTAATCCGCCCACATGAATCGACACATTTTCAAAAACACGTCAAAAAGAAAAGACAAGAAGAAGAACGAAGGGGGAACTTATATACTAAGCTTACATACTAACAGATTTTATACACATAGTAAAAATATGTACTAATTTTTAATACTATGCTAAAATATTATTAAGATGGAAAGCTGAGTGGGAGAACAACTAAATTTTGTTTAGGTATGGGTGGTAGACGGCAATGTAAGAAGAGGCATTTGGATTTGGGAGAATAGAGTTAATATTACAATGCGGTGTTTTACTTATTTAACATTCAAATTTTTGATTTACAATTTTTCTACAAATGCTAGATCAAGGAAATAGAAAAGGGGTCAGAATGGTGAAAAGGAATTGGAGAAGATACTGAAGTAGTTATGTAAAGGAAAGTGATTTGGAAAGAGAACGCTTGAATCTGAATTTCGATATTGGCGGTGTATAATGCTCGCTGATATTATTAAATATTTTACAACATCTATTCAAGGGCTCGTTCAATGCGTAAATAGTGTTGCGATGCGATTCTTTTAACAATTTTGTATACCTTGTTCGCCTTATTGGTTCATTAAATAGTACCTTGCTCGAGATGTATTCGCTACGATGTTACCAGTAATAACATCGAATGTAAAGCATGAGCAAAGTAATATTCTCCTTGATGACAGCGACATTAAATTGAGGATTTTAAGTCTACTCTCGTATGGTGGTAAATTTGTATAGTCACGAGGATCGTATAGGTCTCTCAATGCAAAAAGCAAGAATTGTCTTTGAATAGATTCTAGCCTTTCACTATGCACTACAAAAGCTGGGTTCCAAATTATGCAACAGTATTCTAAGATTGGTCGTACTAATGTGCAGTATAAGGTTTTAGTTACCGAAAGGTTTTTGAATTCTTTTGCACGTCTTTTTATGAATCCGAGCATTTTGTTTGCCCTGGATATGATATGATCGTAGTGAAGGTTAAAGCGCATCTTACTATCAAGAATTATTCCAAGATCTGCTATTGACCCTTTGACCCTTTTAAGTTCTACCTTATTTAGCATGTATCTGCTATATGTGATTACGTTTTTACGGGCAAAACTTATAACGTAGCACTTATTTATATTTAAATAAAGTTTATTTTTACTACACCACTGTTCCAGAGAAAAAAGCTTATTCTGTAAGAATACTGAATCCACTTCTGATCTAATGTTATAGTATAATTTTAAGTCATCTGCATATAAGAGATGGGGGACATCATGCAAAACTTCAGATATGTCTGCAATAAATATGTTGAAGAGAAGTGGGCCAAGATGGCTACCTTGAGGTACACCCGACGAGACAACAATCTTTTTAGACAAAGTACCCTGAAATTTTACATATTGGGATCTTTCACAGAGATAAGACTTGAGCCATTTCAGCACAGTACCTGATATACCAAATTTTTCTAGTTTCTTAGCTAGGATTTCGTGATCAACACGATCAAAGGCTTTACTAAAATCTGTATAGACTGCATCTATTTGGTGGCCCTTTTCCATTTTAGTAAGAATGTCTGATGCCATGATTGCTAGATTTGTGGTTGTTGATCGTCCTTTACGAAAACCATGTTGCTGCTCGTTTAAACACGGATTAATTATGCTCGTGAGTTTGGAACATATAATTTTTTTCAAATAGCTTTGGAATTGCTGACAATATTGCAATACCCCTATAATTTTCAACTGATCTCTTGTCGCCATTTTTATAAATTGGCGTAAGATGACAAGATTTCCAAAAAGTTGGGAATATACCTGTATGCAAGGATTTGTTAAAAATCATATGTAACGGCGTAATTAATTGGTCTAAACATTGAACAAGTGAAATTGGTGGTATAAGGTCTGGACCTGGAGATTTATTTGAATCTAATTCTTTAATGGAATTGGTTATGTCACTCCATGTAATATTTATTTCACAAACCAATGTCGGTCTACTAGTTATACTGGCAAATGTAGGTTGATTTTGGGAAGTAGTTGAACAAAAGACTTCTTTAAAATGATCCGCAAAGAGATTACAAATTTCCTGTGAGTTAGATGAAGTAGAATTGCCTTTAAACATGAAGTTTGGGTATCCGGTCGATTTCCGTTTTACATTTACAAAATCGAAGAATTTTTTCGGGTCTTCAATAATCCTTTCTCCAATTAAATTGGTGTAAAGCCTATAAGCCTCTTCGGACTTAATGGAAAACTCCTTAGACAGCTCTTCGTATCTAACCTTTACCTCATCACTTACAATGACGCAATTTTTAATGACTCTTTAAAGTTTATTTCTTTGATTTCTCAAATTTCTAAGATTTGAATCAAGCCACGGTTCCGATAGTTTATTTTTTTTCTTTATTTTTGGAACATGAGTATCAAATACAGAAAAGACTTTTTGATAGAAAGACTATACAGCATCGTCCAATTCTAGTGCAGACAAGTGGTTCCAGTCCAAACAATTTAAGTCATTTTTAATGTTATTGTAATCGGCATTGAGGAAATCGTATACAATAGAATTATTGAATGACTGTATAAAAGTTATGTTGTTAGTACATAACTCAGTAGTAAAAGCAGTATGGTGGAGGGTATTGGAAAATATCTGCTCAGCCTCACAGGTTGGACTAACCTTTACATCGTCATATGAGTTAGTAAAAATCAAATCTAGCCAGCGATTGTTTCGGTTTGGAGCAGGAGCAACTTGCTGACAATCATTACTATAAAAAGTACTTAATAAATCGAAGTCGACCGCATTGGACAGGTTAATTGGAAGGAGATGGTTGTCATCATCATCGTGCACAAAAGTTATATTGGGACGGTTGAAGTCTCCAAAAATAATAATTCTATCATCTTCGTTTAACGCAGCTGTTATTGACGTTATGATTTCACATAATTCATTGTAGGAATTGTGGGTTGAATTCGGAGGAATATAAATAACACCTATGTATACGGAAGCTTTTTGATCTAGCCTTATTTTGATTATTTTGTGCTCAAAGCATTTGGAGGAGCAGGTTACAATCAATTCACTAGATAAGGAGTTATGTGTGGCAATTAAGACACCGCCTCCTCAAGACAGGCCGCAGCTTGCATAGTTTCTGTCATTCCGGTATATTGTCCAGTTGCTATCTAGAATTTCTTCATTTTTGATAGCGTCATTCAACCACGTTTCAGTAAAGACAAAAACATTGAAATGACAAGATTTAGCTTCAACAAACAGTTTATTGAGTTTGCCTCTCATGCCACCACAATTGTGGTAGGATATATTAAAGGACGCAATTGAAGGTAGTGTATTTCGGGAGGCTGGATAATCGGACATTGCTTTAGGATGAGAGTTAGGGACAATAAAAATTTTTGAAGTTAGAACGAGCTCTTTGTAAATGCCATATATACTTTGAGCTAGTATGCGATGCAAATGCCGTGAGGTCGTTTTCAACATCAGTGGGTGAAATGTTGAGGCTTTCATGGAAGTTAATGAAAATTTTTTTCAGCTCGACAGGGTCGGTAGGAAGACCTTCTTGTTGGATGGTTACCATAGCACTTGTTCTTGTTGTACCTTCAATACAGACTGAGTCAGACTTATTTTGTAAATAAGACAGGTATAATCGAACATTATCATACAACCGACGGTCTCTTAGACGAGACATAACGAAACGACCTTCACTACTAACGTCAGCGAGATTTTTTGTGAGCTTCGCATTAGGTGGCAGAAGAGGATCCAGAAAGGCTGGTGTAGCATTAGTGAACGTTTGAGTATTAGTGCAAGTAATTAAGGGAGGAGGTGTGTTATTGGAGGGTGTGATTGCTGGTGAACGTGTTGCAGTAACAGGTTGTGTAGAAGTAGGCTTAGGTATGACTATTGCGGGCTGTGGGGTTGGATTTAGTGTATGGGAATGGACGAAATTAGGATATTTATATAAATAAGTTTTATTTTTTTCGTCGTTATTGAGGTTAAACGAAACACGCTTAACTTTAGGATAAGGGAGTTTCGACGATTGAGTAATAGGAAATTTAGAAGAAGATAACAGTTGAGAAGATAGTTTTGACTGTGGAGAAAACTTTGGGAATAAATTTGTTTTATATGACCAGTTTTGATCTTGAGCTGGCTTTGAGGGTGTTCTGGCAGGTGGGCTTATATTATTTTTATTACTATTAATATTAGTAGGCTTAATAGATTTAATCATAGGCTTAGTGATAAGCTTAATACTAGGTGACTTAACTTCCGTTTTTGGTTTTTCCGTCCATTCAGTTATACGAATGTTTCCTTTCGTTCGCATACCTGCACTAGAAAACATCCACGCATATGCCTTGGGTATATTAAATTTAAAACTGCTAACCTTGGATCGTTTTGACGACTTTTTATGGCAGTCTGAGATGGTTAATTTGTACTTCTTTTTGAAGTAATTTTCTACCCAAGTTTCATCTGTAGTTGTGGGGAAGCCTTTAACGAACAAAGCAGTGCTATCACTTTGGTTTCCAGTCTTCAGTTTTTGAATTCTGTGATTCCATTCTGATGTGGTCCATGAGGTTCCAAAGTGATTAATTATTTTCCGAGGTGCAGCAACAGGTGGTTGTATTAATGGTGTGGGTGTTGGTTGGCTAGGTTGCGAATCCGAGTTAGATGGTAAGGGACGCACTGAAGAGGATAGCACGGAAGCTTCCATGATTTCATCGAAGAGGGAGGATGAATTGTGTTCAATGGCTTCTGTCACATTGATTCTGTTGGTTCCAGTACTGATTGCATCAGATATTTCCGCAAGCGACTCTCTAAATAAGACAAGATCGTCACTTATTTCATTTATTTTGTGATACAAAACTTCGATAAGTGGATCTGGTACAGTTGGTGATTGTGTTGTTTTCTCCGAGGTCGATTGCAGCAAGATGTCGACGTCATTTCTTAAGCACGCGATATTTTCAGTTACATTTTTTACTGAATCAACTGTGTTTATTTTCTCAAAGTTTGTGTCTATTGATTTATTTATAGCACTTATTGCGGTTTCAACACAGCTTATATCGTTTTGATGATCTATGGCATAGTTTAAGATTTTGGTTATGTTCTGGTTTAGTGTTCCGAGCTTTTTATTACTTTCATTTTTTGTCACTTCGACAGCACTGCTGAGGTCTTCTATTGATTTTAATGCCTCATCAAATTTCGACACCAGATCGACTGTCTTTTTCAAACACTGTTTATTTTCCGACCGCACTGAGTTTGTTAAGTCACTAAGGCATTTTATCGCGAGAAGAACATGCGTGAGTGACAATTCTTTACATTCATCGCAGTAAAACGAAAAATTGGCCAGATATTCGTCAAGATAAGTTAAGCTTCTTTTCGATAAGCCTATGCAAGAAGTGTGGAAAGATTTTCCACAAAGGCCTTTGCACGTTATCTTGGGCGCCTTACGGTCCTCTGCGGTACAAGAAGGTGAAGCACAGATTTTATCCATTTTTGTTTTAATTGCTCTTATTGCTATTTTTTATATTTAACTTTTTTTAATAATTCTGTTTGTTTACAATTGTATGTTTACAATTGTTTGTTTATAATTCTGTCTCTTTAGCAGAAAAATGCCAATACAGCAGTCAGAGGTTGGGAGCAATAATAGCGCAACAAGAAATTTTTTTTTTTTTTTTTTATGAGTAAAGTTGACACAGTGAACGAGAAATATCTTGCAGAATTCGCACTTTTATTTAATTTCGGTCGTATTTTATAGTACTGTTGAACTGATTATTAAATAGCACACTGAACTTTTAGCTGTGGTCAAGTGAAACTACTAAATTCGCACTTTAGAATTTATATTTATTGAAGTCCACGAATAATATGCAGCCCAATGCAACAACTCACGAAAGCAATTTGAACTAAAATTTAACAACTGCGGAGCTTACAATTTACAACACGTCCGAACTCTATGACAGTCGATACACTTGATTTATAAACATAAAATTTTTATTTTTTTTATTCAACGAAAATTAAAAAACTGGATTAAAAAAAAACCTGCCCAAATCCTGGGAGAAATATGATCCTGTCTATCTGCTCAAAATACTGCCCAAAACAGGATTAACTGCCCATATGGTAACGCTGGCGCTGAGGCATTGATGGTTTCGCAAACAGACGCAGCTGCTTTGGGGGTGTTCGAGAGAAAAGCTCTTCGCAAAATCTTCGGTCCTGTTCAAGGCGGCGATGACTTTCGCATCCGAATGAAACGAGCTGTATGAGCTCTACGAAGACATTGACGTAGTTCGGCGTATAACTGTACAGTGACTACGCTGGCTGGGTCATGCCCATCGTTTGGACGTCGAAGCTCCAGCGAAAAAGGTGCTCGAGGTGAGGGTCGCTGGTCAACGACGACGAGGCAGACCATGTCTCCGATGGATGGACCAGGCCCAGGAAGCCCTAACCGCACTTGGTGTATCCGATTGGAGAAGTCACGCGCAAAATAGAGGTGCCTAGCGGGAGCTGATGAGGTCGGCCACAACCCGAACACGGGTTGTTACGGTCACTTAAGTAAGTAAGTAAGTAAGTAAGTAAGTAAGTAAGATAATCTATGTACGTCAGTGGTCGAAATTCAATCTATTTGCCATACCACCCCATAGCGACGCCTAAAAACTAGTCAGTGTACTCCTTCCCTCTACTCTGATTCATTAAAAAGAAAAATCATCAAAATCGGTTGAGAACAAAGGAGAAAATGTTTCATAACTGTTTTGCCTACGCCTATTTATATATAGATCAGAGTCAGCTTCGGATGAGTCTTCAAAATAGTAATCAAGAAGCTCCTATGGTATTTGCAAGTTCTTTTTTTGATGTATTTGCCGAATTAAATCAATAAGTGAACCTGATCTTATCATAAGCACTGTTAGTAAATCCTTATTTGTTGCAGCTCTAAAATTTTTCCATGTGTTGAATTCTCTAAATCTGCGGCAATTCTTATTCCAAGCTTCAAGTTTGTTCCAAACACTTATAAATTCTCACGAGAAATGAACCATAGAGCTTTACAAAAAAATGTTTCTCTTGCTGAAATACTACTTTTTCAGTGAATTGAAAAAAAGAAAAAAAAGCAATGATATTAACTTTTTTTTTTTTAGGGGGTATCCATTAATTATGTGAGGTGATTTTGGCGATTTTTTGATCCCTACCTCCCCCCTAATGAGATATCGTATGATTTTTATTTATTTATTTATTAGACTCCCTCTCCCCTCCTCTAATCTCACGTGAGATTGTTCAAAATGCGTGTTTGTATTGCTTTATTGTAGTGGATTTATTAAAAAAAAAAATATGTGCCGCCACGCACGGTAGAAGTGAAACTTTTACCCAAAAATGGAATTTCCGGGAAGATTGCCAATTTATTTTATTAACATTCCCCCCTTCAGTGCAACCAAATGGTTAAAAAGCAGTCTGCCTGCATACCAGTAGTAGTTCAAAAACTGTCTTTTTCATAAAGCAAACTAGTATTTTTAACATAGTGATATCATGGAAAATATCAATTGTCCGTTTTGCTAATGGACAGTTACTGAAAAGTTCAATATTCACATACAGTTGGTAATCAAGAGGATTTTTCTTTATTTTAATTTGATGACTTAAGTTATCCCAGGTTAATTATGTTTTTATTTATAAATATTAAAAAAAAAAAATTTGTCGATAAACCTGAGTCGGGAATAATGAACTTTCCCCTTGCCGTACTCGCACCGAACCGCGTACAATTCGAATGCAAGTGGAACGTGCTACCATCTCACTATTGCCTCCCTTGCATCAAAGCGAACAAAATACGAACAAAGCTGAAAGCAAGCAAAGTATACATCTTCCAATTAATTCAATAGGATTGATGCCAAAAAGAATTTATTGTTTATCCAAAATAATCATCAATCGCCCAAAGCCCAAACATAATTTGGGCTTTATTTATATAATTTATTTTAAATTTTTTCTTAAAAAAAAAACAAAAACTGCACAAAATTTCAACTGCAGTTAGGACCACTAAACCTTCGCTTCGTGGTCAGAAGCTCTGACCTTATGCTACCACATATACTTGTTTGGGTTTATTTTACTACCGTGCCTACATAGTTAAAAATGTTGATACTTAACTCAAGATGATAGGAAAGGATCTGATCTACTCCTGTGGCAAATTTCATTTTTGTATCAGTTATGTCTGCCGAAAAGTAGTCTTTTCTAGAGAAGAAACTT
Source organism: Coremacera marginata (assembly GCA_914767935.1). Lineage (NCBI taxonomy): Eukaryota > Metazoa > Arthropoda > Insecta > Diptera > Sciomyzidae > Coremacera > Coremacera marginata. The sequence continues at coordinate 56,763,816 of OU612044.1, forward strand.
TATAAATTTTCAAACGGAACGCATAGTTATATTTTAAAAATTTGGTGTTGAGATAATCTTTTCAAACAATCTAATTTTGTCCAAGTCAATGTCCGGTCAAGTACATCATATAGCAATTTGTGTTTGAAATTTGTTCGCTTTTTGTGACTCTCTCTATACATCTTTTTCAAACAAACCCCCTAATATTGATTTAAAAGGCTTATTTATGTATGTACTAGCAGGCCAGAGTGATCCATGGCTTCGCCACGGATGTTTTTTTTTTTTTATCAAGAAAGGGCGTTAACACGTATTTGTTACTCTTTGAATGAGTGTGGAAGGAGATAATGCGCAAAAATGCATTACGCTGAGGGGGCCAGTAAATCTCCGTTCGTTCAAAAACCGTTCATCTGCTCTCAATCTTACTATTTCTTTCAGTTTCCTAAAAGCAAAAGCAAAAAACTTTGATCGCCGTTCAAACAATTACTGTGTAACCTCAGCCCTTAACACAATGCATGTTAAATGAAATAAAACATTTTTTTGTTTCGTTTTGCAGCTCAGCACTGCATTTATATGTATCTCACTTTCCGCCTTGCTTGAGGCTCATCTGTTGTGCTGTGCTAGCAAAGCAGAAGAAGAGAAAAGTAGAGAGCAACGTGGAGTTTATTAAAAATCTCGCAACTCAAACGCATGAAAAGAAAACCATCAAGCAATTCGTGGCCTCGAGAATGATTTCTTAAAGAACTTAATACTTTAATTAAACATACTGATTATAAAAATTTTGAAATTGAAATTTCCCTACACTGTGCTGTAGCACAAATATAACATTTTAAAACTTATTTCCTAAAAATCGGCCCAGTACTTTTGGCGTTTAGTATAGATTTGTCCTCTTAAGAACGAATGCTTTAATTTTGACTTTCACAAGCCAAAACTGATATTTACCAATTTAATTGATCAGGAGCTAAAATAAAAGAAAAGCAGAAAAAAGTATCTTTTTATAATCTAAATGCCACAATACACTTCAAGTTAATTTTTATTAGACTTCAAAAAACCGTACTCGACTCGAAGCAGTGATGAACAGATTAAACAAAATGCTTTTATATCGAATAATTCACTCATAATTTCTATTTCAAATATTTACTCTCAAATGTACTCTCATCTAAAACTTTCAACCACCCATCATCTCGCCTTCCCCAAGACATATGAAGTCATTTAAAATCCAGTTAATTTAACCAACTATAAAATTCTTTTCATTGCGCTTCACTACCAAAAAATATGAAGATTTCTGAAATTGTGCAAATTTACAAAATCAACAGAAATTTCTTCCACCTGATTAAAATATCATCAGGCAAGTGTAGTAGCTGCACGCTGGGATGTGCGGAACGAGAGGAAGGAGTAACATGAAAGTGAAACTTCATTGCTAAAATGCAGAAATGCGCCCAAAATTTGCATTTTCTCGCCAGTTGTGGCTCTGTGTTTCTTCCTCTGCTTTTGGGATTTTATGGTGAGACAACTGACGGTGGCGCCGTTAGGAGAGGAATGCACAGGATCTGAGGATATAGTCATTCATGCTTCACTTTATTTTGTTAGTTTCATCGCTGTCGGTGTTCAAATGTAGCCGCTTATAGCGTCACAAATGATGCAGCTATGATGGACAAGGCGCTGGTTTGGTGGGTTCGGTTAGTTTCGTGACTGCCGGTTGTGTGCAAACTGCAAACTTCCAGCCACCGATTCACTTTGCCGTTTTAATCTATTTTCGGTTAACAATTTTTGCTTGCGTTGCATGCATGTATAAGTGCCTTCGATGCTAGTGCATAAGTGTGTGTGTGTCCAGGGGTGTCTCGAACATTTGGGAGGACCAGGCTAACTATGATCTTGACGCCCCTATTCCAACACACAGATTTTTAGTTTTAGAAGATTTTTACAAATTAATCGAATCGTCCAACCATAAAAAGGGAAAATAAAATAAAGCCGTGGCGGCCGTGGCGTAGTGGGTAGAGTGTGTGGCTCATACGCCAGAGAACCCAAGTTCGAATCCTCCATCAGACACAGAAAGTTTTTTCAATTGAATCAATTTTTCTGTTCGGCCGTCACCTCTCTGCAGACAATGGCAAGCCTCAGAGAGTAAAAAACTGCCATGAAAAGCTTCTTGAGAACATAAGCCGTTCGGAGTCGGCATAAATCTGGTAGGTCCAGTTCTCGATTATTTGTGTTCAAACATTTCACAACACACACAACACAATTGATCATAAGAAGCTCGGTCAAAGTCCTTTCAATGGCTAAATGACTCTTATATTTTCAAGGCAAATATTTGATAAATGTAGATGATTTGTTTTGGGAAATTCTATATACTACATTTTAAAGATTTTGCAGAAATCCAGTGTGACTGCATTCTTATGTATCCCGAAGCTAACACTTTCGTTTGTGAATAAAGCGAGTAACAATATTTTTTGATATAAAGAGTATTGCTTCTTGTGTTGACGATAAGTACGATATCAATTTTAAATTCTTCGGTTAACTATATTGTTTAACAATTTTTGGCAGATTGTACTTCAGAGACAACATCCATATGAGACACAAATTTAACGGCATTCGATAATTGAATTATACGACACTTGAATAAGAAACAGATTTAATAATAGAAGAGCAAAAGAACTGTTTACTCGTAACTGATTCACAAAATTGTTCTTGTAGTCAATGAAATATTATAGCTTGAGATTGCTCTCATATGATTGCTCTCAGAGATTGGTGTTTTTATAATAAATCTACAAAATAAATCACATGTTTTCTCGTATGCGTTAAAAAAACTTCAGCTAATATCATACAAGTTGTTTTGTCAAAATTATTTTGAATGAACAGGGTTAAAAATTGGTCGCATTTGTCAAGACAAGTTTTTTTTTTATTTAGAAAGTTTAGATTTTTTTAAAAAGTTTTTTATTTAGTTAAGTTTATTTAGAAAGAAGTTGTTTTGTAAAAAGAGGTCTTCGGTAAATAGGCTACGGGTTGTTTTATCAAAAGCATTATTAATTTTTTTCTATGAAATTTATTACATTTTTCAAACTGTTTGAAAGAAGCTCTTTTGTCAAATTAAGTATTGTAAAAAATCGAAAGGGGCTGAATAAATAAATAAATAAAATAAATAAATAACTAAATTAATAAATAAATAAATAAATACCATAAATTACCATAGTAAAAGTAAGCAAAAAAATTCGCACCGCAATTAAGCAATACCACAAAAAAATCCCACGATCTTAAAAACTACACGCTTTTCAAAAACACTATCTAAAATCCCATAAAATTAAAAAATATCATGGGAATTCAAAAAAAAAAGCAAAGTGCCCAAGGGCAATTAAAAATTACCACGAATGGGATTTTTCCTACATATCTGGCCATCTTGGCTGAACTGTCGATGCTATATGTCTTTAACTAAACATCGGAAAAATACTAGTACTCGTATCAAAAAAAAAAAAAAACAACCAAGCTTGTTAAACTTTCATATTTTTGACAAAAGTTTGTAAAATTCTGGATGAGGTTTTTATATCGAAAGAAGTTTTTGATCCAATTACCACAGATATCATCTCAGAATTGTTATTTGACGGATTTCCTTCGGTGTCATTTATATTTATTAAATATATCTTTATTAATTATTTTAATAAAGAAATATTTTATTTTAATAATAATTATTTTTATTATTAATATATAATTTTTATAATATATGTATATATATACTAATAAAATAAAATATAAATAAAATTAAAATTAATATATAAAAATAATATAAATAAATATTAAAACTAATATTAATCTATATATAAATAGGCGAAGACAAAGCAGTTTAGTACCATTTTCTCCTGTGTTTCTCAACCGATTTTGATGTTTATTTTTTAAATGAATCAGAGTAGGGCGAAGCACCGACGAATTTTTAAAGAAAAATGTCAGCTGGAATACCCGTCGTTGCTCGGGGGTGCTATGGCATTCAGGGTGTTTCGAAATCGATTTTAGTTGAGGATTTTTTTTGAAATGAATCAGAGAAGGGAGGAGGAGGGCACCAAAGAGTTTTTTAAGAAAATTGCTAGCTGGGATACCCGGCGTCGCAGGGTGGTATGGTGAAAAGGTCGAATTTCAACGACTGACGTACTCTAGTTATATTAATTATATTAATATTATTATAATATTATTAATCAACAATACAGAAAAAATGAATATTGCAGAGTTGAACGAAGATCTAGGGTCTTCAGGTGCTCCCGATATCAACACGGATGAAGAGGTTTTACTGGCCTCTTAACCTATATCAGATGGAGGCAACTCCGAGGTTGACGCTAAAGTCAGGCGTTCCGAAGCCGGACGTAAGCGGTTGAAAATCGTACTGAGCAGAGCCATCGAATTAGCGGAAGCAAGAAGGCTTGCACAGCAGCCACTTAGGGCTTGCATCTAGAGTGTGCCGCAAATATGACGAAGCTTGCGTTGTCCAATAGTTAAAAACCGCAAAATAGCTCTCCGAAGTGTACGGCATTAGGAAAACAAGTAATTGTATACGAGATGCCCAGCCCGAAGCGGCCGACAGGTCTTCCAGGAGCCAAGGCGGATAAAGTACCTCCTACAAGCTCACCACCTAAAACCACGGGGGCTAGAGTGCTCAGTTTTAAGGAGATAGTACCACAAAATTGGAGTCATGCCGCATGACTACCCTAACACAGTCTGAACGACAAAGCAACTGAAGCTCATTTAAAACGCCATTCTGAACAAAATCCGTATGGGATTAAAAGGGGCGACAAAACCCTAAATTGAGGCTTTTCTTCAGGCTGGGCTGGGTGATGTTCACCTATAAATGCAGGTCCACTGGAAGGATGCGAAAATGAGGGTGGTGAAAGAGGAAGACGTGCCCAAACGACTTATCCTCATAGCTTTCTGTCCTAAGCCTGCAACACACCTACCTGCGACATCCTCAAGTTGATAGAAGGCCAAAATAATGACCTTAGAGTCGACGAAACGTGCCCTTCAACAAACAAAGACGCTCCTCAACGGATCGACTACGGAACTGAGAGAGGGATTCCACAAAGAGCACCGCACCTACCAACAGGAGTAAGAAGGTGGCTAGAAGAGCTTCGAAAGAAGGACTATCTTCATCCAGAAACCATGGCTAAACTCTAGGGTCGTTAAAGGGCGGCGATTTGTGGCCATCCGGGCACAATTTAGAGAATTGCCTGGCGATCTGCCAGAAGTACGAACAGAAGAGGTTAAAGCTCTTGTGAAGTACTACAGTAGGCGAAACCTAGGGTCATCGGCTGCGATGTAAATGCGCACCATACTGTCTTGGGAAAGATCAATCCAACAGCATACGTACATTTGGAAAATCAATAATAAGAAGGAGTTTTTATTGCCTTGTATCCGGCGAAATACATTTAAGAAGAATGGAAAAAAATATTTTGGATTTCTTAATGCAAGTGCGATATAGAATTTAAAATGTGCAATGTAACTGCACTACTTTAAGAAAAATACCGATACATTTTACTTAAAGGGATGCTTAAATAAGACGCTGCGACAGACAGACACCATTCCTCAGTTGGTGCGTTGCGATTTTTGAGGTTCACACAGGGTGCCTACAAAAATTTTTTTTATTTTCTTAAAACATTTTCTACCGCAGGTCGTTTATGTGACCAGTGAAATGACTCATTATACTTACTTTCATATCTTAGATTCCTAACGTGAAATGTGATTACTTTTTTTTAACATAACGTTTGAATGTAGTATTTACTAAATATTCTATTAAAAAATTGTTCAAAATTTTATTGATTAACGATCGATGAATCATCCTAAATAAAAATAAAAAATTAATTAAAGAAAAATGTTAAATATGTATTAAGAAATAAAATATGTATGCACATCGATTTTATCTATTTTTGCAATAACGTATTTCTCTTTTCCAAATGGAACCTCTAACTCAGTCTCTTGGATATACAAAATATTGACCGGTGTGCGCCATTTCAGCAACCCAAATTTACTCAGTGTGCTCACAGTGCTCGGTTTTGCATTATATTTCTTCTTTTTCTTTGTCGCAGGTCAGCGTACACACTAGAACTCCACTGGTTTAACTTCAAAACTGCCTAAAATTTCCACGGATAAAAGATCGATTTGCCAACCATCGCTCCAACCATCGATGATAGCCTGCAACTCAAACATTTTCAGGCACTCACGTGCCATTTCGCAACCGATTATTTCAATTGTTGAACTTACAAATCAATTACTTTTCAGCACCCACTAAAATGCACCACTGAATAGTCAAAAATTTTGATTACATCGGCATATTTTTGTGTAAAATTACTAGCAGCCGTTCTTGGTTTCAGTATTTGGCTCTTTACCGAAAACAAATTCTGCCGTTTATGAGTTTTTTCTTAATTTTTTGAGTAGACTTAGCTTTTTTCGAATACGTAGCATTAAGTTATAGAGATTGCGATAGGAAATTCAAATTAGAAAATCCTTCTGATGAGTTTACATTGCGGTAAGCGATAAAACGTTTTCAAGGAAGCCCTCGTTTCGTGCTTTCACGGCTAGGCTTAGGTATTATGTCGTTTTTCACCTTTAACATCGGAATATCTTTTAACTTTCTGCGATTTTTTCAGCATTGTTTTACTTTTTCCAGGTCTTTCAGAATTTTGTTTCAGCATTTTTTCAGGTTTTTAATTTTTTGGCTTATTTTTTAGCTTTTTTTTCATGTTTTTACTTTTGACTCATTTTTTTCAATTCAACTCAATAATTGAATTGGAGCGAAAAGGTTTTGCAAAAATTTTGAATCCATCTCAAAGGGTTTTTACGATTAAAGACCCACCATTAAAACCACTTGTTTTAGCCACCGGACTGAACAGAATAGCTGTTAGAATAAATCCCGACTTCAACGTCCCTAAAAATGGAAAGTATTCCACTTTGCATGACCACATCATTATCAAAATGATGATTTGATCAAATTTTTATTTAGTTTAGTGATAACAAAACTTCCTGAAGGACATTTTTTTTACCACATGTATCACCTTTTACGCTGCTGGTCGGAAAAACACCACCACATTTTTTCTCATAACGCAAAAAGTTTCAACTTAAAAAGCAATCTGAGCATTTGTTACTTATTTCTAGATCTCGATTGATGATATTTAGAAGTTTGACACATCTTCTCGATGAGTTAATTGAGTTAAATGAGTTAATTTAGATCGACTGTAACGTTTTTGTTTATTAAGAAATGAAAATACTTCCAAGGCAAAACTTTATTATGTTTTTGATGTCTTTATTTTTATATATAAAGTAAACTTTATATATAAAAGTTTAGGGGGGTAGAAACATTTTATTTTAGCATAGCTATATGCAAACCATTGAGAAATGTAATATTATGTGTTGGCAAAAAATCATCACCATAAAACAACATTACAGTTGCCATTATATAAGTGAAAAAAATTAGTATCGTATTAATGGGGTCTATTGTTTGGATATGGTGAATCTACGGTAATTTTGTTGTTGGAAGAACCTATATGCTTTTTTTTCAATTGTTTGCAGAATATAGCTATGCTAAAATAAAGTGTTTTGGAAAAATGCACAAGCAATGGTGAAATAAGGGAATAGAGGGATAAAAATATGGAAGAAAATATTCTATCAAATCATAACAAACATCATTCCCTCAGACTAAAATCTTGTACCACTTTTAGTTTCGACGCCTTAAGGTGATTTCTCTAAGTATACTTTTTTGATCTTGAATCACGGTTTTCTCAAAGTCCTGATGTGATGGAGAAATTTGCCAGATTCGTGATTAGAAGCTCGGCGATAATTGAGAACAGTTGTCAGTTTCTTACTCACATTTTGGCTGTATCACTGTTGAAGGATTAAAGGGATTAAAGGGTCCATGTGTACCGCTACCAAAAGGATCTGTTGCGGATCTAGGCTGAAATTTGAAATGGTAAATAAGTCGTTATCTTATACACACATTTTTACGTTTGATAGCACTTTATGGAAGTTTGATAATCTAGTTAGAGATGAAGAAATATTTCAATAAAAGCCGGCAAGCATCTCTTTAAAGTTAAATTATTACTTAAAATTCCAATAAAGAATTAATACATTTGGAAACACATTTCTAAATCCTAAAAATGCCATTCCTTTTGGCTGTACAAGCCTGGGCCTGTTTTGCCTGTTCCTAGCGACGGTCCTGTGTGTGCCTGAGTGTGTGTACACCTCACTAACATTATTTGATTAAGCCAACAACCATTCGATTCGCTCGCTTTGGGCTATTTTTTCTTTAGAACATGCTGAAAACTTGAAATTTCAGAAAACATTCGAGATCTGCTCTACACAAAAATTATGTGAGGCATGATTTAAGACGTTGCAAACACTTATTTAAAAATCTATTGAAGGTGTGTTCAATAAATGATTTGATTCTTGAGAACAAAGAAATATTTTCAGAACAGGCAATATGTAAGGATTAATGGAATGTAGAGTGAGCTCTCCAAAAAAAAAAAATATTTTCCAAATAATCAATCAACAAAATTAATATTTTCACCTAAGGGTTTCATCAATCAACAAAATTAATATTTTCACCTAAGGGTATTACATTAATACTATTATAAGAATTGTTTTAAATTTTTGTCCTTGTATCTTACTCCTGCTTAAATTGCTCCAACAAGTTTCACAAAAAAACATATATCATCATATTATGTACCACTTTTTCAGCTCATAAGCTTACTAACATGAATTTCATAACACGGTTACTAACATTGGTCTCTCAGACCAAAGTGAAGAAAATGTTAATTTCTACATTTAAAGCACACTTTTTATTCAAACCTCCATCAACAAGAGCACTGATCAACGGAGATGTATACAAAGAGTTAAGGCTCAAAAAGCTCAATTCTGGTGTACAGAAAGCTTTAAGTATGTGTTCGGTCTGTGAGACTACATGTTAGTAACGGAAGGTCAAATACACATCAACTTGCAAAAACTTGCCAACGGAGAAAAGTGATAAAAACAATGGGAAAGACAAAGAAATTGTAAAAATTGGCTAAATTTATTTGCAATTTGTTCTGAGAATAAAAATCAATTAAGAGTAAAATTTTATTTATTATCACAGACATAGATTCTTTAGCTCAGCATTATCACAAACCTGCACTGTGACCAGAAGATTTTTGTAGATATTCCACTTACAATTTTTATATTCTACAATAATATTCCACTTTCAATTTTAAAGACACATACAAACAAAATTGATTATAGATATAAAAGAAACACAAAAACAAGTTATTATGCATTAATTTGTTGATTATTAATTGTTTATAGGAGTAGCCAAAACCGTTTTAAAATTGGACATATAGCCATTCTTTGGACAAATATTTAAAAATAGCAATTTTGTAAACGAAATTAAGAAGAGAGGACGACTTTTAAATCTAATATATTTGCTTTTTTGAATTGTTTTTGACTTCTCTCATAAAAAATTAAAAATATTATGGTTTTTTGGATTTAAATTAACGATATACAATGTACAAAATTAAAATTAAGGCACATCTTCGAGATCAATACTTAAATTGCTGCTTGTATTATTATTATAGAAACTCGTAATTTTAAATTATTTTATTAAGCTATCAGTTACTTAGTAGGAATTGCAACACTTTTTTGAATGTGTAGCCATGTTCAAACATGAAAAATTAAACTCTTTATTTTACGTTTTACAAGGTGGTTTGGACAAAAAAATTATCATTTAATAATCAAATAGTAATTTTTTATGATAATTTTTGTGAATTCTAGAAAATATAGGAATATGAAAAATATTCCACTTTTTATAGGCTGCATATTTTGAAAAAAAAAAAATATTCTTTCTGAAGGTAAAATATGCCGAAGTGGAATATAATATTCTACTCTAGTCACACTGCACAACTGTTGTCAAAGAGAGCAGCTACATATGTATCTTGACCAATGAAATTTCATACCCGGCCCCCGGTTATTTTCGGGTATTTCAAGCTAGCCGCAACCTTCCCGGGTACCCGAACTTTTCGGGTAACTCGAAGTAACTACATATATTTGTCTTAAATGTATGTTATTCTTCTAGCACTACAAAAGTTAGTAGCCAAAATTAATTGTGTTATTTATTAACATTTCAACGAAAGCGGCAAACAAAAAGAAACTACCGGAGTACTGTCCGAATTTGAGCTACCATGTCATTTTCTCGTGTTTCGAACACCTCTCTGCTCGTATAGCAGGGTAATAGAACAAAGCTCCGAAAAACCGTGAGTTCTTGAATATTAACAAAGCATGAAACAAAATTCATTCACGTTTCGTTTTCGAACACACGAGCGAAAGAAATTCACACTTCGTTTTCGTAATGAGAATTTTAGAATAATCGAAACGTTTTCGAAACGAGATTTTTAGAACAATCGCACAGTGTTACGTCTAGAACAAACTAGCCGGACAAAATTGAATTTCTCATTTAATGGAAATAACGAAATGTTTTAACAACATATATTCTCAAAGTTGGGAAATCACCAATTGTTTTTGTTTAACCGACTTCAAAAAGGAGGAGGTTCTCAAGTTCGTCGGTTTCTCTGTTTTTTTTTTTATTTTTTTTTTTAAATGTATGTACATCGATAACTCCTAAGCCATACACCTGATTGCCATAATTTTTGGTGAACAGATAGATATCATAAGCATGGAGGTGCCCGTAAAAAAGTGGGTGCTATTCGAGAACTGGGCGTGGCAATAATAGATCTCGCAATACTAGATACTACTGTATCTCGAATAATATTGACACTAGGGTACTGCAGTTTAGTGCAGGGGTAGGCACAATTATAACAAATTACGGGCAAGAAAATGGGCGTTATTCGACAAATATGCGTGGCAATATTAGAAAAGCAGTGTATATTGAATAATTTTGAGACTAGAGTACTGCAATTTAGTATAGGGGTAGGCATTATTATAACAAATTATGGTCAAGAAAATGGGCCACATTCGACAAATGGGCGTGGCAATATTAGAAAAGCACTGTATCTCGAATTATATTGACACTAGTGTACTGCAATTCAGTGTAGGGGTAGACACAGTTAATACAAATTACGGTCAAGAAAATGGGCGTTATTTGACAAATGGGCGTGGCAATATAAGTACAAGAGTATATCTCGCATAATATTTATACTATGGTACTGCAATTTGGTATAGGGGTAGGCATTATTAGTACAATTTATGGTCAATAAATTGGGCGGTATTCGATTACTGGGCGTGGCAATATAAGAAAAACAGTGTATCTCGAATAATATTGACACTAGGGCCCTGAAATTTATTGTAGTACAGGGGTAGGCAGAATTATTAAAAATTACGGTCAATAAAGTTAGCGTTATTTGACAAATGGGCGTGGCAATATTAGAAAAAGAGTATATCTCGAATAATATTGATACCATGGTACTACAATTTGGTATAGAAGTAGGCATTATTAGAAAAAATTACGGTCAAAAATGTGGGCGGCATTCGACTACTAGGCGTGGCAATATTAGAAAAACAGTGTTTAGCGCCGACCTTAAAAGCTTTTGTATTCATCAAGAAATTAATATATTTATGATAATAAAACAAATAAGAAAAAAATTAAAATAATAAGATTTCATACATAATAATATGTTTAAATAAATTATCAAATATGACCAAAAAATTAAAATTATTTTTTACTTTGTAGTGATTTTGTAGTCGGTTGTTTTTTTTTATGTAAGTAAGTTAACAGTTATAGGCAGTTGAAGTGAGAGAAGTGGTTTTGTTGAAATTATAATTGCTGCTCAGTGGAAATTGACTACTGGTGAAGATAAGCGAATTTTTTTATTTGTGCATAATTTTAACAAATTTCTTTTAATGGATTTCAAAGTTGAGGGTAAGTCGTAATAAAACTAACATAAGAGTTAGAAAATAGTTTTATTGTTTTTTAATAACAATTTTATAAACTTGAGTCAAACACACAAATGTTCAATATTCTTTTAAAATTGCCAAGTTTTGGAGAGTAGAACTTACTGTTACTTTTTGTTGCGTGTTTTAGAGTACATCTTTTTGACAAATAAATTGTAACGTTCTAAGAATGGAAAAAATTCCCCTAAAACTATAGGAAATTTAGTCTGTTTTAGTTATTGAACTTTAAGTATAATCATCACGGATGCTCAGGGAGACTCAGTAAAAACATTAAAATTAAAACTTCGACGTTTCGCACAAAATTGCCAAAAAATGGAACACTTGTGGAAAATGAAAAGAACGAATTTTGGCTATTTGCTTAACATACGCGCAACATATTTCTTATAAACTATCTCGTGCTCGAAAATAGTCTGCAATTGACCCAGTAGTCAATTTTAGTAATTTATGAATAAAAGAGTGTATATATTCGACCACGCCCAATTTTGGTCCATTTACTGACGGTTATTATACGAACTAAATTACTAAATTTAAGTCTATTACTACCAACACCATCTGAAATATAGCATTTTTCTTAATTTATAAATAATTAAATTTGTGGGTAAAAGAGGATGTGTAAGAGTTCTGCTAGCTTGTGAACAGTGCATATCCGACACCCCTCTAGAACAATTTTCCCATAAGTACAAGAACATAAAAAAATAGTTTTGTCCAGCTAGCTTGTTCTAGACGCAACACTGTGAATCGGATCGTTTTCGAACTGGCGAAAATGTAAGATACTAGCTTATCCCCTAGAAAGTGGGCGTAACTATAGTGGGGCCACGTCTTTATCTAATTATTTCTAATTATTGTTATGCGTCTGTTTGTTTGATGGTAATTTAAGAAGCGCCCACATTTGTATATACAGTGACTGGCGTTTGAACCAATAGACCCTACATACCAAGCGTGGTATTTCACTATCAAATCATGCATTAGAATTTTAATGATTTAAAAAACGTGAGTGTAACTATAGTGCAACTACTCCAATTTTTTGTAAACTTTCCAATTAATCAAATTTTAGTTTTATATGATAAAAATCATCAGATATATAGAATTTTCTTTTTACAATAATTCATAGCAATACCCGATCTGCGTTGCGACGTCTAAAACAAATACACTGCTAGAAAATTTAAGTGTTTTTTATTTTATTTTAATGTTAATAAATATATTTAGAATATTTTTTGTATTTGGTGAATAAATATATAAACTTGTTGGTGTCTCAAATTCGAGAAGAGGCGACGCACAGTGGTTTCATCTCATACAACGCTTGGAATAAAATAGAAGGAGTCGTCGTAGACTAATAAAATTTGGTGTGTTAGTTGGAATAAGCTCTATTAGAACAAATGCAAAAATACTTTATAAGCCGCCAAAAACCACGCCTATCTCCCATATAACACAAACATTTAAGATGATAAATTTTTTTATTGAAGGTATATCAAAACAACTCAATCAAGAATATAAAATATATGCGTAGATTTAAAAAAAATCAAAAAAATTGCCACGCCCACCTCCTTCTACATTAAAAGTAAAATGCCACACCCACTTTACTAGTCTAAAGACTCCACATTTTACCGAAGAACATAGGTATGGGTTGGATAAGCGATGTGGGCGGAATTTGGGTATATACGAACATGATGTCAATCAGTTTTATATATTTCAGAAAGTTTTTCTATTTTGATGACGCCACTTGGTATGGGAGGTAGGCGTGGTTTTCATTTGATTTAGCCAAATATCATAGAGATGGCTTATGTTGAATATCAAAGCTTATACGCAAAATTTCAAGACATTTCTGTAATTTATGCAGATTTTTAAGCGATTCTACGTTTTAAATAAAGCCAATTTATATGAGAAGTAAGCGTGGTTTTCGTCCAATTTTGCCAAATATCATAGTGTTGGTCTATATTATATATCAAAGCCTATGTGCGAAATTCCAAGACATTTCTGTAATTTGAGCAGATTTTTAAGGGATTTTATGGTTAATGTAAAGTCACTTTGAATGGGAGGTAGCGTGGTTTTCATCCGATTTTTCCAAATTTTACAGTCAGGATTTATATTGAAGATCAAAGCGTACATGCAAAATTTCAAGACATTTTATTAATTGATGTGGATTTTTAAGAGATTTTACTAGTAAAATTAAGTCAGTTTGTATGAGAGGTAGGCGTGGTTTTCATCCGATTTTGCTCATTCTCGAACTTGTTCTCCATTTTTTAGCTTTTTTTTTTCTTTAAAATAACGGATGTAATCGTGATCACGGACGGACAGACGGACAGACTAACGGACACACGGAAATCGACGCAGGGGGTGATGCTGATCAAAAATATATATACATTTCTATACCTGCCACGCGTTCTTATTGGCGTTACAAACGGAATGTCAAAGTTAATATACCCCTTACGCAGTACGTGTTGGGGTATAAAAATCACTGATGCTTTGCATAAATGCGTTTACGAAGCCAGCCTAGTGTGAGCGGATTTTGTGGACGCATTCTATAGAATTTGTTGCTTGTTTTGATCTATTTGTTCTTAATACATATACAACGAGAAAAAAAGCAATAGTTACATCACCTAAGTCAGCTTGGGTAGAGAGAATTGTATGGGAATTATTTTATTAGAACAAATTATATGGCTACTGCTCCTTTAAGTCGCATGAGTTCCTTTGTTAACAATTGTAGCGTTTTTGATGTTAATTTGTCAAAAGGTCAACTCAAAAGTAGATTAAAATGAGTTGTGTAATTAGATCTATGTATACGCATGGTTAGTTGTTACGTCTTGTGTTTTCCCTGAGCCCAACCCATTTATTGGTGGGTAAATTTTTCCCACATTAACTTGTTTGTGGTCACGGGTATCCATAACATTGACATTTTTTTCTCAATGATTACTGGGTAGTGGCTTTAGTTGGGTTAATGCTGAGGAAGTGCGATAAAGCTGTAGTAGCTGAACTCTATTGTTATTGCATGTTAATAAAAAAAAAAAATAAAAAAAAATAAAAAAAAATTATAAACGTATGCTTATTCACCCAAGCAATTTATTATTTAATACATTGCTTAGAAAGCACATACTTCGATACCCTGCCAAAAAAATATTTGATTATCACCTAAGCCCAAAAACCAAAAATACAAAATTAAAAAAGAAAATAGCATTGATGTCTTAACTCATTACTGCCTACTGGGTATTTAAATACCCATGAAAGTGTTGACACTTAAAAAATCTAGCGCGGTCTATATTAGAGATATTGCGCTCATTTTTTTTTATAATAAAGAGAAAGAATGGGTCTACAAAAAATGGAAGAGTCTAATTTTCCGCGGTTTAGCTTTAGTCTGACAGGTGAAACATCACAGGTGAAAATCTGAGTTTTTTTTGTGTCGAAAGGATAGGTAAATGGAAAAACAGAAAACGTGCACCTTTCCCAGATAGCCTAAGGAGTTCTACGGAAGTAAACAGCGATTTTTCGACATTCCTGGAAATTTCACCTGTAACCTCAACCATGTCATATCTCAGGTGTGTGCTCAGGTTATTTTTTTTTTTATTTTTTCTATCCACTTCTATGGTCCCCAGGGCTTATGCTACAGAATTGTATCAAAACCGTACGAGCCGATCTATGGGCAGGCTTTAATGGGTTAAGCATAGTTTTGAACAGTTTTCTGCAAAAAACAAAAAGAAAACAGAACTCGGAAAGAATCTGCTAATTTTGTTGAAACTAATTAGTTGAATAAAGTTGAAACTAATTTTTTTTTAAATTATGTATAAATTACCAAATATTTAGTAAATTTATCGCCCAAATAAAAATTGGCAAGTAACACGTAAAGCTTAGGCGTTTTAAAGGAGCACTTGGGAGGCTGAAAACTGCCAAAGCCAGCTAATAATTATACTAGGGTTTTTGTTAATTTAACATACATACAGAAAAAAAAACATTGTAAAATCAACTAGAACAATAATAATTTTGCATGATTTAGCTATGATTTTGCTTCATAGAGCTTTCTTGTAAAATCATTATGATTTTTATGTGAAATGATGAATATTAGCTGAACGAACTGTTAAGAGAGTTTAATTTGTCGGAAGTGAAGCATTAGTTGAAAAGTAAGTACAAATTATAAAGAAGGCTGAGTTGCAAAATGCATTTTTACAAAGCATCAGTGTGTTATTCTTCAAATTGCACGCATATTAACACGCTCACTGCAAAGATAACTTCTTTTTTCGCTGGCAAAACTTCGTCTGTTTCTTCTGTGAAATATAACACACTGTTTTTATATTGTGCTCGTCATATATAAGCCCCCGGGCGCAGTCAAAAGTTATGTCGCAGAAAAAACTAAAGATGCAGAAATTTATTTTTTTATATGAGTTGTTTCAAAAATATATGAAGCCCATGAGGTAAAAAATGCGTTCCACACTAATATATACAGAGGTAGTCAAAAATATTTACACATTGCTCAATATTTTTACTTGCTTTAAAGAAAGAGAACAACTTTATTGTTGTTGGAAATAGTTTGCAAACAAAGTTTTTGTTGTTGCACTCCTTGCAGAATGCGAAGAACATAAAGTAAGCTTTAGCAAACCTAACGGTAAATAAAAAAATATTAGCAATGTGTTCAAATTTTTAACTACCTCTGTATATATATTAAGGGGCCTCGACTTGTATGGAAGAAAAAAAGTTCCATTTGTACTCCTCTTAAAATGCACCTTGATGTATTTTATGACGATTCTTAAAATATTTTGGCAAAAGTGAAAGGCTCCAGTGAGCTAAGCCATTTTGCAAAATGTTGGCTTGTGTAATAGTTGTAAAAAAAATTGTCGCAAATTATAGGCTTGAAAAAGTTTTACCGTTCTGCATCAAACATTTTTAAAAATTTGCTATCGAATTAGAGAAAATGCTGTTATTCATGCATTTTTCACCTTTTTCTATTTATATTCACTTAAATTCAAACAAAAAGCTAGGAAAACACCCAATTTTCTCGATTGAAAAATATAATTTATATTAAATCCCTTTTAGAATGTATTTTGTTGTAATGTTTTCTTGATGTAATTTGATTTTTTTGATGTAACGAAATGAACTGTAGTACGACCTTGACATTTCACTCTTCAATTCTCGTTCAAATTTCTTCGAAGCGCCGCCTAAGAAGTTACGCTTCAAAAAAAGGTGAAAACATGCATGAAAAACAGTATTATCTCTAATCCGATTGCAAATTTTTAAAACTGGAAGAACTTTCTCAGGCCAATATTTTGGGACAATTTGTTTTGACGTAGAATTACGTCTTACAGCGCGGTTTTTATGGGGGTATTTTCATAAATTTTTTCAAGGCCATGCAACGTTTTTTGGGGGACAATTTAGGGCCTTACACAGCCTTTAATATTCATCGTACAAAGATGAAATTTATGCCAAAATATCAGTTATTTTGTACATAAAAGGAATATCTATTCTGGTAATAATATCACTTCTTTAATAAAGCCACAAAAGATACCAAGAGAAAAGAAGAAAAATTCACATTTTTGTATGACAAATAATGCATTGAATAAGTCTTTGCAATATGAAGAAGCGATGCATAGGTTATTATTTTAGTTTATATTTGGTATTAAAAAAAAAGCAGCGCTATTACATATAAACCATTATATAAATCAAGAATCGTAACTGCTTGTGTTGTTATCTATACCAATATATAAAGGGTGGTTAAATTTTAAGGGCCGATGTTGATTTTGAATAAAACACAAATTATTAAGGAACTATTGTCATTTCTTTTTATTATGATAATATTGGTATGGTCCAAATTTTCGATGACTCTGAGGCATAAGTGAGGTTCTATGCTGTTAATGTGCCGAATTATCTCATCCTTTAGCTCTTAAATTGTTGCTGGCTTATCCACGTACACCTTTTCTTTCAAATAACCCCAAAGAAAGAAGTCCAACGGTGTCAAATCACATGATCTTGGCGGCCAATTGACATCGTCACCACGTGAGATAACAAGGCCATTGAATTTGTCGCGCAATAGAGCCATTCTTTCTTTAGCTGTGTGGGAAGTGGCACCGTCCTGTTGAAACCACATATCGTCCACATTCATATCTTCCAATTCGGGCCATAAAAAGTTCGTTATCATCTCACGACCGGCCTCATCACACTATCGCGAACATCAGCAATATTTTCTGCAGTACGAGCATGCACTGGTGTTTCACATCTCCTACAGACCCGGTTTGTTCAAATTTTTGCACGATTTTTTCGATTGAACGCAGATTTGGACGATTAAATTGACCGAAAATATCACGAAGTGCACGATATGCATTTTGATTTGAACGCCCATTTTCATAATAAGCCTGAATAACTTTAACGCGTTGCTCGATTGTGTATCTTTCCAAGGTTCAAATTAAGTTAGTTCGAAATTGAGAAATGTCAAATGAAATGCAGAAAAAAACTTGACGTTTAAGTATGGTTCTCATTCAACATCGGCCCTTAAAATTTAACAACCCTTTATATAAAATTGTAAAAAAAAAATCTGTGGATGAAATATTTTTTAAAATTTTTTGACGTAGAATTACGTTTTACAGCGTGGCTTATACGGAGGTATTTTTACAAGTTTCTTTAAGGTCATGCTAACGTTTTTTGGGGGACATTTTAGGGTTAATACAGCCTTTCATATTCATCGTACAAAGATAAAATTTATTTTTATCTATACTACATATAAACCATTTTAAATCAAGAATTGTTTTACAAATATTTTTTAGTAACTGCTTGTGTTGTTGTTATTAATACGTATGTATGAAATATTTGCATTTATACATTTCTTTCGTTTTTTAGTTTGTTATTGTTTTTGCTAATCTTCAGCAAGATTCATACAATAAATAATACATACATAATACAAAAAATAAAATTACTACAATGCAGGTTTACATATACGCATATTGGACACTGACATGGTAGTTATGCTATTATAAACTTTATATATTTTTAAAATATAATAAATTCGAATTATTTATTGAACGAAATTAATGTATACATATTTAAAATATATTAAATATATTAAGCAAAAGATTGCATTATATTTATTTTAAACTAACATAAAAATGAACAAGAACAACAAATTCATCAACAAATATATCAAACAAAAAATTCTACGTCCACACTTACGATGCTATCGAAACTGTGTTTTTTTTTATAATTATTACATAAGTCAACATATTTGCGGAAGTTTTGAGATTTTTGCAAAATGGTTTAGCTCACTGAAGGCTTTCATTATTGCCAAAATATTTTGGGAATCGTCATAAAATACATCAAGGCTCATCTTTAGAAGGGTACACATTTTTTTTTCAAGGCTCCTTAATATGTATATAACATATATATATATTTATTAATTTTTACCAAATGTAAAAAAGGAATTATTTGCGGTATGCTGGCATTTTATGTATGTACAAGTTTATCAGTTACAGCATAGTATCTTTTTAAGTGCCTTTCTCTTTCCTTATTTTCTGAGCTTAAATTGCATCGAAATCCATATCTTCAATTTCAAAAATTGTAGAATTTATTCAAAATTTTTAAAATCTATTTATATTAAATGTCAAATATATTATTTTTGCACATTGCGTCAAGTCGTTTCCAGAATAAATTGCACGAACAAGCAGATATTTTCAATAATATTTTTAAACTCAATTTCAACAAAATTTATTCATTACTACAAATATAGAAATTTAGTAATTCAGTGGCGTTATTTTTTTTTTTTTTTGAATCTTCAAATAATTATGGTTGCAGCCATTCGAATTAATTTTATACATTAATAAATTAGATTAAATAAAATAAGTTTTATTAACTGAATGTTAAAAGTTGATGGAGTGTAACTTTAAGTGAAACTATCAAGGCTAATAAAACTTATTGCATCACTTAAATCCATTCTGATAAATAAATTCGGAAAATTGTTACACGCAGTTCTGGTTATTAAGGGCGGCCAATATAACTAGAACTTTTTTGTTAGAGTTTAAGTTTCTTGAAATTCCGCAAATGAGCTTTTATTATGCCAAGCGGTGAACATTGTCTCGAGAAATAGCAACGTATTCCGGCAGATATAAACATCTAAATAACACACACACTGCCTGTAAGACATGGCAATCTCTGTTGGCGATAAGGTGTACGTGCAGATTGTGATGAATTATTGACAACAATGCAGCAGCTTGCCAAGTTTATATATCATGTAATCGGTCATATACATGAAGGCTATTGCATTACTTTCACATCTTTTATTTTCCAAATAATCCACCAATTGCTTTCGATGTGATATTTCCGCAGAAAAGAATATATCGATGATTCCATATCAAATCGACTATTTTTGAGCAAAATCTGACTTTTGTGATCTCGATTTTTTTTTAAACTTTTTAGGTGTTTTTTGTTTTTGCGAAAACAGTTCTTTTTTAAGTTATACACTGTACAAAATTGAAAAATATCTCCAAAAATACAATTAGTGCACGTATTCAAACAGCTGTAACTTCAGAACCGTAAGTCGTCTTTCTTGTGGTGTCCTTTTTTTTACTCTTTTTATGAAATTTTTTAAATTCTTTTTAGACGTTTTTCGTAATGTTCGTAGTAAATTTTTCACCTTTTGAACATTATATCTTTATAATACATCAATTATTAAGGCTCACACAAAATTTTATCTAGGAATACCACCGATTGCTATTTTTAATGAATATTTTAAAAGAATGTCTACAAAGTATTTCTTATGTTTATACCAAAAATTTCATATTATTTAATATTTTTCCGTTGAGAGAGGTTATACTCTATTTGTAAAAACTAGGTAAGCTTCATCTTAATTTCTTTGCATCAGCGGTCACCTGACGGTCACCAAACTTAAGTCAAAAATTAAACTTAATTCGAAAAAATAAATACAAAAAAGCACCAACATCAAAGTTGGTTTTTGAAAGTTAAATCTCCGAAAAGCTTATAAAAAGTGTCTAATCTGTGTTTATTTTTTATTAAATAAATGAAATAATGGCGTCTCATCATAAGTGTTGCAATCCCTTTCGTAGCCCAAGCCACCAAAAAAATGTCACCACTAAAAACTTTGAGTAGAGTTACAGAAAGCTGAGCGCAGAAACTTGATATAGTGAAGCCGTTATCTTATAAACTGAAAATTTGCGAAGCTTGTAGAAAAATGGAAGCAATTGATGCAAAATATGGATGAAGGCGACGCAAGTCCACAAGTTCAATATACGTATGATAGCAAGTCGGAAAATGAAAACATTGAATTTGAATTACCAATCAGTTCTGCATTTGAGGATCTCAACCAAAGTTCAGCTCAACTTGGGCAGTCACCAATAAACAAAAAGAAATTGATGCAAAAAAAGATGCCACCCAAAAACAAAAAAAAAAAAAAAATAAAAAATAGTGACAACATAAGATAATAAGATTTTTTAAAGTGACAGATACAGGTGAAGAAGAAATAGAAAACAAACAAAATCACTCTATTGTTTCAAAATTAGAAACAAAATTCAAAAATACTATGGTTAAACTTATTTACTTACTTACTTAGGTGGTCGTAACAGCCCGTGTCCGGGTTTCGGCCGACCTCATCAGCTCTCGCCAGGCGCCTCTGCTTTGCGCGCGCCTTCTCCAATCGGATACACCAAGTGCGGTTAGGGCTTTCTCAGCCTGGTCCATCCATCGGAGGCATGGTCTCCCTCGTCGTCGTTGACCAGCGACCCTCGCCTCGAGCACCTTTTTCGCTGGAACTTCATCGCTCATACGATGGACATGACCCAGCCAGTGTAGTCGCTGCACAGTTATACGCCGAACTACGTCAATGTTACCGCAGAGCTCATAGAGGACCGAAGATTTTGCGAAGAACTTTTCCCTCGAACACCTCCAGAGCGGCTGCGTCAGTTTGCGAAACTACCCATGCCTCAGCGCCATAAAGCAGCACAGGTAGAACGAGCGTCTTGAAGAGTGTTAGTTTTGTCGATCGAGAGAGGGCTCTGGAACTTAGTTGCTTACTGAGCCCGTGTGGCACCTATTAGCAATTATTGTTCTTCGCTTTATCTCCAGGCTGATTTCGTTTTTGGTATTAATGGCGGTGCCAAGGTAAACGAACTCATTGACTACTTCAAAGTTATAGCTGCCGGATGAAACGTGGGGGTCTAAACGCCGCGCTCCCTTGTTTGTGGACAGCATATACTTTGTTTTACCCTCATTTATCGTCAAACCCACTTTGGCTGATTCCTTTTCGATAGCGGCGAAAGCAGCGGTAACAACTCTCTTGGTTCTGCCGGCAATATCAATATCATCAGCGTAAAGCAAGGAGCTGGACGCCTTTGTAGAAAATGGTGCCACGATGCACACCGGCCTTTCGTACGATCCCCTCCATGATGATGTTAAAGAGATCGCAAGACAGTGGATCGCCTTGCCTGAAACCTCTTTCGGTATTGAAGGTTTCGGAGAGGTCATTTCCTACCTTGACGGAGCTGCGTGTGTTGCTCAACGTCATTCTGCAAAGTCTAATCAACTTTGCAGGTATACCGAACTCAGACATTGTTGCGTGTAGGCAATCCCTTCTCGGGCTATCGAACGCAGCTTTAAAATCGACAAAGAGATGGTGTGTGTCAATTTGATTTTCGTGGGTTTTCTCCAGGCTTTGTCGTAGCGTGAAAATCTGGTCTATGGTGGACTTACCAGGTCGAAAGCCACACTGATAAGGTCCAATCAGTGTTTTTGTAATCGGCTTTAATCTTTCACACAGTACGCTTGAGAGAAGAACTATGAAAATTTTAACTATTTTCGTAGACTGGTCTTTTTCTAGAAATTCATAAGCACTTTGATACACCCGATTATATTATAAAAATAGCAAAAAAGTTGCTTAAGCAAGATGGAATTTTATCCTCTCCAAATCCTAAGGCTGGCAAAACTCTGAGTGAAAAGGTATTTATATATTACACTTTTAAACTTTTCAACCTCTTCAGTAACGGCAGTATTTATATATGTTTTATTTTAAGGTGCTAAGGGAGTATTCCTGGTTGGAATATGTTGGAAGGCTGTTGACCCTTTTTGGAAAACTTCTTATTTGAAAACGCAAAGAGTTATTTAAATCCTGTTTTTTTATTGTATTAAGAACATATTAAATTAAATAAAAATTTTTTTTCCTTTGTACGAGGGCTGTTCAAAAAGTTGTCGGCCTTCAAAGTTAAGCGTCGAAAAAAAAAGGTACGCTGCTTGCGGCCCAACTTCACCATAACTCAACTTCGGATCATCTGAAATGGAAAAAAAAAATAGTAAAAAATTGTTTAAAATTGTTATTGAGAACAGAAGAGTGACAATTTTGCGTCGATTGCACTTTGTTTCATCAAAATCGGTTCTTAACTACGGGCGCAATCTGGGCCGCAAGCTGGAAAAACGTGGTTTCGATATAAACGCGATTATGTTTGAAGTTATTTTTTTGCATAAAAAAAATTTTAATAAAAAATTTGAGCATGCAGTTTACAATTCTGCGTCGATTGCACTTGGTTTCATCAAAATCGGTTCAGTAGAACCGGAGAAAAGTGACTTCGAAGTTCAAAAACGTGATTTTGAAAAAACTCAAAGAAAGTTTTAGACAATAAAACATTTTTTTTTTGTGAAATACTTACATATTACAATCTGCAATGCCAGCCCCATAAAGAACTCCTTCCTCTTCTTCAAAAAATGAGGACTCAGCGGCTCGTTGTGCTGTTCGGGCAGTTATACCTTCTTTTGATGCGGCCAGAGCTCTGGTCCTTTTCAAACGTTCTTCGTTCCGAGACATGGTGAAATCATAGGTGACGTTGCCAATCGGATGCCTATTAGGTTCATTATTTGAAGTATTGGCGAAAAACTTTCATTAAATATGACAGTTGCAATATAATTGGCATTCTCAATAGTGCGTGTCCTCATCACTTCCGTGTTGGTTACCACGATACTGGCGTTTCAAGGGACGTGCTTTTCGATTGCTACCAGTGTTTTTTTTATTTCTATTAATTTTTCTATTTCTATTTACTTTGTATTTAGCACAAACAAAAATTTTTATCAAAACTGTACTTTTCAAAACTGTATGCGCGCGCGCGTCCGGTTTATTACTCAATTCAAAGTGAACTAAACGCTGCCAACATTCGAATACCTAAGCTCTAAAATGTGTATTCATTTGTTTTTAAAATGCGTATACAAACAAGTTATTACCTACTAAAGAACGCGTTTAACGAAATTCGTAGGTTGCTTAAAACCGTTGCATTCAAAAAGTAGCCAAATTATGCAAATCGCATTTTGGCGAAGACATTGCTGAACAAAAAAGCCATATCTCTTAAAGTGTTTCGA
This sequence comes from Coremacera marginata, assembly GCA_914767935.1. Taxonomy (NCBI): domain Eukaryota; kingdom Metazoa; phylum Arthropoda; class Insecta; order Diptera; family Sciomyzidae; genus Coremacera; species Coremacera marginata. The sequence goes on from OU612044.1 coordinate 56,788,011, forward strand.
ATTTCATAAAATCATTTAAGGACGATATTCTGAAATATCCTAAAATATGCTATAAAAATATGCAAAAAAAAAAACAATCGAACAAAAATTTTTTCCAACCAGGAATACTCCCTAAAGAAGTGTTCTTGACTTTTATAAATAAACAGAAATAAGTCGCAAAATGACAGGAAAGAATGACTGCATCACGATTACAAATGGTGGAATAAAAACTATAAAAAAAGAGTATAGTGCTTAGCAATTTAAAAGAATCCCATTCTATTTTTAAAACGAGTTACCCAGACCTTAGAGTTAGGTTTTCAAAGTTTGCTGCTTTGAGTCCTAAAAACTGCATACTTGCTGGTGCTAGCGGATCCCATAGTGTTTGTGTCTGCTGCATTCTTCAAAATGTGAAATTAATGATAGATGGTGCACAACTGCCAAAACTTACAAACGACTCGTTGAAGCTTAAAACTTATAAAGATTGCATTGATTACATTATTTGCAACCCACCAAATTTTAATTGCTTTTTTCAATCATGCGAGAATTGTCCTGGTTTGCGAAATCTGAACGAACAATTGAAACAAAATTTTGAAAATTATATGATAAATAACATTTGTTATAAGCAATGGTTAGATGTAGATCGTACATCACTTGAAACCATACGATCTTGTACAGACAAATATTTGGAAAAATTTTGGGAAAAGCTAAAGTCTTAGTAACACACTCATTCATAGCAAAGGAGCAAAGAAGTTTTTTAATAAAAAAAAAAAGAATTACAGATTGGAGAGTATGCATTCATTTGCAATTTTTCAGAAAACTACGCGTTTGTGTTACAGGACTCAGTACAAGGTATACACTGGAATAACGACCAAGTGACTCTGCATCCATTTTCTATTTATTATAAAGATTATGAAGAAGTAAAATTTTTAAGTTACGTTGCTATTTCTGATTGCTGAAAGCACGATAGCAGTGCGTTTTTTTCAGCGTGGATTTATAAATTTTCTAAAAAATAAATTGGGAATACTTACTAAAATATTTTACTTCTCGGATGGAGCCTGAGGTCAATATAAAAACAAAAAAAAAAAACTTTATAAATCTATGTAAACATAATATTAATTTTAAAATCCCTGCTGAATGGCACTTTTTTGCTACATGGCAAAGGGCCATGTAACGTCTTGGGAGGCACTATTAAAAGACTTGTCGCAAAAACTAGCTTGTAAAATGTCAACGAGCCTATAAATACCCCTAAAAAGTTTTTTTAGTTGGGTTTCAAAAAACAAAAAATATTAATGTGAAATTTTTTTCATCAAAGCAGTACTGCGAAGAAGCTCAAGTTCTCCAAAAACGCTTTAATAACGCTTTAACGCAAAAATAATACAAGGAACTTTGACTCACCACTCATTTATTCCAATAGGAAAAGGAAGAATTGAAATCCGAGTCACACCCACAGCACCTACATCAAAGATAGTTGCAGTATAAAAAAATATATAAATATATACAAAATGAAAAAAGTTTGATTTTATAAATTATTGGCTTGCTTTTGAATATAATTACATCGTTTTTTTTAATATTAACAGGTATAATATTGGATATTTGGTATTAATACAATAAATTTGAAATTTTTGGTATAAAAGAAAAAAATCTTGTGTAGGCTTCGTTAAAAATAGCAATCGTTGGTATCCCAAGCTAAAATTTTGTGTGAGCCTTAACAATTGATGTATTATAACGGCACTATGTTCAAAAGGTGAAAATTAACTGCGAAAATTACAAAAAACTTGACAAATGACTTCAGTCTAAGAAAATTTAAAAACATTTTTTAAAAAGAGTAAAAAAAAGGGCACTACAAGAAAGACTCATTCAAGGTCTTTAAAATATATCTGAGTTTTTTTTCTGTACGACTTACGGTTCCGAAGTTACAGCTGTTTGAATACATGCGCGAATTGTATTTTTTAAAATATTGTGAAGTTTTTTTACAGTGCATATCTTTTAAAAAGAAATGAAATTGAAAAAAAATATGCAGATATAATATGCTTCAGGAGAACTACCAACCCAGAGAGTTTCAAAATTTTCAAAAATAGTGATGTCAGAAACGTGGGCGTTTGACGCGTTTTGATATATTTGTATTAAAAACCCCATATCTCTGTGAAAATATTTTGCCCTTTGTCATTACATTTATAATATAATTTTGTAAAACAGTAAAATATGTATTAAAAATTTTTTTGTAACAACCTTTTCTTGTAAAACTAACAAAATTAACACAACATATTTGTGTAATTGAAAAAAAAAATATGTATTCAACAAAAACCCATTTTTCTATACAACAAACCATTTTTTCATATTGAAATATGTATTTTTTTTTTCATATTAACAAATTTTTGTTGCCATATCTGCATCAAATTGTGAAAAGCTTTTGTCAATGACTCTATATTAACAAAAAAATTTGTCAACTCATCCTAGGAATTTGTCAATATGAAAAAATATTTCTTTGTACTACTCAGAGCCATAACTGTCACCGTAGCTGTAAAAAAAAAACCCCAAGAACAACACTGAGAGGAGACTCAGTTTACCAATTGAAAGAAAATTATTTGCATTGATTTTGACAATTATGGTATCTGAGAAAGAGAGCATGATCAGCCAAGGTGCTACACCTTCTATGCTTCTACCATGATACTGATTGCAATAAAATGGTAAATACTGCAGCACTTATTAGAGTAGAAAATCTGTTAAAATTTATACATAGCTTACGCAAACTTTTAGTAAAATCCTTGCGTTTAGCGTATGCTGACTACCCTTAATCAGTGCTGCCCAAAATAGCTGCCGCTGCTGTAGTTTATCCGCTTCAACAGGCAATAAAATTTAAGTTTACGACGCACGAAATTGTTAAAGTTTTCCTTTTATGCCTGCTTGATTCTAACATGGGTTCGTTTTTGGTCTGGTTAAGCTTAACTTCGGTCTCAACTGGTTGCATTGGGTCAAACCGACTTAAAGGGCTATTAAAAGTTTATTTCGTTTGTTACACGGGTCTTAAAAGATTTTGAATTTATTTGTGCTAATGAGCATGTTGTTATTGTTATTGTTGTGATTGTTGTTGGGATTACTAAAACTGTGTGAATGTGAAGAATTTTTATGGAAATATTGCGGAGAATACTTATTGGATTAAGTACCACTCAATTGCCAATCAGGGGTTAGTGGGCTTGTTCATCAAGAGCACTTGTGGTTAATAGATTTCAACTTAACCCTTTAATCAACAATGCTGCACTGAATCACTCTTTCCAATGTAATTTTTAAGTTTTAACTTGTTTGGGATTCTAATTTTTTTGACAGCTCAAAAGAATTACTCAAACTGCATAGTGTCAGTTTTATCGTTCAAACCACTTAATACTTTTTATAATAATGCTTAGTACTATTCGTAATTTTTACAATAATTTAAAAGTGATTTTTCGTGTTTTTTTTTTTTACAAATAAACTGTTGCTTTTCTTTAAATTATAAAAAAAATTTTATTGAAAAAAAAGATTTTTTGAGGTGTTCAATATTCATAAATTTTTTTGGGTGCTTGCATACCCAGCAAACTTTGAGGTTTGAGACTAATTTGAGAATGATTTGATTTCAAATGTATTTCTCCAATATCAAGCATTTGATATCGATTTGAGATTTATTTGAGAATGATAGCATTCTCAATAAAAAGGGGACTTTATTCTCAAATTGAGAAATCTGTTTTAAATCTGATTTTTAAACTGTAATTGTGAACTATGAATGCCAAAATATAATTAAAATGTTAGTTTTAATTCGTTAGTTTAGTTTCTAAAAAAAATGTTAGTTTTTTATTACTATTCGTTTATTTCATCTTAATTATTACCATTTTTAAAAATGCTAACTAAAACACACTTCATGTTCTATATAAAAAAATTCACAAGATAATTAAATTAACGAATGAAAAATAATATATTATAATTTATATTAACATATCATTAAAATATTTAAGCTTAATTGGTTTATTTGCCCATTAACACACCCAAAAAAAATTTGTTACTATAAAGAGATGCTTCTCGTTAAATTCATTGCATACTTATTTTGTAATAATAAAGAGAGCATCTTTCAATTAAAAATAATGTTGTCAATCATTGTATTACTCCTGTTTTTATTGTCTTTTTTATCGTTTTTGTCAAAAAAATATTTATGTTTAGTTTTACTATTTACAACACTGTCCTTAATAAGAACGGGGTTTTGTCTTTTTGGACAATGCATGCTCTTTCTCCTTATTGTGCCGATTTTTTCGCTCACAACTGCAGTGTGTTTGAAGCTGTGGAAGTAACGAGGTGTTTGTGCTTGTGAAATAATTGTGTGAGTGATAAAATAAAGTATTAACGAATTTAAAAGAAAGGCTGCGTTCTAAACGTCTTTATGATAAGCATCAGAGTTTATTTTTTTCTAATTGGTGCCTAGTAGCTTCACCAAAAATTCGCAACTAAGGTATGCTTAAAAAGAACAATCTAGTTGCCGACATCAAAAAACACACTGATGTTTTGCATAAAGATGTTTAAGAACGCAGTTAAATATTAAAGAAATTATTTGTTTGGAAAATGTGCAAAATCATGAATATTATTCAATAAATTGGAAGCAGAAATATGTAAGCTGTGGTAAAATTAACTCAAAAACGCATTGGGGCAAAAGCGATGCATGACTTGCGTACATAAGGATGGAGTATAAGGTCGTGTTCTGGAAGTACTCCCCTACTTGAAACAAGCAGCGGTTTCTCCGATACATTTTGGTTGTCGCAGTGTTATTAAAGAAACATTATTTATACCTCAACAAGCACAAGTGTTACTTAAGTCACTAAATAAAACCAATAAACTTTCTTTTAATTAATACTTACCTCATAACTGGCCCCATTAATGGCATTATTTTGTAAATCGCACGAAATTAGCTCAATTGGATTTTTTTCCCACACAATTCCGTGTTCATATGAAGTAAAAAACTCTTTATCTCACTGAAATTTTCTTACAAAATTAGACAAAAACCCCCAATGAGGTGATAGCATGCGTTTTGCAAAATAAGGCCAAATAAATAAAATAATGAAACGCAACATTTTTTAAAGAAATCAGTTTGATATAAATATATAACGTCTTTAATATAAAGAAAACGGTTTTTAAATCGAAACCATATCTTTGTTTTATTAACCACAATTGTCTTTTCAGTCACCATGGGTAAGTTTATAAATAAAACAAGGATTTTTACATCAACATTGATTTTTTCAAATGTTAAGAGGGGTATCTTCATATTAATATCAACAATTTTCATTTAACCTGGTGATCTTATTACTTTAAAGATACGATATTTTAAAGATGCCAATATTTACATTTCATATTAAGAACGTACTTGTTGATTTCTCAATTATAAAAATTTTGTATTTAACAACACCTTTCTTGTTAAATTAACACGTTATCTTGATGGAGTCAAAAAAAAAAATTTTTAAATAGTATGACAATTTTCTTTAATGTTACAATATTTTTTGGATTGTCTTTTCATATTAACAATATTCTTGTTTAATTCTCAATTCAACAATTTTTTTTTAACCGGATGATCTTATTATTTTAAAGGTACGACATTTTAAAGATGACAAGACTGTCTTTACATATTAACAACATTCTTGTTGATTTCTCAATTCAACAATTTACATTTAACCTGATGATCTTGTAATTTGAAAGATACGACATTTTAAAGATTTACAAGACACATTTTAAAGACACATTTTAAAACAACATTCTTGTTGAATACTCAACTATTAAAATTTTGTATTTATCAACACTATCTTGTAATATTAACAAGTTATCTTGATAGAGTGCGTAAGGGGTATATAAAATTTGTCATTCCGTTTGTTACGTCAAGAAGGAGGCGTGGCAGATTTAGAAAAATATTTGTATATTTTTGATCAGCATCACCACCTGAGTCGATTTCCGTGTGTCCGTCTGTCTGCCCGTCTGTCGACACTATTACAGCAGTAATTTTAAATTTATTGCGATGAAATTCAAAATATAAGTTTATTTTTAAAAAAAGGAAGATCAAGTTTGAAAATGGGCCAAATCGGATGAAAACCATGCCTACCTCCCATACAAAATTACTTTATTTTAACCGTAAAATGTTTTTAAATCCACAAAAATTAAAGAAATGCCTTGAAATTTGCCACGTAAGCTTTGATCTTCAATATAAATTCTGCCTATGAAATTTGGAAAATCTTATGAAAACCACACAACCTCCCATACAAAGTGACTTTATTTTGAAAGTAAAATCTTTTGAAAATCTGCTCAAATAAAAGATATGTCTTAAAATTTTGCACATAGACTTTGATAGTTAATATAGACCATCACAATGATATTTGGCAAAATCGGATCAAACCTACCTCCCATACAAAGTGACGTCATCAAAATAGGAAAACTTTTGTTAATATATAAAACTGAATGTCATTGTGTTTGTCGTGGCTAAAGACTTCGTATATAAAGGATGGTTAAATTTTTAGGGCCGATGTTGATTTCGAATAAAGCACAAATTCTTTAGGAAATTATTGTCATTTCTTTTTATTATGATAACACTGGTATGGTTCAATTATGTATGGAACAAAATATCGGCCAAATGGCCGCCGCGACCTCGGCGGCACACCTCCATCCGATGGTCCAAATTTTCGATGACGCTGAGGCATAAGTGAGGTTCTATGCCGTTAATGTGCCGAATTATCTCATCCTTAAGCTCTTGAATTGTTGCTGGCTTATCGACGTACACCTTTTCTTTCAAATAACCCCAAAGAAAGAAGTCCAACGGTGTCAAATCACATGATCTTGGCGGTCAATTGACATCGCCACCACTTGAGATAACACGGTTATTGAATTTGTGGCACAAAAGAGCCATTGATGACGCTTGAAATGGTCAAGAGGTTTTAGTTCTGGAGTCAATTGCACCTAGTAAGCGTGTAAATGTAAGTCTTTATGCATAACCCTGTAGGAAAATCAACTAATTTAAAAGTAGTTGATAAAGTAGTTTTTTGTCAACCACAACTAGTTGAAATTCTGACTTTTTTCCATAGAACGAACTAACATATTTTGTATGGTGATGTCCGCTAAATAAGTCAATTGACTTTCGCCTGCATATATTTTCAACTACTTGTTAAATTAGTTATATTTAAATTATTTTTTAATTACTTTAAAATAACCAATTGAAAACTATTACTGATGTCCTAAAGTTAATAATATTTGATGAAATAACATGGTTAAATATATATAAACTTGTAATCTAATAAAAATTTGCAATTAAAACATGTCAAAAACAGAGTAGTTGCCGCCTTAATATAATTTAAAGTAAATTATCAATCACTTGTTTTTAAGTAGTATTTCAATTACTAATATATAATGCATTAAAACTATTTAGAATTCAAGTGGATGACGGCTTAATATAATTCAAAGTAGTTCATATACTGATTTATTTTAAACTAGTTTTTTAATTAGTTGTTTTTAAAAACAAGTTAGTTTGTTCCTATAGGGAATGTTCATCAACGACAAGCGTGAGAGGTGTAATTTTTGGGCACGACGGCGAGTTGAGGTGGACGGGTCTTCAGCCACACTATAGCGAACAGCAGCAATATTTTCTGCAGAACGAGCTGTACGAGTTTGCACTGGTGTTTTCACATCTCCTATAGACCCGGTTTGCTCAAATTTTTGCACGATTCTTCCAATTGTACGCACATTTGGACGATTAACTTGACCTAAAAAATCACGAAGTGCACGATACGCATTTTGATTTGAACGCTCATTTTCATAATAAGCCTGTATAACTTTATCGCGTTGCTCGATTGTGTATCTTTCCATGGTTCAAATTGAGTTAGTCTGATATTGAGAAATGTCAAATGAAATGCAGAAAAAAGCTTGACGTTTAGGTGTGGTTCACATTCAACATCGGCCCTTAAAATTTAACCACCCTTTACTTCAATATGGTCGCGGGGGCTATTTTAGCTTCGGTACCCATTCCTTACTAGTTTTTATTTATTTCAGTCATAACAAAACACGCCTACAAATGATATAAGAAAAAAGAAAACATTAAAAATTGCATTACAAGCAACTGAAACCTTCTCATGATTTCAATTCAAAAACTTAAAAACCAAAACTTAAAGATTCTAAAAACTAAAACTACACTAAGGAAACAAATTGGTTACGGCAACAAAAAAAAAAAAAAAAAAAAAAATGCCCAACCACTTATTTGAAGTTGCAGGAGCTTCAAATTTGTAGTTGTTTGAACATACTTTCGATTGCCGTGAAAGAATTTGATGTTGTGAGAACTAACTATTGGTAATCGTAACCTAACATACAACCTACAACGTACAACAAAATCGAAACATACAACCGACCACTCGCTTGGCATAAAAAAAAATTGACTATCGCAACTGACATTTTATTGTATTTACATTAAATTTTTAATTTTTCTTTTCTTTTCTCGACTAAGGACAGGTCAACAGGCTTGACAAATTTATTTTGTTTTTATTTCCTAATCAAATAGAAATTAAATTAAAAAAGCATCCTTTGATTTCTTAATATTTTTAACCGTGGAAAGTTTTGTTATTCCACCAGATCAGGGCAAAAGCAATATATAAATTTAAAATTTTTAAAACGAATCTCCAAAAGTATTCTGTTATTTATATCTGGTTGTAATTTTTGTTAATATTTAAAACAAATACTTTAGAAATAGAAAAGTAGAAAATTTTTTGTCCAAACTTTTCTTGGATCCCATTGTTGTTTCTCATTGTCATTGACAAACACGGTCATTATAACTAAACCCAGGATGTACAACAAAAACTTTGTCTATTTCGCTAAAAATATCTTTTAAATTTAACCGAAGTAAACATTTGTATTTAATAGTAGAGGGCCGGGAATAGAAATAGGCAGTTCGTTTCAATAGATTGTCCACTGAGCAACAAAAACAGAAAAAAAAAAATATCGAGATATACTCATATATCAAAATTGAAATAAATTAATTAAATTTGCCCTTAACTCAAATTTTTAAGTTGAATACATTTTTTTGAATGAGGAATGCATGAAAATGAAAGCATATTATATGTTAAACGCATTGGATCTTGGAAATGACATTTATTTACTTGTGAGAGACGTTATTCGGTTATAAAATCTATTATTCGGTTAGGAGAATAAATTGTTTGGCCATACATTTTTGGTATTTTCAAGGTCAACTCGAAAAGGTCAACTCAACATTTTCGATTCTGAATACCGAATTCAGTTTGTTCTAAGCGAACTACATTTATAACAACTGTTATACCAAAGACCTAACCAAAAATGTTGGTGCCACAACTGATGTGTTTTTTACGAGTTCTTTTATCAAAGAATTAAAGAATTTAAAGTAAAATATTAAGATTTAATTTAACATGAAAAGTTGCTTATATGTTTATATTAAATGAATTAAGCGGTGTTATTATTATTATTGGCATTAATTTAATTTGGTTTATAATAATTCTTCTTATTTAATCGCATTGCATGCTGAAAGAAAACTAAAGATGTACGCTCAAAATAGGCATCTGTAGAATTGGGAAACCTTGAAGAAAACGAACCTAAAAACAAGCAAACGAAAGTTGTTGTAAAAAAATTTTTCTTATTTAACAATCTTTACTTTACTTTCAAAGCTGTTGTCACGCTTAAAGCTCCATTTGACAATTTTTTCCTCTTTGCCCTTCCATTTGTTTATGTTTGTTATGGTGCTCCAGCATATTTCCACCACAAGTTCCAACAACCCTAACATCATTCGTTCCATCTATGTTAATTAAAATTGGCCATATTTGAAGTTTAGAACTTTGCTAAGGAGAGTCCACCAATGTTCACATTCAATTTCAAACATCTCTCATTTATCTATTCGCTATCACTTTCTTCACCAGCATTTGCAATATTTTCGTCAACGTCATCAACTGCATCATGGCCGTCAAAAATATCTAAAGCTGATGACGCTTCTGCAACATCGTTTGATCTCTCAATTGTCGTATTTTGTAAACTTAATATTTTTGTAAAATTCACTCACAATGTGAATCACTGAATTTATTGAAATTTAATATATTTCAAACATACTTTGACATTTGAGAAAAATATTTATTCTCAGAATCACATTTGAAAACAAATATTAAAAAAAACAAAATTCGTAAACCTAAGACTTGTGTATGCTGAACAAATATTTTTATTGTCTGTAATTTTTGGCAGAAATTCAAAAGTTTTATGAATATTATGTATATGTTCAGTTTTCGGACTTTTTTCATTTAACATATAACCTTTCAATCGAATTGACAATTAATCAGTGAATTTGTAATCCTGGTATCAACTATGCAAGCTGCGGCCTGTCTCGAGGAGGCGGTGTCTTAATTGCCACACATAACTCCTTATCTAGTGAATTGATTGTAACCTGCTCCTCCAAATGCTTTGAGCACAAAATAACGCTAGATCAAAAAGCTTCCGTATACATAGGAGTTATTTATATTCCTCCGAATTCAACCCACAATTCCTACAATGAATTATGTGAAATCATAACGTCAATAACAGCTGCGTTAAACGAAGATGATAGAATTATTATTTTTGGAGACTTAAACCTTCCCAATATAACTTTTGTGCACGATGATGATGACAACCATCTCCTTCCAATTAACCTGTCCAATGCGATCGACTTCGATTTATTAAGTACTTTTTATAGTAATGATTGTCAGCAAGTTGCTCCTGCTCCAAACCGAAACAATCGCTGGCTAGATTTGATTTTTACTAACTCATATGGCGAAGTAAAGGTTAGTCCAACCTGTGAGGCTGAGCAGAAATTTTCCAATACCCTCCACCATACTGCTTTTACAACTGAGTTATGTACTAACAACATAACTTTTATACAGTCATTCAATAATTCTATTGTATACGATTTCCTCAACAATACAAATTACAATAACATTAAAAATGACTTAAATTGTTTGGACTGGAACCACTTGTCTGCACTAGAATTGGACGATGCTGTATCGTCTTTCTATCAAAAAGACTTTTCTGTATTTGATACTCATGTTCCAAAAATAAAGAAAAAAAATAAACTATCGGAACCGTGGCTTGATTCAAATCTTAGAAATTTGAGAAATCAAAGAAATAAACTTTACAGAGTCATTAAAACATTCCGTCATTGTAAGTGATGAGGTGAAGGTTAGATACGAAGAGCTGTCTAAGGAGTTCTCCATTAAGTCCGAAGAGGCTTATAGGCTTTACACCAATTTAATTGGAGAAAGGATTATTGAAGACCCGAAAAAATTCTTCGATTTTGTAAATGTAGAACGGAAATCGACCGGATACCCAAACTTCATGTTTAAAGGCAATGTTACTTCATCTAACTCATAGGAAATTTGTAATCTCTTTGCGGATCATTTTAAAGAAGTCTTTTGTTCAACTACTTCCCAAAATCAACCTACATTTGCCAGTATAACTAGTAGACCGACATTGGTTTGTGAAATTAATATTACACGGAGTGACATAACCAATTCCATTAATGAATTAGATTCAAATAAATCTCCAGGTCCAGACCTTATACCACCAATTTCACTTGTTTAATGTTTAGACCAATTAATTACGCCGTTACATATGATTTTTAACAAATCCTTGCATACAGGTATATTCCCAACTTTTTGGAAATCTTGTCATCTTACGCCAATTTATAAAAATGGCGACAAGAGATCAGTTGAAAATTATAGGGGTATTGCAATATTGTCAGCAATTCCAAAGCTATTTGAAAAAAATTATATGTTCCAAACTCACGAGCATAATTAATCCGTGTTTAAACGAGCAGCAACAAGGTTTTCGTAAAGGACGATCAACAACCACAAATCTTGCAATCATGGCATCAGACATTCTTACTAAAATGGAAAAGGGCCACCAAATAGATGCAGTCTATACAGATTTTAGTAAAGCCTTTGATCGTATTGATCACGAAATCCTAGCTAAGAAACTAGAAAAATTTGGTATATCAGGTACTGTGCTGAAATACTGTAAAATTTCAGGGTACTTTGTCTAAAAAGATTGTTGTCTCGTCGGGTGTACCTCAAGGTAGCTATCTTGGCCCACTTCTCTTCAACATATTTATTGCAGACATATCTGAAGTTTTGCATGATGTCCCCCATCTCTTATATGCAGATGACTTAAAATTATACTATAACATTAGATCAGAAGTGGATTCAGTATTCTTACAGAATAAGCTTTTTTCTCTGGAACAGTGGTGTAGTAAAAATAAACTTTATTTAAATATAAATAAGTGCTACGTTATAAGTTTTTCCCGTAAAAACGTAATCACATATAGCAGATACATGCTAAATAAGGTAGAACTTAAAAGGGTCAACCACATAGCAGATCTTGGAATAATTCTTGATAGTAAGATGCGCTTTAACCTTCACTACGATCATATCATATCCAGGGCAAACAAAATGCTCGGATTCATAAAAAGACGTGCGAAAGAACTCAAAAACCTTTGGGTAACTAAAGCCTTCTACTGCACATTAGAACGACCACTCTTAGAATACTGTTGCATAATTTGGAACTCAGCTTTTGTAGTGCATAGTGAAAGGCTAGAATCTATTCAAAGACAATTCTTGCTTTTTGCATTGAGAGACCTATACGATCCTCGTGACTATACAAATTTACCACCATACGAGAGTAGACTTAAAATCCTCAATTTAATGTCGCTGTCATCAAGGATTCTCCTTATCCAAGGATTACTTTGCTCATGCTTTACATTCGATGTTATTACTGGTAACATCGATAGCACGGTACTATTTAATGAACCAATAAGGCGAAAAAGGTATACAAAATTGTTAAAAGAATCGCATCACAACACTATTTACGCATTGAACGAGCCCTTGAATAGATGTTGTAAAATATTTAATAATATCAGCGAGCATTATACACCGCCAATATCGAAATTAAGATTCAAGCGTTCTCTTTCCAAATCACTTTCCTTTACATAACTACCCCCTTATTAAACACCAATTCACGTTCTATGCCCTTATAGTACATATAAGTGAATCTTCTCCAATTCCTTTTCACCATTCTGATCCCTTTTCTATTTCCTTGATCTAGCATTTGTAGAAAAATTGTAAATCAAAAATTTTACCGCATTGTAATATTAACTCTATTCTCCCATATCCAAATGCCTCTTCTTACATTGCCGTCTACCACCCATACCTAAACAAAATTTAGTTGTTCTCCCATTTAGCTTTCCATCTTAATAATATTTTAGCATAGTATTGAAAATTAGTACATATTTTTACTATGTGTATAAAATCTGTTAGTATGTAAGTTTAGTATATTAGTTCCCCCTTCGTTCTTCTTATTGTCTTTTCTTTTTGACGTGTTTTTGAAAATGTGTCGATTCATGTGGGCGGATTACGCCCACTGAGAATTGCATATCTTCTACACCTAAAACAAGGAAAGAGGAGAGAAAAACAAAAAATAAAAAAAAAAAATAAATACAACAACAACCTGTTAGAAAAATAAGTTAGAATAAGTATATTGCCTTGTTTGGCTAAATAAATAAATAAATAAATAAATAAATAAATAAACATTTACCAGAAACATAACTTTCTGTTGTTTTTTTAAACATTATTTCAACCTTGTGGGTAAGAGGCTAAGCATAGGTATTCAATAATATTTTCATTCTTAGGGCATCCTCAAAAAGCAAATTAAAATAATTTCTACAAAGTTTGTTATGTTTAACCGAAAATTGTCTGATTCGTTAAAAGAAAGCTGTTGAAAACTTTCATACGTTTTTCGATAAAATATAAATTATATTGAAAAAACTCGTTTTTTTTTTGTGTCGGTCTATTTAAAAATTTCAAATAGCTTAAATGTATGTGCTTTTATAACCAACATCTGTCTCAAAATATATTCAAAACTTTTCATTATTAAAAACTTCATTTTGAAGAAATGAATGTTGCAAAGTTACCTGAAAGCTTTAGTTTTCTAGCCTGACCTTTATACAATACAACCCATGCTGCCATCTCGACGAATTGCAGTAAGGTGTATTGGCAATAAGTTCACCTGAATTTCATCTACACATGTTTACGAGGTTGTTGGTTGCTACACAGGAAACCGGAAACGGCTCACAATTTACGAACGTGCTGCCATTCTGAATAAGTTGGGGCACACGCAACCATAAATTAAAGCGACTAAACATTCCTTTGCTGTCGCTGTTGTTACTCTTGGTGTGGATTTTGTTTTTATTGTTGTTCTTGTTGGTTTTGCTGCAGCTGTTGTGCTGGAACAGTTTTGTGCTCAATATTTTAACATTAGCAGGAAGCAGAGGTTACGCTGGTATTTTGTTTACGAACGGTAGGTAGATTTAAGAATAGTTCCACCTCAGAGAATAAATTACGAGATAATGCAAGTGCTGCCACAGTGTTTCGTCTATATTGCGTGTAAGTTTAAAAACTAAAAATGGGAAGTGGTTTAAATATAGTGAAGAAGTGCTGAGCTCTGCTCTGACCAAAGCGGCATTTCTTAGGCACTTTCCGCATCTCGAGTTTATATGCGATCGAAGCCAAGATTTTTTTTTTATATTTTAAGCGACCATAAACCTCTGTAAACTTATAACGACAACATTAGAGACAACTGCGACATAAAAACAAAACTAAATTGATGTTTTATCTAGCTTAAGACCATTGATATCAAAGCTTTAATTTCCTTTATTTTGAAATTTTATTTTAAAAAAATAAATAAATAAGTTAATGTTTGATATGTGAATTATTTGAAACCTTGATAAACGCATTTTGGCGTTTCGTTTCACAATAATATCATATACAGACAGATGGCATTGCTTGGCTCAAATCGGTATATTTTTAAAATCTTGCTTCTTTTAAACGTTAACTGTATAAACGTAAGCCAGTTTCACGTAGTAGCTTGTTAGTGACAATTATATAAAGTAAACAACATTCGTTCTTTTGTGACAGTGTAAATTCGGAACACTGGAATTTCGAGTTTTCACAAAAACGAAAAACGAAATGGCCATTTTAGCCCTTAAAAGTACTTTGATCGAGCTTCTAATGATCAATTGTGTTATGAAATGTTTTAACACAAATGTTCGAGAACTGGACCTACAAGTTTTCTGTCGACTCCGAACGGCTTATGTTCTTCTCAAGAAGCTATTCATGGCAGTTTTTACTCACTGAGGTTTGCCATTGTCTGCAGAGAGGTGACGGCTGAATAGAAAAATTAATTCAATTGAAAAAACTTTCTGTGTCAGGTGGGAATTGAACCAGGGTTCTCTGGCGTATGCGTTACGCTTTTTAAACGGAAAACATTTTCATTCCATTATTTGATCAAAAAATTATTTGCTTTATATATATTTGGTTAAATTTAAATGAGTTTTCCATCAATTATCGGCCCACTCTTCAGTTCACCATTTGGGATCTTTTTGTTATTTTTCTAATTTGAAAGCAATGGTGAAAAATATGTAAAAATCCTTTTTTTACCTATTTTCTTTCAACAACGATCCAATATGGTACTTCTTTAATGAAATGTTTCAATCATGATTTCTTTTGTAGAACTACAAAAAAGGAAAAAATGTATTTTTATATAAAAAACATAACCATTTTGAAAAAAACAGTGTCTCATTTAAAATTTATTGAGGAAGTTAAGAGCCTTCCTTTGAAATAAATTAAAATTTTCATGTCCTTGCCCCTATTTTGAAAATAGATTTCATATTTTTTTTTTAAAGCTAAGAAAATTCTATATAGATTGCGAAAATTATCAAAATGGGTTCTCTGTAAACACAGCCATAATATATAGAAAGTCGGTTTGAACTGTAACGAGTTATTTGGGAAAAAGCCGTTCAGGGCCTCAAAAGTAAGAGATACTCCCAAAAACAATTTCTGCCTATTTTTCGTTTTTTATTTTCAGTAGCGATTACTCGGGTATATAAGCTTCTATTCGATTGAGAGCATTAATTATTTGATATGTACTTTTGGTGAAAGCCGTGGCATACTGATTGAGGTGCGTGGCTTGTATGCGATAGAACCCAGTTCAAATCCCATCTGAAACAGAAAGTTTCTTTTAATTCAACTAATTTATCTTTTCAGTTGTCACCTTTTTGCAGACAATGGCAAACCTCAGAGAGTAAAAACTATCATAAAACGCTTCTTGAGAACATAAGCCGTTTGGAGTTGCCATAAAGCTTGTAGGTCAAGTTTTCGATAATTTGTGTCCAAACATTTCACAAGACGCACAAACACAATTGATCATAAAAAGCTCGATCAAAGTACTTTCAAGGGCTGAAATGGCCATTGTGTTTTTTTATGTATTTTTGATATTTACAAGGTCAATTGAAAAATTGTTGATTCTGTTTCGATAACCATATTCTTATGAGAAAAAATGAGTATTAAGTGGGGCTTAATATTTTCGATTCTGAAGACCGAATTCAGTTTATAATAAGCGAATACATTTCTAAAAAATATTATACAAAACACCTAACCAAAAATTTTAAAGCCGCAACTGAACTGTTTTCTGGATACAAACTTATAAATAACCATTGAAACTTAAAATAAGTGGAACACAAGTAAACTTGGTCAAAGTGTTTGGGCTTTGAAAGGACTCGTGGTGCATACTACTTTCAAATAACCTTAAGTGTTCTGAGATAGCCGCTTACATTTTTATGGTATAACTTGTTTACTCACAGAAATACAGACAACCATAAAGAAATACAGACAACCGTAGAGGGTGTCATTAACAAAGTTATGTTCAGTTTGCACATAAAACAAAAATATTTCGGTAACATATAATTTCCACAACCGCATATCGCCACCTTTTTAATTCCCAATTTGGCACCCACAGTAGATAGTTTGATTCTAATCATTTGGATTTCAGCTGCTATAGTCGGTGGTCACTCTCCGTTTGGGTTAATTTTAAATTGTAGCTCTGTGCTTGAAGGTGGAAAACCAAGAGTGTATCAGTTCGTGTATGTGTTAAGTTCCCAAAATTTGATTAGCTTCAAAGTATCCCAACAAATGATACTCAGTTGGGATACTCTTTTTTTGTATTTTTACCAGTTTATCCATTCATTCAGTCTTTGAAGAGTCCCATCAACATCCTTGTTAACACACGGGTTAACATGAATGCCAACCAAAGGGTTAAGATAAGCGTAAAAACATAAGTAGGTTACTAAACGTTAAAAATATTTATTACAAGAAATGTAAAACTTCTTTTTAGCAAATATGTATAAGTGCTTCTGCTAACAAATGCAACAACCTTTTTGTTTAATTAACATAGTTCATAATATTGCTTAAATTCGTATTTTTAATTTTGCAATATGTTTAATTGTGTCATAGCGTTTATTTTATTTGTTAATATTAATTTAATCATTACTGCTAACACTAGCATATTTGTAGTTATATAAACTAGCAATTTGTCAATAAACATCAGTGTAATTCTTACAACTCAACAAGGTGTTTCGATTCAGACCAAGTTCCAAGTGCTTGTTTTGATTACAAAACTAATTGCAACAAGTTCAAGTGCTTGTTGTGATAACCAAAAAAACCCAACGAACTATAACAAGTTTCAAGTGCTTGTTGTAATTACCAACGGGCAAATAAACTAATTTGTCCAAAACAATCCTATCTGATATATTTTAAGCTAGCATTACCCGTTGTGCGTTGCTACACCCGGCAACTATTTTGAAAAACTATAAATATATTCAAAACTTTTATTAGACCCTTGTGGTCTAATAAAATTTCGTTTTTAGACACCACACTCATTGTCCAATACCCGTTGAAGTTGCCCAGTGTCAGGACATCACCAAATGGTAACTCCATTCTGGGTTTCAATGTTCTGTAAATTTTACTTCTATCACTATTCGGCTTAAATGGGCCGAGCCACACCCTCAGTTTTCTATTAGAAGGACATCACCAAGTGGTTACTAAATTCTGAGGTTCACTATTCTGTGACTTTTACTTTGTCAAATTGCTATTCTTATCGAAAATTTGACTTTTATGGTCGGATCCACTCCACGTTTTCCAATGCACTTGCTAGTTTTCCATACTGAGTTTAAATGCTATGCGACATTTAGTTCCAAAGCTATTCGATGTCTAAGAGCTGAATTATGTGGACGGTGCCACGGCCCCTTGATTAATGCTTCCTCTTAATTTCTCCAGTCGAAAGGCATGATTAAATAGTAACTTCGTACCGAGCTTAATTTATGTGTGGCTTATTTGAAAGTTGGCTGCTGGAAAAGCGCCACTTCACTCGTGGAACGTTCATAAAATACCACTAGAGGACCGTCATTTGCAAATTGAGGTCGAAAACAGAATTCCGATAGCTCGAACGCTAATCGATATCGCAAAATTCCGTGCATAGGGAAGTGGGGGCGTTGCCCGCCCCATTGGTTGGATCGGCACCAAACTTCACAGGAACAAGACTTTGCTACAGTTTCCTAGAAATTTTATAAAAATTGGCGTAGCGGTTTAAAATTGGAGTCTGTACTTGATATACTCTCCCACATACATGCATCCATTTTTATATTTATATACACTAAGGGAAATAACGAATATTAAAAATATTCGCGCGCGTGCATAAATTTTGTCTAAATATTTACGTGGATAAATCAGATATTCTCCTTACAACACGTTTTTTAACGAATTTAAATTTGCTTCAAGAAAATTTGAATTGATTTTAGACAAACCTGCTGTTATTAAAAACCAAACTTTTCACAAATTGAGTTGTGTCATGCTGGTTGAGGTGCTTGCCTTGTAAGCGAGGAAGCTCAGGTTCGAGTTTGCAGCTGGCGCATTGTTTTTCGTTTTTTTGTTTCGTTTTAAGAATTTTAAATATTTATGTTACTTACGAGTATTTGTTTCATGCAAATGCGTTAATGGTTCAATAACGACCTTGTTTTAGGATATATTGAAAACGTTTTTGTATAAATTTAATATTTTTTTTCCTTAGTATATATAATATATATAGATTATACTCAACAAAAGCCTTCATTGAACGCCTCAAATAAATCATCCTTTCGAATCCCACCTGACACAGAAAGTTCTTTCAATTGAATTAATTTGACAGTGGTAAACCTCAGATAGTAAAAACTGCCATAAAAAGCTTCTTGAGAACATAAGCCGTTCGGAGTCGGCATAAAACTTGCAGGCCCAGTTCTCGATCATTTGTGTTCAAACATTTTACAAACACGCACATCCATTTGTGTTCAAACATTTCACAAACACACACAACACAGCTGGTCATAAGAAGCTTTGTCAATGTCCTTTTAAGGGCTGAAATGGCCATTTCGTTTTTCCGTTTAGTCCACTTCGACCACCCACACGACCACACAATCTAAAGGGACCTCTATATCCTAAGGTCGAGAAAAAAGTGCTTTTTTGCTCAGCGTATATTTGCGATTGTTGCTTGACCAATATGAGTATTGAATCCAACTTGAAAACTGCACTGAAGACTTGAAAAACACTTGGCACATCGCTGTCGAGTGCCGTAACTTTCCCGTAATCTGGATTGGTGAACGTCGGTAGAGTGTAATCGTCCTTCGGCTTCTCCACTTAAAAGTTACTGACTCAGGTGTTGGTGGCTTCTCACATGAAACTTGCGCTGTCGGTATTTTCTGTGCAGTAGCGCTAGTCGACGGTTGTTTATTCTCAGCAAGCACATCATCGATTTCGATTTCTGTTGCGGGCTGTAGGGCGGCAACTTCCTCTTCAAGAAAAGCGATATCTTCATCATTCGAATGCATGTTCATCTTCATCACTATCGTCGACATTTATTAATTGAATGATTTCATTTCCTGTGAGGTAGATACTGAGCGATCTCGACAATTTGCGACTGCAAAAATTAAACGTTAACAATATTACAAAAAAGGCAAGAAACTCATGAAAAATTCCATAAAATACCACCTAAAGTCCGTGGTAATAGAAATCTATTATATTATTCAACATAGTTGCCTTCGAGAGCGTTATAACGAGTATAGCGTTTTTCAAACTTTTCGATACCACTTTTATAGAACGATTTCTCTTTCTCGTCAAAATTGGCCTCAGTTTCAGCAATTACTTCATCTTTGGACTTGAATTCTTTCCAGCAAGCATTCTCTTGAGATCTGAAAACAGGAAAAGTCGCTGTGGGCTAAATCTGGAGAATACGGTGGGTGGGTAAGCAATTCGAAGCCCAATTCAATCAATTTTGCCATCGTTTTCATCGATTTGTGACACGGTGCATAGTCTTGGTGAAACAACACTTTTTTCTCTTGCAAATGTGGCCGTTTCTTGGCGATTTCAGCCTTCAATCGATCCAAAAGTGCACAGTAATAGTCACTGTAGATGGTGGTTCCTTTTTGGAGATATTCGATGAATATTATTCCTTTCGCACCCCAAAATACAGACGCCATCACCTTACAAGCCGACTGTTGGATCTTTGCTCGCTTTGGATTCGGTTCGTCGACTGCTGTCCGCTCAGCTAACTGTCTTTTGGATTCTGGTGTGTAATAGTGAAGCCATGTTTCATCCATTGTCACATATCAACAATAGAATGCGATTTTATTGCGGTTTAACAGCGTCAAACACTCCTCTGAAGCACGGACGCATCCTCTGAACGAATTCTCTGAATCGTTGTTGTTTTTGGTCGACTGTGAGCTCACGCGGCACCCACTTTGCACAGGGCTTTCGCATACCTAAATGTTTGTGTAAAATGGAAAAAACACTACCATCTGATATCTTTACAATGTCAGCTAGCTCGTGCACCTTCAATTTGCGATCGTTCATAACCAAATTGTGGATTTTTTTGATGTTTCGTGGAATAACAGTCTAATTTGGGCGTCCACTGCGCTCTGCATCATTTGTGCTGGTACGACCACATTTAAATGCAGCAATCCACTTTTCTACCATTTGTCTCGATGGAGCAGAGTCATTGTTTGGTTTCCACTGTATTTTTTTTTTTCATTAAAAAGCAATGCTTTATCAAAACTCGAAATTCACTTTTTCCATTTTTTTTTTTTCAATAACAATAGTTGTACACAAAATGCTATGACTTACGAATCAATTGTCAGATTATTGTCAAATTTTTATACGTATCGTTTGAAGGTTGTACTAAATAAAAACCATATGGAAAAAAATCTAGTAACGCCATCTATGTGTCATCCTATGGACTTTTTGAACGTACTTTTATACGCTCGTATGTTAACTATTTCTTCCCACCAAAAGTGACACTCAGTAATACTTACTAGGGTTGGGATGTTTTGTTACCTTGTCCCCAACATTTGCGACTGTTATGTGTGTATAAAAACAACAGGTTCACTGTTTATGTACACTCAGTGATTGTAATAAATGCGCAATGGAAAGCGTTCGTGTACTGCCAACGTGGAAAAATAGTCGAATACATTTTTACCTTTGACGACCATTGGGACCTTTAGGTCCCGTGAGTTTTCACAGCCTTACAGATAAAATAAAATTTTTCCAGACACTTTGTTAAGTAATTTGAGGTCGTTGAACACGAATCCAGCCTCAGTTTTGATAATTTCTCGGCGGTTACGGAGTGGTCGTCAAAGGGTTAAAGGGGAAAAAAGTCCCTAATATAAAAACAAAATTACATATCACTACATATTTTTATTTTGGCGTTTTAACACCACACGGAATTACTAGTTAAATTTAATTCAAAGCATATTTTGAAAACTTTTTTAATTATTTTTGTAAATCGCTTTTATTATTAGAATAAAAAAGTATTAAAATAAAAAAGTTCCTAAAACTGGGATACCAATTAACGGTCTGTACTTTAAAATTATATATAATTTTTTGTTTCAGATACATGGGGACGCCCATATCCATCGAACCGTTTTGGATGCCTTTTTTTAATGTCATTTTCAGCGCCCCCTATATAAAAGCCAGGAAATTATTTTCAAAAAAGCCATTTGTTTTATTAAGTTTTTAACAATAAGCTGTATAAATTTAAAAAATAATAACTTCTTGCTTCTAAAAAATTTTTTTGAAAAAGTTGCTTTTTATTGGTTATTACACGTATATTATGCCTTAAACAATTCATTTCACGCATTTAAGCCTTCTGCAGAGTCAGTAAGTATGGCTTCCCTTTGATCTGAGTATCCAATTTTTAGTTGAACATATTCGTTTAAGGGTTGGAAATCTTCTGTAGAATGCAAATATTGTGCAACATAAATGTACTAAAAGCAGTTTTTATACAATTTTTGCTTCTAATTTCAAGTCTCTATTAAAGAATTTCCTTAATTTTTGCTTCAGCATGCCAAACGCGCATTCAACAGTTATATCAGCCTTGCTATGAGCCGCATTGAATCGCTTCTGACTTTTGCTGCAAGGCTCCTTGAATGCCGGAATCACAGCCACTGGTTGAACTTGAGAAGGATAACCTTTGTCACCAAATAGGAAGTATCCACTTGGCGGGTAGCATCCATTGTTGTAAATTGGGCTATATAAAAAGACACGTGTGTCATTCACTGATCCAGGAAACCGAATAAACACATTCGTAAATTTTTAAACTGTCAACTATTACGGCTTGGGCTTGTATTGAGTATAACTTTTTATGATTTATATACTCATCATGTTTGTTGACAAGGCATTGAATTTAAATAAAATTTTTAAAAACATTGGTCTAATTTTTTCTGTAAATTCTGAAATCTACTAAAATTTTGCAACAATTCTTTGGCATTCTTCAGTGTTTCCATAGCTTATTACGTGTTGCAGCTTTATAATTTCATCGAGCATTTTGTGAATTATTTTGCAGACCTTCTGCCACTCGATAGCTGCATCCGCATATCATCCAATAAAGCATGCTACTACTATTCCTTGATCATCTATGACGCTTCGTTGGAATAGTACTTAGTACCTAGCAGGTACTCTTAACTGAATTATTGTCAATGCATTGTTTCCATTTATTATAGCATTTAAATCATCGGAATAGCCTCTCAGTCAAAGATATGTGATACCCTTAAAGAAATAATGATTTGTCAGTTTCCTTGACCAGAAAAGCAACAGCCAGTACTTACTTATCGTCCTTAATTCAGAAAAATCATTAAATCATGAATAATTTCAAAAGATTCAGCTTCAGACGATAACAAAAGTAGTAGAAAAAATTTTTTTCGAAGAATTCTGTTTATTCTTAGACATTAATCAGAATTTTGCAAATTAAATAAATTATTTCCGCTAAAACCCGACCAAAATGTAAAACGTCAAAATTTCATCGTGCTTTTGACACAGTAAAAAAAGACACATTTATTTCAACACACACAAATTTCATTCAACTTACTTTTTACTTTTCCACCACGAGTGAAAACTTTCCAATTGATACTCAGTCTTAGTAGTAGTTTTACTAAATTAATCTTTTATTTTGAAAGTTATAAGCCCGAATAAGCCGAAACTCTTGATTCAAAGCTTAAAAATAATAACTGCTTATACATTTTAATTTGTTTCTTTTTGTTTTTATTTGTTAGTTTCCAACCACTTCTCTACGCTATATCAACTTGATTGTCATATTTCATTATTTGATTTTATTAGCCTTATTATACGTCTTTATTATTTTGTATTCTTGAGTGAATATTATAAGAAGTAAATTATTAGTCATTAATTATTAAATAAGTCATTAAAACATCCTCTGAAAATGTGAATGACATCCTTCCTAATCTTCTTTTAATTAAAAAAAAAAAATAGGTGAAATTAATTGAACCCTATTTGAATAAAATTGTTAGAGCGCTTTTAGAGAAAATTAAAAAATGAAATTAAACTATTTAATCAGCAGTTCCAAGCCAAACGCAAGGTGAGCTTTAGTGAACCTTTTAAGAATTTTAAACCATTTCTTTTAACCTTCACATTTCTTAATCATTTATACAAAGGTGGCCAAATTTTACAAAAAAATTTAATTAGCTAACATCATAAAATTAGCTTATTTTTTCTTTTTTGTTGCTTATTCCTGTATCTAAATTCAAGCATGAAATTACCCATCCAGTAAAAAAATTAGTATGTATATTAACCACTACTTTAAGAAAACTTATTCATTAATTAATAATTTCTCTTATACGTTGAAAATACAAAGTCAAAAACTTTAGTGTTATTATTCCTTCTATACACACTAATAGCTGCGTTTTTTCTACAATTGTTCTACTCCGGTGTAGAGCAAGTTGGAAAAAACCGAAGGCGAGGCGCTTATGAACAAAGCTGTTTTGTGTTTTCTGTTTTGATCAAAATAAAAATCAATCAAATATTTTCAGAAGAACAATTGAGGGCTCCGCTGTAAAAACGCATCAGCTCCATTTTTAATTTTTTTTTTAGCGAGTATACAGTCCCCTAAAGTTGATATTGCAGCATAATTAGAGCCAAGAATCATTTTGATAGGGCTACTGGTTACGGAGATATTAAAGTTTCAAATTTGGAGCTAATACTCTTTTGCCCCGGCCGATCAATCAAAGCAGCCTTGCGTTTGTTAGCCCTGCGTTTTTGTCAGTTATTTTCGTTACTTTAAAATGAGTTCGGAATCGCATAGTTCATCAGTACCAAATAAAAATAGGAAGGTAATAAGGAAAGACCTGTGGACCAGAAATGTAAGAAAAACGAATAGAGCCCGTGATTATCCATATACCGTCAGAAATGGGCAGGAAAAGAGGAGGAGACGAGAATTAAATTGTGACTGTAAATATCGATGTCACGAGAGAGTACTGGATGTTTCGACGGTTTAAGAAATGTTCAACGGGATGGGTACCAAAGCACTGCAGGATGTGTATATTGCTGTCAAATATACACAGTTCGAAATGTCAGGATATAATTGTTAACATGGTAGATGGTCTTAAACAGTTTTTTGGTAAGCAACCAGTAATCAAAGGAACCAAACGGAAGTTCCTTGTGACAAAGCCGAGAGTCTTTGGGTACGAGAGGGGTCCAGGTGGTTGTCTGATTGTCAGAGCGGGATCAACGGTGGATACGATGGAGGAAGTAGATATGGCGCAGAAAGAGACAATTACGTTGGATTTTGATAAGGCATATCTTTCACCAATTTCCCTGAAAAGGCCTAAATACCGGGATGTTATGGATCTTGCTAAAAATTATGTTGCGAAATCAGAAATTGCTTTTTATGAAAAACTGACGTGCAAAGAGTAATAAAGACTGACTCGATATATTAAGTGTTTTACTTCTATTAAATAAAAATAATGAAATAATTCACTCAGCCGGGGCAAGAACGAGTTAGCTCCAATTTTAAATTTATTATTTCGCACAGTAGACTGTTCCAAAGTTTTGTTTTCTTTAAACAAGTTGTGGACAAGACTATGTCTGATTATTGTACTAAAGTATATCACTATAGGACATGTATTACGCAATTAATTCACTTTAATTTGATTTCCCACGAATGAACTTTTGTGGAGCTGATGCGTTTTTAAAGCGGGGTCCTCAATTGTAAAGACAATTGTAAAGACAAAAGTAAAACGCTGTAATGGAAAAAATTATTGAGGTCTTGTGTGATTCATCTCATCTATAAACTGAGAAACATCCAGCTCAACCGAAACAGATATCGACAGCTCTGGCGTTGTACAGCCAAACAAGCACGCTAAAATATCAACATTTATGGACACTATTAATGAATATTCAAGTAATGATTTTATCAAGCATTTCCGATTGAAAAGGAGCACAGTTTATGAGATAATAGGTAAATACAAGAAGAATAACTTAAAATCTGCTTTTAAACCATTTTAGTTTTTAGAAAACTATAGAGGATCCGAAGTATTTAGAAGAAAAGTTTTAAATGAAGGAGGCGTTAAAAAAATTCAGCGGAGAAAGAGGTGTTGGTTTTTCTTTGGTATATGGCAACTACGGAGCCATATGAGACCCTCGCAACTTTATTTGGAATTTCAAAATTTTGTGCATGGAAAATTGTCGGAAGAGTATATATCTTTTGGACACAACTATGTTAAATGGTCCTCTAACTTTGCAAGCTCAGCACATGTTTTTGAGCAAAAACAGGCGTTCCTGGAGTCATTGGGGCAATTGTCTACAGTGAAATTCGCATTAAAGCACCGCATAAAAATAAGGAAGATTATTATAGCCACAAGAAATGCTATGCGATTAAGCTGCAAGCTGTTGTTGATGCTGACAAAAGCTTCTTGAATGTATATTGCGGAGAGCCAATACATGATAGCAGAGTCTTGCGAAGGTCCAAATTATGTATGGACTTATAGCATAATGATAATTTTTTTGGAAACGGATATTTTATAATCGGTGACTCTGCAAACCCATGCTTAAAATGGCTGGTAGCTCCATACAAAGATAATGGTGATCTCACACCACAGCAAAAAAAGTTTAATCTATTGAATTCACCTACAAGAATTACAGTAGAACACACTTTTGGATTGTTAAAGCAAAGATTTCGAAGGTTGCAAGTCTTTATGGAGCACCAAGATATTAGAGCAATTATGAACTTGATAACAGCAGGATGTATTTTACACAATATTTGTATACACTATCGTTTCTTTGAATATAACATTTCTTTTAATAACCATCCTGGCCTTGTGACGTCACATGTGTCCCAAGTTGAAGCGGACTATTCGACGAGAACAACTTTTCCAAGAACTTGTAAATAAACACTATATATATCTAAAGTTACATAAAGAATTTGAATTTATTTAAATAAACGTTTAATCAATTTCATTTTCTTCTCACGCTTTTTAGTTCTTTCTTCCTCTGTTTTTTTTTTTAGTTCAAGTTTTTTTGCTAAATATATGCATTTATTTTTTGTATAATTTCTTTTTAGTTTAAATTTTTCAGCTAAATACTTTTTATTTGTCATTTTTTTGGATTTCTTTTGAACAATTTCGTTTTGACCAACTTCTGCTACATATTCAACTTCTGCTTCAAACCCTTGCTGTTCTTTTCCTGTAAAATTTTCACTTCCCAGTTGTCTTTAACCTCCTGATCTACCATAACCAATTTACCCGCTAAAACGTTCACTGGAAGTGCTTCTATTTGGACTCCGCTAAGATTAAGACTGTGGTCGTTGTAGACGTTAGGCCTATCACCAAAAATATCGTATAATTCTTCCTGGAAGGGAATTGGTCATCTACCTGCACCTGTTTTTCCCTCCTTGTCCTTTCCCTGTTTGTATGCACGCAATAGCGATTTCATCTTTATTTTGAGCATTTCGACATTGGTGGGCTGGGTCTGCAAATAAATACAAGGCTATAAGTTCATTTGAAAGCAACAGACATCTGCAGAAGCCACTTGTAATCTGTTTCAAGTACTTGCTTAAAATATGAGTTCATGCTTGCTTGAGCTTGATAATTTTCAATTAAGTACAACTTGTACTTGAATATAAATAAGTGCACGACAGCTTACGGCTTGCAACTATGCTAGCTTACAAGCGAACGAAACGAAGTTCCAAGTAAAGGAAAAACTTTATGTGCTCTGCAAAAAGCTTGATGAACTTGTAATTGAAGGCAAGAATCCCAATATTTCAATGAGCTTGTGTGGGAAAAGCTTAGGACTTTTAAGGGACAAAGCTAATAAAAAAAAAATTTATTCATTTCAGCCCTTAAAAGAACTTTGGCCGAGCTTCTTATGATCAGTTGTGTTGTATGTATTGTGAAATGTTTGATCACAAATGATCGAGAACTGGACCTACCAGCCTTATGCCGACTCCGAACGGCTTATGTTCTCAAGAAGCTTTTCATGGCAGTCTTTTTACTCTCTGAGGTTTTCCATTGTCTGCAGAGAGGTGACGGCCGAACAGAAAAATTAATTCAATTGAAAAAGCTTTCTGTGTTAGATGGGGGATTCGACCCTGGGCTCTCTGGCGTATGAGCCACACATAATATTAGGTGGCAACTCTGTGGTAAAAATTAACGTGAAATCGAAATCAAATCCGTCAGAATTTCAAAAATACAATAATTCCGAAAAATACACAAAATCTAGGTGGCAATCCTATTTGTCTGTAAAAGTAATGACCAGGTCCTTTTATTTTTTTTGCCGCCAACATTTTTAATCAACATACCCCCCTTATCTGTCACAATTTTGGGTTCCTCCTACAAAAACAGAAAAAGATAAATGCTCAAAATAGTGTATATCTCTGGACCCAAAAAAATGTCCTAATATGTATGCTTAAGCTTTTCGTAAACAGCCTCATTGAATATTTTGGATACTTGAATTATTTGAATACTTCAATTAATTGGATACTTGCGAGCCTTTCAACTTTTGGACCCGACAAAGTAAGTCACAATAAGTCTAGTAAACGAGAAAGCTAAAATGTGACTTGTATATTTTTGGTATTTCCATAAGCAGGCTGGACCATGCTTTTTGAAGAATGGATTCATACAATTTTTGAAGTACTGGAAGTGGCTTGAAACACTACAAGAAATAGTCTTATTAAAAAATATTATAATATTTACCAAAACTCCTAGACTAATTCAGTCTTCTAAGACATTCGCCATTGCGTAATTTTTCCTTTTGTAGGTGCAGAAACTCCTGCTTGCGGGTTGCGTAAGAATTCAAAAAGGCAATAATTTATGTACATAGTTTTCCAATGTATTGAATACTTACGAAAAATTGTGCCCATATTGTTTTCACATTAATATATTTATAAATTTTCATAAATTTTTATTTTTCTTTTAAAAAATGACAATTATGGTATTCCCTTGACGCCTCGGAAACTGCTTAATCCTCATAAAGTACTTAATTTTAAGCAACTTGGGAATTTTGAAAATATTTTGTATGGATTTTTTTTACGATGTTTCAGTGCTTAAAACATGGAAACAAGTTTGCTTAAATTTTCAGCTGTCAAAACTTTTTAAATGTTGAACATTTTTTGCTTTTTAAAAATATATGTTTTTTTTCTTTGTTTCTTGTTTGCTTTTCTAATTTTTGCTTTGTTGCAGCATGATAAATGTTTAAGTTATGTTATTTTTAATTTTATCTTTTTTTAATTAGCTGCTATAGCATAGCATGACAAATTAATCAAATGTCTACAGGTGCGTTCCTTTAACATAAGCTCGGAATTTTACGAGTTTACGAAATGGGAAATTTTAATCATTTAGGGAATACCATAATTGATGTTTGTGTTGAAAAAAAAGTCAATTTGTTGTCATAGAAATAAAACATAAGGAAATGGTGTTCTACTCACAGACACTATACGTGTAGAGAAGTATTTTTCGTCAATTGAGGAAGCGAGATAGACTGTGATTTTTTTGACATAAGCTCTTGCCCATCAAAACAATTCGAGTCCGTCGTGAAAAAATATAAAAATTTTAAATAAATCGCGATTGTCATTCATTCAAGTTATTTTAAACGAACAGAAATTAACAATAAAATTAATTAAATATGCGTTGTGCCGTGGAAAGTTGTGAAAATTCACAAAAAACAAATAATATAGAAGTTTCATTTCACAGGTAATCTTGCTTACAGCTGATTTTCTTCCGAAACAAAACAACATTTTTATATTAAATCGGTTGTGTTTAAGTGTATTCTATTTGAAAATTATAATTTTTCTAATCAGAAATATGTTAAAGAGCGGAAATTATAGTTCGTTAGTTTGCCGCCATATGTGAGCAAGAGCTTCTGTCAAAACACAAGTTCTGTTTCATGAGCGCATTCATTCTATAGGGTGGCAAACATTAAGGCCTTAATTTTTCTCGTATGAGGATAAGCTTTAATGTTTTTTTACAGATTCTCTCGAGTTCTTAATTTGAAATTGAAATGGATTAGCACCCTAAGGGTAGAAGTTGGTATTGTTAACCAGAAATCAGTTGTGTGCTCGAATCATTTGTGTGAAAACGATTATATAGGGTTCTCAAAGTCAAAGTCAAGATGGAAATAGTCTCCCATCAGCGGTACCATTCCTTGATGAACTTGACAATACAATGTCAGTATCTAAGAGACTTAAATCTTACATTTATTTCAAATTATTCTATGAAATGTTAATAAAAACTTTTTTAAAACTTTTTTACGCTAGTTGCCTGCAGTTGTCAGTTTTGTAAAGCTGAAGATAATAAGGAGAACATAAAAAAATTTTAGAAAATAAATCTATTTTGCATTAATTATATTATAACAGGATTTTATTAAACACACAACATTCGCTGATTGGGAAATCCATTTTTGAAGGCCATATAAAGTCGTCAGGACACTATAATATCGTAGTTAAGTTATTAGTAGAAATTTTTTTAAAAACAAAATACTTTTATGTAACAAAAAAAAAAAAAAATAATGAAAAGCCAACAGTAAGGCAAAAACTACATAAAACCATTCATTGCAAAGGAATTTAAATATAAAAATTAAGCAATGAGCTCACATGTATATATTTATAGCCTTATTCTGATCGTATGATCGTAGTGAACCAAAACTACCGTTTTTGAATTCATTTATGAACCTTTTCGGATAGAAACGATCATTTTCGGCACTCATAAATGAACCCTTTTTATATCATTCGTCGGACTAAAATGCATCTCAAAAACGAACCTTGTTTTGTTCGCAAATGAGTTAAAAAAAGAACGATAAATTATCCTCTTTTTTGTTCGGAAATAAGTTAAAAAAAGAACCATAAAAGTTATTTTTCGGCACTCGGAATTAAACCTTTTTGAATCAATCGCCGGACGAAAATGCCTCTCAGAAACAAACTGTAATGTAATGTAACTGTAATGTAAAACGAACAAACGGAAATGAGTTCAAAAATGAACCATACAAAAGTTATTTTTCGGCACTCGAAACCGAAACGAAATTGAAACCTTTTCGTATCAATCTTTGGACTGAATTGCCTCTCAAAAACAAACGTTTTTTTGGTCAATAATGAGTTAAAAAAAATAACCTTTTTGAATTATAAATTTTATTATTGCATAATACTATTTATAATTACATATCGATATTTTATTGAAGAAGAAATGATTATTACTAAAATTAGAGATCATATTAATCATTGGGTTAATAGGAATAATATACCTGGGCTGGAATTCACGCATTGTGTTTTTCATGATATTCATATTGATGTTTCAAAGGGGAAAAGGCGTGATTGTTTTCCAATTTGACAAACTTCCAAATTATATATGAAATATTAAAATAGTTAAGTTATTAATTGGGGAATTTATTTGATTACATTTTCATTCTATTTGGGCTTGATTTTTATTTTTGATAAAAATGTTGAAAATTTTCATACGTGTAGCAGTAGATCCATCTCGCACTGGTAAAAAAGTTCATATGACGTTTGTACGAAGGTTAACATTTTCATTTTAAGTTCCTTTATTTACCTGATTTTAGAATATAAAAAGTAACATTTATGATTCATTTGTAAACTCATTTATGAACAAAAAATGGTTCATTTACAAGGAAGTCTTACCCACTGAAATGATACAAAAATGATTCATTTTCTACTCAAAATAAGTTTTTAATGAATTTCGCAAAATCTGCACAATTTTTCTTTATGGGAAAAGCTTTCACGAATTTTATCTTTTATAACAAGCACTTTTAAGCGACAAAATAAAAAAGAAAAAAATTAAAAAAAAATTCTAACCAAAAACGTTCGCAAAACTCTCACCTTACTCAAAACCTTCGCTTATGGTTCAGTAAGTAGGTTTTTCATTATTAGTTTTTGTTATGTAAAAATATCGCATTTTTACAAAAATTTCAATTAATGATTTCTGTACAATATTATAGTGACCGGAAGACTCAATATGACCGTCGAATAAGCTTTCTTCAATGAGGGATTGTTGTGTATTATTTACAATTCGATTGTAATATATTTTATGCAAAATAGATTCGTTTTTACTAAGCGATTTCATTTGAACACGAAGTTCTTTTCCAGCAAGCATGTAGACAGTTTCCACCGATTAAGATGGCAATTTTCAAATACCAATTCGATTTGAAACTCACAAGTGATTGCTGATCAATTATATCACCTTCTAAGTCTTTTTTGCAATTATTGCATTGTAAAATAGTCTGTTATTTTACACAACAAACCTAGCTATATACTTAACTACGTGAGTAGTGTTAGTTTTGTATAAGCGGATTGAAACTGTTTAACGGATGGATTATCGTTTCGATCTAAATGCGATCGAATTGAACTAAAAAGTAATTCAAAATGGTCCTGATTAAGTTTATAGAAAAGGATATATACGAACATTTTATTAGCTATAACCTTTGTGACCTTTCATAAATTACCCCAATTCATTAAGCAAGTTATGATACATAAGAACCCTGTTTTCTTTTGTGTAGTATAAGCAACTGCCCATCAACTGTGTGATGCTTACTTATATAGGTACCAACATTTTTGGAAAATGAAATCAAACTAGCTACTATCAAACATGTGGCAGGGGTCTGGTAATATACAAAATTTGTAGTTCAGAGAGTCTAGCTGAAGAACAGTGTCCTTACTATTGTCACTTAAGTCTGCACCTAATAATCTTGATGCAGTAATGTTAGCTTTTTTTATTGTGTGATATTTTTGTTATTCATGTTATAAGCTTTTGATTGCTGTTGTTTTTGTGTTGTTAGGCAATAAGCTTTTGATTACATTTTAAAATAAGAAATTTTACAGTGGTCAATAAATTTACATTTGCCAATCACTAGAATAAGGCTATTAGCTTGTTATATAAGTAGTTGCAAGAATATTAAATTTTTTATATAAATGTAAAACAAAGAGTTATTTTTGTGATATATAGTTATTATATAAAAAATTTATATATCATAAATCATTGACTTTATTTTTTAACTTGGAAAAATGTTATACAGAAACTTATTTCATATGCAATTTCAATCAGAAAAATTGCGCCTAGCTGTACGCAACAACCGAATACGGCCCTGAGTGAATATATCTGTATTAGTGTGAACATACAAATTAAGTTCACAGGATTACAGTGGTCGAAAAAAATACTTTTGCTGAAAGCCTCAACTTCGGCTTTCAGACTTTTATTAATTAAAAACCGATTATTTAAAACTTGAACACAATTTATTAGACTGCTCGAAGTCGTTCACAATTATCAACTAAACTAACTAACAAACTTTTCTTACCACTAAGCTTAAAGTCCTTACAAATACCAACATACTATGATACCTAAATATACCAATATACTACAATACCTAAATATACCAATATGCTACGTCAGCGATCCCACGGTGACCGGCTTGTGCAATAATCATATTGCTGAGCTGACAATCCCACGGTGAGCTCAGGTTAACGTTCCACTTAGCCGACGCGTATGTTGCTGCAGACCTGGCGTTAGCACTTTTATGGGAATGCATGGGAATGCAGCGTGTTAACTCCTCCCTCCTCAAGTATCTGCGTCACGCAGATCGAACCCTGATGAAGGGGTGGCGATAGGACTCCGGCTTGGTTTAGGTATCGGGTTGATAATTGTTGCCTGCATTTTTGGATACTGGAATATTAAAACTGCCACCAACTTTCCTCCAAAGTATGTATGCTACAGATGCTATAATTACTATGGTGACGACATCATCAGCGAAGGAAAAGTTCAATCCCTCTTTCAGCCTTTCGACATATCCGATATTGGTGTAAATTGGTTCGTCTGTGCTGGTTTTAATTTCGGCTCTAACCGATGTTTTAACAACCTCCTCATTAGAGATAGGTCCAAAAAGTGTGGTGAATTTAGAAATTAATTGATTGATGCAGAATTTTGTTTTTTCGCAGAGTCCTTCTTTTATCAGAAGGTGTATGTCTTTTGATGTCTTAGCCTGTAAAGGAATTTTTATGTTAGGTTTAAGCGTTAAAATATTAAGTTTCCGATCGATTACGGCCTCAAGCTCCTTCAAGGTATCGTCCCCGATGATACCGTGAAATGAGGTAAGGCCAGGCAAAACATCAACAACAACAGCGTGTTAACTTACACTAGTAAGAAAAATGCCTCACTTTTCCCTATAGGAACAAACTAACTTGTTTTTAAAAACAACTAATTAAAAAACTTATTTAAAATAAACCAGTATATGAACTACTTTGAATTATATTAAGGCGGCAACTACTCTGATTTTGACATGTTTTAATTGCAAATTTTTATTAAATTACAAGTTTATATATATTTAGCCATGTTATTTCATCAAATATTATTAACTTTAGGCCATCAGTTATAGTTTTCAATTGGTTATTTTAAAGTCATTAAAAAATAATTTAAATATAACTTATTTAACAAGTAGTTGAAAATGTTTGCAGACGAAAGTCAATTGACTTATTTAGCGGACATCACCATACAAAATATGTTAGTTCGTTCTATGGAAAAAAGTCAGAATTTCAACTAGTTGTGGTTGACAAAAAACTACTTTATCAACTACTTTTAAATTAGTTGATTTTCTTACAGGGTTATTCGAGAACACCACTTCCTTATCTCTTATTTCTATGTATATTGTAAATATTTGACAACACTATCGAAAGATTTTTTTTCTACACCATCTAGTTCAAAACCTAAAAAGTTTTTTGTTGCTCCAAAAATCTACATTTGTTTTCTTTCTAGTGTAATGTTCTTTTTGTTTTGTATATGAAGTTTGTTCCAGAGTAGAACAAATTGTTGGAAAAAACGCAACTAATATTTCATCTGAAGTACTTAATGAACTCCGGCGTGACCTTTACAATCAACCGAAAATTTTGTAGTTTTCAATAAATCCCCCAAATTTAATTTTACAACAATGTAAAATCTCAGACGCCATATGAAACTACGTTTAATTTAAAAAATTTGGCGTTTTGTTGAGTCTCATTCCGACTGGAAAAAAAAGATTAGGATGATTTTTAGATATCATTATAGAAATATAATTTTTTTTTAATCCGATTTTGTAAAAATAAAAAGTAAAAATTACTTGGAAATAGAATTACAATAATAGCCAGTATCGAAAAACCATTGAAAATATTTTATTTTCAGTTCAGTTCAGACACTAGAGGACAAAATTCTTAAAAACAAAAGTAGTTTTATCTAGTATTCAGAGTTTCACATATATATATGGAAAATAACTAAAACTTTTAAAGTTCTGATTTATAAAGGTCACGTCTGAGGTTATTAACAACTTCAAATTAAATGTCAGTTTGGATTGAAGGAATACTTATGCTGAAGATTGTGACTTAATATCTAAAACGGTTAAGGAAACA
The DNA here is from genome assembly GCA_914767935.1 of Coremacera marginata. NCBI lineage: Eukaryota > Metazoa > Arthropoda > Insecta > Diptera > Sciomyzidae > Coremacera > Coremacera marginata. The sequence continues at coordinate 56,823,084 of OU612044.1, forward strand.
TGACCGTCTAATGAGTAATTTTTTAAAGAAAAAATTTAGGATAAAATAATCTAAATTTTCATCATTTTTTGCAGGATGGGTAACTTTATGTTTCAATTGAAAAATAATAATTTCCTTATTTTAAAATATCAAATAATGAAATTGTTTTTGTAAAATGTGTGGACTTAAAACTTTAATAAACATCCTTCAATCGGCATCTCTTCTATACAAGTAGGAAAAAAAAATTTCTGAAATGCGATTTTTTTTTAAGATTACCTACTTCTAACGATTTTCACTGGTATCAAAAAGTGTAAAGTCCATAAGTTGGCGAAAGATGGAGAAAACAAAAATGAATGAATTTATATTTGTTACTTTTGAATAGGAACCGACAGCCATAACTTCAGGCAAGGCATCCAAACTCGCTTTGTGTTAGGCTTGGATTGGTCGATTACAGAGTTTTTGATTAAATTTTTGTTTTTTTTTAAAAGCGCTCTAAAAATTTTTTCCGAAAGTGTTCATTTACTTCCAATTATCTTATTTTATCAAAATCCGAAGAAAACCGTAAGAGGTGTTTACCTTCTCATATAAGCATGCAACTGGCGCACCGTGGCAACTTAATGAAGGTGACTCCTAACTACAAGACTCTGCATTAGATTTTTGTGAATAATAAAGATATTGGTGATTTTAGCACATCAAATCCTTGTGAAAGTGTACAAGATACTTTCACCAGATACTTACTTTAAGAGCCGTATTGTTCACCTCTGGATATTTAACGCTATCCAGGCAATAACTTATCCAGGGCTTAAAATTTAACCAGAGGGTAAAATCTCTGGATAAAAATTGGTATTGTTCACCTCTGGATAGCAACTTAACAGGTCTGGATATCTTATCGGCTGGTTAGTGATTTTTCCAGTTTTTTTCCAGCCAAACGTCAAAGTTATCCCGAGATTTTGACAGTCTGTCATATATTTTAATTAGGCTCTGTGCCATTCGAAAAATGTTCACTCGCAATATGTGCCAATGAGGGATTTTTACTGCTGCGTTTTGTAAATTTATAGCTTATTGTTTTTTTTTTTCATAAAATTGGCAACAATATTTTTCTGCCGCCCAAAAAACATATCAGCAATACTCTTCAGCAATAGACAATTACTTGAAAACTGTTTTGCGATTTCCTTCAAAGTCAGAAAATTAGCAGCTGCGCGGTCATTTATTTATTTTTGTTGTCTGCAACACAAAAATTCGCACGCACACTACAAAATACCAAACACAAAAAACTTTCTGCCAACCAAAAAAAAAAAAAAAAAAAACAAGTCAACAATACGAAATATGTCAAACCGCATGATAAATCTCTGGATATCTCAGTTAACCAGCCGAATTTGACTGGTTAACTTTTTCTCTAGATATCTTTATCAGCTGGTTATCCTTTGACATAAGCTCGGGATAAATGCGTTATCCATAGCTGAACAACACGAAACTACTGGAAACCTTGGAAATATCATCTGGTTAAAAATATCCAGAGCTGAACAATGCGGCCCTAAATATTTTATTATTTTATACATTTATTATTAGTACTTGTGAAAATTTTCAATACCCATAATTGCAGCAGATAAAAAATGCACATTGGTATTTTTTTTAACTATTTTTCATATTTTCAAGAAAATTTTGATTTTTCTGGATAAGCCCCAATGCATTATATTAATAATAAACACTTTACTACATTTTTTTTTTTTTTTGTTTTTAGTTTTGTATTTGTAAAAAATTATTTATTGACATAAATGTAATGTCTTTATACTTTATACTTTTTCTTTATATTAATAATACTATGAAATATATATGTTTTTATTGATTTTCGTTTTGTATGATTTTTTGTTCAACAATATTTGATAAAATAAATATTTTGTTGATTTAAAGATAATTTGTTCGGAAATTGAATAAAAGACGTCAAATTTTTAAATTTACTAGAAGAAATTTTGAAGTATTCATAAAAAAAAATACCTACTCTTTTCTTGAAATACAATTTTTTTTCCTGATTGCTCCTTGATAACGTCTTTTTAAAAATACTTTAAAATGTTGATGTTTTTTATTACAGAAAAATAATTGTAATACGTTTTTTGAGAAACATTATATATATAAACAATTTCAGATGCAGCGCAATCCCTGCAGTTCAACGGTTAACTACTGTCACCTCTCAGAATGATGGTCAATATCAGGAAAAACATAATGGTTCGAAATAATCTAATGGTTCTATTATTAAATATTTGTATGACTTACATCATTGATAACATTCGCGCAATTCCCTATAACAAGCAGCAATAAACAATTTATAGATCACTTCCCATCGACGAGTTATACTTGTTCCATACCAATTTCATATATCCGCCCTCTGGCTCTTAAATAAAACACAAATATTTTGTTGTTTTTATGCAACTTGCTTAATATATTTTCTTTTTATACTTTCTATATGTGTTGGTATTTTAATTATATATAGAATCGATTTAGTAGTTGTTTATGAAAATATTAGGAGTACCTAGAAATGTTCACACAGGATGTTGTTCTAACATAATACTAAAATAATTCTGGAAAATGGTTTTGCAACATATAACTTTTTTATTTTCATTTAATTTATTTGTATATATATTTTGATTCTTATTAAATATAAACATAAACTAAAAAAAAATTGTATCACAAGTTTATGATCAACAAGCTGTAATTAACAAAAATGTGAAAAATACTCAAATTACAATAGAATAAAAATAATGAACAAAAATAAAAAAAAAAATAAAACAATAACGGGCTTATCAGCGTTTTTTATACTGTCTGATAGTATAAAAACACACACAAATTGCTTCCAGTTACTAAGATATGCTTTCCGGATCTATTTAAAACTTATTCAATTCAAGTAGAAAAACAATGTTTTTAGTTTGTAAGGATATTTTTTTTTTTAAGTATATCGAAGGAAGAACAACGATTTTCAAAAGAGACCTTTTGAATTCGATAAACTTATAGTAGTTTTTGGAACGTATTACTGAGTTTTACTCGTAACTCAATACCTCTCAAACTATTATCGACTGTTTCGCTGCTTCTCATCACTGTAACAGTTTAATTAGATAGTAAACAAATTTTTATGAATTTAAGATGACAAAAAAAAAAAAAACCCGTGTGCATAAATTATTAAATTCTTATGATTAAATTTCTTCAGTAAACACATCACATTATTTATTTATTTTATTTGTTATTTTATAGTCTACATGAAACTATTTCTAATTGATTTAAACAAATTCTACATAAAAAAATTTAATTTTGCTTTAAAAGTTTAGATGTTGTTATTTGTAAACACGTAGTTTTAAACCTAAAAAACGTTTAATTCTTGTTTCTTCGCTTATATCTTCTCTTTGTTTTTGTTTTCTTTTTACTTATTTTTTTCCATTTTTCTTTAAGGCAAATAAAAGTTGTTCTTTCTCCGTTTTTCATTCGTTTTTATAAATTTAAAATTTTGGTTTTTCTTTTTTATTTGTTTTAACTGTATTTTCTTGTGTATTTCTATACTAAAGTTAAGTTTTGTTTTTTTTTTTTATTCTCATAATTAATAAATAGACAATAACAATGATTTTTTTTCAGTTTTATTTGATTTTTTTTCGTGTTTTTTGTTAATGTTAAATTCTTTTTTTTTTTTAGAAAAAAATCTCCAATTAAATTATACTGAATTTAATATTACAAATTGTGTTGATTTTTTATAAAAATCCTTACAAACTATCTTTAGAACTTGTTCAATGTTTCATACACCATAAATATAATTTTAAAAAATTGCATTTTTGTTTAGTACTTATTTAAATTGTTGTATTTTTGTATGTAAAGTAAGTATGTGTGGTTTTGTTTATTTGTGTGTGTGTGTTTTTTTTTATTTTTATTTTACCCATAGTGGAACATTCTTTTATATAATTATAATTGCTATTGATAAATATATGTATATATATAAATTAATAGTAACTAGAAAATGTAGGAAAATCTTTAAAGTTTTTGATTGTGGGATTAATTGTAATATATAATATTTATATGTATTTAATTTTTTTCGAGTTTAGTTGCTTGCTCTTCTTCTTGTTGTTGTTGTTGTAGTTCTTGTTGCTGTTTGCATATACAAGAGTATCTATATATATATATATATATAAATGTATATAGTTAAGGTCTGCTTATAATGGACGGAAAATTAACTAGGCATTATTATGTATTAAAAAACTGTAGATTGTGTATTTCATCAATGGCGGATGGTGATCACCTTACTTGGCTTTTATCTGAAAAAAAACTCCAGAATCCACCATTGGCATGTTTCCTTATAAAATACGTTTTAATTTGAGATATTAAGACTATTTTTTAAAGTAAATGATGAATAAAATCAAAGAGTCTCAGAAATAAGTTTGAGAGGGACTGGATTGAAGATCTTCGAATGAAACAGGTGAAAGAAAGAGAGGCAACGAAGAGCTCGATAAAAAATAAGTGCCTCAGGTTATGGAAGAGATTGCAATTAAGCAGTCAAAGTTTATGAAGAACTTTTACAACTACCATGAAATGTGAGCGAAAATTCGTAAATACTGTGAATAATTGGAGTGTCTAGATTCCGTTAATTATAACCAGCCCTTAAAAATATACAACTACAAATACGTAAAGTTTGTATGTGTGGGTGTTTTCATTTATATTTTAGTATGAGTGTGAGTGTATCTCTGTGTTTATCTGAAATTTGTGTACCTTGAATATTCTTTTTTTTTTTATTTAATGTGTGTCTCAACTTTTGAATGCTTAAATTTTTATGGGTTTTGTTGTATTTAAACTTAGTATCTCACTTTTTTATTCTTTATAATTTATTTTTTTATTTAATTTTAAAAGATCACATTTCAATGTTTTATTTATTTTTTTTTTCATATTACTTAGTATAAATATATATATATATATGTAAATGATTTATGTATATTCAGTAGTTCATAAACATATACGTTTAATAAAAATGGTACAATATTTGTTAAAAAAAATAAAAAATTACAGGTTTCGATTCACCGAATTATATACTGTGCACTAAACACACTCTTGAAGGTCATTTAATAAATATAAAAATCAGGAAGAATTATTTGATGACAATTTTGTTTTTGCATTTATTATGAATACAATTTCAAATTTCAAAACAGATCATAGTGTTTTTTTTTATCATAACAAAAAGAAAATCTATGTTTAAATTTATAGCATTTTGTGTTCATTATTACTGTATGTATTTAAATTGTTAATTTTACGGTTTTGTTGTTATTGTTTGTAATAAATCGTTGTTGCAAAAATAGGACGTGACTGTATTAGTTATTTTTTTATAAATATTTGTGTATATATTTTATAAATATTCAATATATTTAATTAAAATTATTTTTTTCAACTATTTCGTCTATTTTTTTTTCGTTTTGTTTTTTGTTGGTTTTGTTTGCATTGAAAAAACACTGTAACTCTTAAGTTTAGTTTTAAGTTTCTTTGCATTTTAGTATGGAACACTATTTTTTTTTTGTTTTTAACTGCTATTTTTAATTTTTCTGACAAATTAAGGTATTTCCATTTATTAAATATTTTATATTTTTTGTTTCCGTTATGATATCATGCATTTAATCAGAAGTTTTATTTTACAAACGATCTGAACATTATCTAAACATGCCCTTTCAACTGTCACTATATATGCATATATATATAGATATATGTATGTATAAATATATATTTGTATGTATAATGATAGCACACATGTACCTATATTTAAACGATGTATTGTGAAATCTTTTTCGATTTCTTTAAATTTTTTTATATTTATTTTCAAGTCTTGCTAAAAATGTATCTTTAATTTTAAATAACTGTTCAAATTTATTAAAACTAGTTCATTGTTTTTGTTTTTATTTTTATTGTTGTATGTATATATGCATGTATATATTTTTAATTATATATAAATAGTATATGTTCAACCTTTATATGACTGATGTTTTGTTTATTTTATCTCATATTGTCAAAAAACATTGTAACTTTTTTCCAAGTTAAAAAGTTTTCTGTTAGAGTGTGTATAATTTTATTAGGTCTGCAGTGCTACTGAAACTATTGAAACTGTTGTAGTGATTGTGTAACTATAACTTTGTTTTCGTTTGTGTCATTTTTTTATCTTATAAATTTTGTCCACTACGTTCAGATAGATGTTAAGGGGAGTTGAGTTCAAGATGAGTAAGAGTAGACTGTTGGTGAAAACATTTCATAATTGTGTGTAGGTGTAGAGAGTAAAAGAGTGATGCATAAAAATGTAAATTTTTAATGAAATTCTAATAGAGGCTTATTTAAGTCAGTTTTTCAGAGGAAGTATTTATCAAATTCTAAAAATGAAAGACATTCACCTTCAAAAAAAAAAAAGGCGACTATAGAAAAATTTTAGTTAATCATTCGATATGAGTGAAATCAAGGATGAAGCAAGGTGAATATGATGTTAAACTCGAGTTGATTTTTCTCGTATACTGTAGACGACTTAAAAATGGGAAGATTTGTTAGTTGTGTAAATTTTGATTCTTTTCCTGAATACCTTAGCAACTTCAAACTCGAATCATCAAAGAGTTGGTTAAATTAAGTGAAATGCATAGTAAAGTGATGTGGTGAAGACGTTAGCTACCGCATGTTGCGAAGATTTGCGTTTGAAGCCGTTAGTATAGATTTAAAATTGGTGTTGAAGTTTTGATTTTTGCTGCTGTCATTGGTAGTAAACTTTATAGAGATTGTTTGAGGAGTGTGTTTATAGTAATGAGTAGTGAGTAAATATTTCTGGTGAAAGTGGTGAGCATTTGGAGGAAAAAGGGAACAGAACTTATGAAATTACTGGCTTATAATAAACTGCGTCAATGCACTTTAAATATGAATTCTTTGTTAAATTTTGTTATCTACTGCTTTTAAGTTGTTTTTATTTTTAGTTAGTTTTTTGTTTAGCTACTTTATTCTTACTACCACATTCAAAACGTTTACTTTAGTTTGTTGTTGATGCTGTTGTTGTTTGTTTCACTAAGTCTATAAATAAAATCTAATTTCAATAAAAATGAATACTTAACTCGCTAAGTTTTTTAATAATTCCATACAATTCTTGATGTGATGATGATGTTGTTGTATTTATGTTGCTGATGCAGTTGTGACGATCGCAACGTGTTGCGTTGTTGCAATAGGCTGAAAAAAATGTTGCTGCGGCGTATGTTGCTGCAAGTTCTGGAACTTAAGCAGCTGTTGTTGGGGCTGCTGTTGTTGTTGTTGCTGTTGCTGCTGCTGTGCTGTGGCTGTTACCGTTGTGGGATAGATAAATGTCGGATTGCCAAAGCTGTCGCCCGCTGCTGCTAGTATCGGAATGCAGTTGGCGTTGTAGTCATTGCTAAGCACAACTGCAGCTGGTGTCGCTGTGGCGGCTGTCTCGTAATAAGTTGCTGTCGCCGGTATAGCAATTGTTGCTGTTGCTTTCATATATTGTTGTTGCTGATGATAGTTGCTCACTGCTGTTGGAGTGGGCATTGTTGTTGTCGATGTTGTTGAATGCGTGGTGGCTGAGGATAGCGTGGGTGATGCGGCAATCGATGAATTACCTGACGAAGAGGCAGATGAGGATGCATATGATGGTGCATATGAAGGAGTAGCGTAAGCTGAGTGAATGTTGTAGGTGTGGCGCTGATTGAATTGTAATGGATGAGTTTGTTGTTGGTGTGATGGTGAGTGTTGTTGTTGCTGTTGTGTGGTATAGAATGTCGTTAGATGGTTACTATTATTATTATTGTTGCTGCTACTATTGTTGTTGTTATTATTGTGGTAATGCTGTAACGCATAGTGGTGTTGCTGTTGTTGGGGCTCAATTATTATTAAATTATTGTTGATATTTGCTGCTGCTGTTGTTGCTAGTGTGGAATCAATTGTTGTTGTTGCAATTATCGAAGACATTTGCTGCTGTTGCTGCTGCTCAAGTTCAAAAAGTTGCTGCTGTTGATGGTGCTGCTGCATAGTGGATTGCAATTGATTTTGTTTGATGTCGCTACTATTGCTGTTTTTGTTGTTAATAATGGCCGCCATGACATTGGCAGGTGGCAGCACAACCGGGATGTGGTAGTATTTACATTGTTTTCGTCTGCACTGACCATTGGCATGATCGCGACACACAGCCACACGTTGATCACATACTTCAACCTTATCGTCTGCATGAACCCAGCGAGTCATCATAAAGAGTGAGGAAGGTAATAAAAGAAATCAAAAGAAAAATATTTCAATTAGAAGAGAAAATGTTGTTGCATCTAACAGTCAATAACAACAACATAGAACCAACGCATCTTGAATAGAATCATTTATTCGAGGACTGAGTTTCATGAAATATCGAAAATTTTCGAATGTTTTTAGTTATGCTTTTGGTTTCAGGTTATTGTTAGAGTTGACTTAATTATTGCATTATTTATAAAAAAGTGTTTTAAAAAGCCATAGTAAATAAAAAAAATTATTATAAATAAAAGGAAAAATATACATATACATGAAATACTGTTCATTTTGTATAGTTTATGTTTTGGGTATATGACACTATTTCTGCTCTTGTTTTCACCGTAATGTTTTATTTTTTAGCAACAATTTGAATATTAATGCGAACAAAGATATAAGATTATAATTTTGAAATAGCGTTTGTATAAATGAAATCAAATCTACACGTAAGCAAAATTATGTGAACTACTTTCTCATATTTTTAGAGTCGAGAGTGATAAAGTTGAATAAAGCTTCAAGTTTTTCGTATAAAATACAAATAATGTTCATACAAATAATGTTTCGTCAAATATTGTCAGAGATATTAAAAAACATTTTAAAAGGAAAGTATTTTATACAGTTCTATTTTGGTGAAACTATTGTCTTTATAAATAAGATTTTTTTTACTACCATGGATAATGTAACATGATTTATTATGCTTAAGTGATCAACTAATGCATCATAATAACTTAACTTAAGAGGTCATAATCAGAAGTCATCAAAAGAAAAATTCTTGAATAATATCCAAATTTTAAAACGGAAACTGTCTAATAAACGGAAACTCTAATAGTCAAATGCTTAAAAATTAAATCATACGGGATAAAATGGACGGAATGGGTTTTGACATTACAAATTGAAAGGCAGATTTTGCTTGTCTAACCTTTGAAAGAATAAATATCACTTTGACTATACCATCTTCTTCGTAAAAATCAATATTTTATATTTCTTAAAAAGTTAATTTCAGCAATACACATTACATATTTGGATGGACCTTAGCTGCTGCCTAACCCAAATTCAATCCAGAATCTATTCGATCATAATCCGTAAACATGACCAATGAAACAACGTGACAAATTTTTTCAATTTGTTTGGTTCACTCCTTTTTTTAGCCATTCTTAAGGAGTGCTTCTAACAGGCCCTTTAGAGCAGGGAGAGTGCAAGACATGAGAATTTTCCCATTTCATATTAAAATGTAAATGGGCTTGGCTACGAGTTGGGTAGGCCTCCGACATCCGCTATACTCCGACATAGCGCTTCGAACACCTGCCAATGCCTACTGGAAAGTAGAACTAGTATTTGTAGGAAAATTATAGCTGTTGTACTGCCTTTGTTAGCAAAAAATCAGGCCGTATAAAAGCGGTCGCCGGAGCAGCGGGGATGTCATGTGTCTTGCCGCCAAAAGTAGCAATAAATTCATGCCTTCGTTCGAAGAGGCCTAGCCTTATTGTCTCCTCAGTCGATTTCCGTGTGTCTGTTTGTCTGTCGACATGATTACAGCCGTAATTTTAAAACAATCGCGATGATATTAAGACATAAGTTTATTTTTAAAGAAGGAAGATCAAGTTCGAAAATGGGCCAAATCGGTTGAAAACCACGCCGACCTCCCATACAAAGTGACTTTATTTTACCAGTAAAATATCTTTAAAATCCACAAAAATTAAAGAAATTCCTTCAAATTTGGCACGTAAGCTTTGATTTTCAATTTAAATTCTGGTTATGAAATTTGGAAAAATCGGATGAAAACCACGCCTACCTTCCAAAGCTTTATATTAACAGTAAAATCTCTTAAAAATCTGCTCATATTAAAGAAATGCCTTGAAATTTTGAACATAGGCTTTGATATTTAATATAGACCATCACTATGATATTTGGCAAAATCGGATGAAAACAACGCCTACCTCCCATACAAAGTGGCTTTATTTTAAACGTAGAATCTCTTAAAAATACACAAAAATTAATGAAATGTCTTGAAATTTTGCACATTAGCTTTGATATACAATATGACCCATCTCTATATTTGGCAAAATCGGATCAAAACCACGACTACCTCCCATGCAAAGTGATGTCATCAAAATAGGAAAACTTTCGTTAATATATAAAACATCCTGCCTGTATACACCCAAATTCCACTCACATCGTTTATCGTATATTCTTCGGTATAATGTGAAGTACTTAGACTAGAAAAGTGGGTGTGGCATTTTACTTTTAATCGAACTTCTTCAACATCGTGTGTCTGACTTCAACCAAATTTTGTACATATAATACTTGGTAGTTTGAGCAGTTTTAAGATTATAAAAGTAGGCGGTACTAGACGGGGCGCGTGGAACTTCATTTTTATAACCCGAGTGTCCGTCTGTCTGTCCGTCTGTGATCACGATTACAGCCGTATTTTTAAAGTTATCGCGATGAAATTCAAAATGTAAGCTTCTTTTTAAAAAATGGAGATGAAGTTCGAGAATAAGTCAAATCGAATGAAAACCACGCCTACCTCCCATACAAAGTGACTTTATTTTAACAGTAAAATCTCTTAAAAATTTACAAAATCTTATCAAATGACTTGAAATTTTGCACATAGGCTTTGATATATAATATAAACCTTCTCTATGCTAGTTGGCAAAATCAGATGAAAGCCACGCCTACTTCCCATACAAAGTGGCTTTGTTCTAAATGTAAAATCTCTTAAAAATCCACAAAAATTAAAGAAATATCTTTAATTTTTGCACATAAGCTTTGATATATCTATATTTGGTAAAATCGGATGAAAGCCACGCCTAATTCCCATACAAAATGACGTCATCAAAATAGAAAAACTTTCTTAAATCTATATTACTGAATTACATCGGGTCTGTATGTACCCAAATTGCGCCCACATCGTTTATCCAACCCAAACATATATTCTTCGGTATAATATGGATAATACATTAGAAAAGTGGGTGTGGCATTTCACTTTTGATCGAACTTCTGTCAAACCTTGTGTCTGACTTCAATCAAATTCTTCACACATAATCCTTGGTAATTTAAGCAATCTTAATTTTATAAAATTGGGCGGTAATAGACAGGGGGCGTGTCACTTTAATTTTAGACTAGCTCTATCTACACCGTTTATGTGATTTCAACCAAATTTCTTACATATATTCATTAGTACAATGAGAAGTTGTAATCCTACAAAAGTGGGTGGGATTGGACAAGGGGCGTATCAATTTAATTCTAAACAAGCTCCTTCTACACCGTTTTTGTTACTTCAACCAAATTTCGCAAATATATTCTTTGGAATAATGAGCAGTGATTTGTCTACAAAATTGGTCCGAATTAAACAAGGGCGTGCCACTTTCATTTAAATCGAACTGCTTCTATTGCTCTTGTCCAACTTCTTCCAAATTTTCCAAATTCTTTAGAATAACGAGCAGTCAGTAGTCAAGAAATTTGCGTGGAATTGAACGGGGCGCGTGGCACTTTAATATTAAACGAAATTATTTTACACCGTTCGTATGAATTTTCACTCTATGTGGCAGCTAAGAGTAAAATAAAATTAAGCGTATGACACAAATATTTTTGCAGATTATGCATAAACATTTTAAAGACGGCTAAAGACTTTGGAAGTACTTAAATACGGCTGCGGGGGTATTTTAGCTTCGGTACCCTGCCGAAGCTCCAACCCTTCCTAGTTTTTCACATGAAAAAAATACAGAATAGTGTTAAAAGTATACTCAAAAATGTACAAAAGGTTTTACTCTTAAAAATGTCCCAAAAAAGTGTTTTTTTTTTTTACGCAGAAACCCTTAAGGCTCAACCAAGTTATGTGTAAGCAAACAAATGTATCAGAGACAAGTTAACGATGAGTACGATTAATTTTGAACAAAACTCGAAAAAACACTGCCATATATTCAACAAGAAACAATGTAAGCACCAGGAAAAATTCAATATGAACCAATTCAAACAAATTGACAAATAAAAATTATTTTGTTTTCATCGAAAAGGGTTGCCAACACTTTTTACAAAAATTATGTTGTGAGTGTTTATAACTTTATTAAACTTTTACAAGGCTGAAATCAACAGCGAAATTTACGCAATTTTGCTAAGATTGCCTAAAGTATAAATTTTCAAAAAATTCCAATGATATGATTTTATAATTCGGTGTAAGAAATATGCCAATCAAAATTGAAATTATTTATAATACAGTTTGCAACCCTATTCTGCTTAGCAAACTACGGAGTCGAGCGCTCTCACTCAAGTTTTCAAAAGTAAACGCAAATTGAGAAACTTAACGAAACAAATGCTTACGCCAAACTTGGATAGTCCAATACAATGTCATACAAGTACGTACTTTTTCTCTCTTGCTTTTGTTTACTTATGCATAACTTGGTTCTGCCTTGAGAAAGGTATAAAAATATGTATAGTCAATAATTGGAAAAAATTCATATGACTCAAATTCTATTTTATCCCTATAGGAACAAACTAACTTGTTTTTAAAAGCAACTAATTAAAAAACTAATTTAAAAGCAACTAGTATATGAACTACTTTGAATTATATTGAGGCGGCATCCACTTCAATTCTAAATAGTTTTTATTGCATTATATATGGAGTAATATAAATACTACTTTAAAACAAGTGGTTGATAAACTACTTTGAATTATATTAAGGCGGAAACTACTCTGATTTTGACATGTTTTAATTTTTTTTGGACTACATGTTTGTATATATTTAACCATGTTATTTCATCAAATATTATTTACTTTAGGCTTCACTAACATTTTGTTTCAAAAAAACATATTTTTTTATTTACGACATTGAGCTGCAAGACAAACGTGGTAAACACACTTTAAAACTGATAGACTGCCTCAAAATCCTGTGAAACGATTAAAAATTCTTTATTATTTAAGATTTTCAAATTATAAACTGGTAGTGTATAGCAAACATTGGACAATTTGGACTCTGTACGGAAATTGATGCATTGCTTAACCATTCAGCAAACACCTCATCACTTCAGTAGTAAAGACGCACACCTTTCCTTACGTAGCGTCGAGTCTGCGACATCACTTCATTGCGATTGACACTTAAAATAAGCACTAAGCAAAATATCGGTGTGTCCATCGACCAAGATAGATGGTTGCAAAGCGTGGAAAATCCCGCCGACATGCTTGTTTAGCTCATATTTTGAAATGAAGCATCAAAAAGCTGGCTCGTGTTAAATAACAGGCGCAGTATCCACACAATACCGATCAATTTGATCGGCACCTTCGCTCATGTACCCAGGCGGTAGCGTGCCCGTTTTTGGAAACTGCTTCCGTAAACTGCATTCACGTAATGAATTTATGTATATATTTTTAATATATACACAGCCAAATAAGTGATCTCTTTGATGTATTTTTATGCTTTTATATTCATCTTCAGTAAGTGGAATATTAACTAGTTTTCAATTGATTTATTTTAAAGTAGTTAAAAATAATTAAAATTTAACTAATTTAACAAGTAGTTGAAAATATATGCAGACGAAAGTCAATTGACTTATTTAGCGGACATCACCACATAAAATATGTTAGTTCGTTCTATGGAAAAAAGTCAGAATTTCAACTAGTTGTGGTTGACAAAAAACTACTTTATCAACTACTTTTAAATTAGTTGATTTTCCTACAGGGATATGACTGGAAAAAATTTGTGTCTATGAAAAAAAATAAAAAAACAAAGGCAAAGTGCGGAATCTATGTGTAGATACGGCAACTTAGGTAAAAATATATAGACATGGGACCAAAAATACGGGATTTTTATTTTATAATCTTAAAGAGAATGGATGACTTAGAAGGAAAATATAATAAAATGCATTCTGATTTTCATGCTAGATGCCGCACTCTTCCTTATGACGGCAGTGTATGTATAGCCTTTTTTTAGTCTTTTCTTGCCTTTCTTAATTTTGTGGAATTTTTTGATTAAGTGAAATATCTAACAAAAAATAAATTTATAGACATATTGCTTAAGAACACTTACGAACACGTATTAACACTGTGCAACCCTGTGCTCTCAAAAGAACATATTTGGAAGGACTTTGGTACAGAAGGTACAATCATTAAATAAAAATAAAAAATCTTTGCAATTTTTATTTCCATTTACTAGATATCTTAACCCTCTAATGCCACATTTTTTGTTTGAGCTCCAAAAATCAGATTAGACTAATTTGTTGAAGAGAAATACGAATCTGAGTTTTGTTTTTCGTTTTGATACTTTGTTCGTTTGTTACAGGTGATATGTCGATTCCGCCTAGAAGCGGGCTTGGGCATAAGCTCAGAAAATAAGCAGAGAAGTGTGATTAAGATTTCAAATAGTAAAACAGGTATTTATGAAGTGAAAAATTTCCTACTCACCAGTATTTTTTTCACTTTGATATTACTTCAATTAATGTGTGTTTTAATTGACTAAAAAACAATTTTTTTGAAAATGAATTAAATTCGTTAAATTATGATGAAATTAAATTGAAATAATTGTCAAACGGAGCATGCAAGGCCAAGTCGTAAAAACTGAAATGTGACTTGTTTATTCATCTACACTCCAAAGAAAACAATTTGAAAATTTTTCCATAGATTACGCTTTTATATCGATTGGCGTTAACCCCGCCTGGAGGCTATCAGCAATGCGATATGCGATTCTGGATATGAAAACGTCGAGGAGCCGTATGTAAGCAAAAAAATTAGGTTTGGTCAGAATTTTTGAATTTATTGATATTTTAAAATAAATTGCAAAAATTTCAGACATTATACGTATAAGCAGAAAATACAAAGCACCTGGTTGACCGATAAATATTTCAAAAGTGGATAGCAGTTAAGGACGACTGCATCACCTGTAAAAACTGCTACTGCATATTACAACCGGCTTAATTTCCCAGGCAAAAAGGATAAACATATTCAGGCCATTGCTCCTTTCAATACCGGAATGCAGTCCTCTCCCTTTCCAGCCAGTTAAAGTAAAGTCCGTTTCGTATGTATATTCACAGACACATTTATAATAAAAAAGATATTGTAAACAGTTCTAGCCTTTTTGTTAAGAC
The DNA here is from genome assembly GCA_914767935.1 of Coremacera marginata. Taxonomy (NCBI): domain Eukaryota; kingdom Metazoa; phylum Arthropoda; class Insecta; order Diptera; family Sciomyzidae; genus Coremacera; species Coremacera marginata. Next base: position 56,838,404 of record OU612044.1, read on the forward strand.
GTCTAGCCTTTTCTAGCCATTTTTTAAAGCCCATCTAACTATTTTCCCCAAAAATTTTTGGCAGCACTAATTAATATATAAAGCTTAACTTGTTTTGTTTGGTTTTGTTAATAAATAAATTCTTATGCTTTAATAAAAAAAGTTTCTGATGATTATTGCTTTCCATATATTGAGTAAGAAAACTATTGGAACAAATATTTTGGTGGGATTTTATGCGGGTTTTTCGTGGTGTAATTGGTGGGATAAACGGGTCTTAATCGGGATGCGATCAGGATTTTTCACTAAATCAAAATCACATCACTGGTTGAAACATTCAATATGATTTGAATTTATAAATACAGTTAGTGCTTAAAAAAGCAATAATTTTATGACTTGCTATTTTGACTGCAGCAATTTAATCAGGTTTCGTGTTGGTTATTTTGCAACGTGTTTTGCCACTAGTTGGTTATAAATTTATTTGTGGCAATAAGCAATAATCGCGTAAGTCGACTTAAGACAGATCTGAGTTATTGATGTACAGTCTGCAAAATAATTATGTGACTAAAAAACGTACAGCGTTTTTATCCTATTCCTGTCACGCTATCTAAATAACGTAAACTGTCACGGTGTGACTTAGAGGCACTAAAACAAAATATATAGTTTATTTATTTTGTCGAAAAAAGAAAGTAGTTTAATATATGTGACTTAGAAACATTTATACAAAATATATAAATAGATTATTCATTTATTTAAATTAAAAATAATTAGAAAATTAAATATAAAAAAAATGTGTCGATTTTAACCTAACTACTGATTTATACATGATAGGCAAACCGGACTTTTCCGTGAATCCTCGTTACATACGGGTTTCTGACAAATACCATATCATTGCTTAAGAGATCGTCCTTTTTTGTAAGTGCAGCAGTAACATCGTAGTCTTTTTTTATTGTTAACCGTTAATTTTATTGTTAATTTTTTATTGTTATTCTCAGAGTCACTACGTAACAGCTAATGTTATTTTTGATTATTTTCTGTAATAAGTAAATATTATGAAAAGTTATAAAAAAAGTTCTTTGTGTATTACAGAAACAGAGTGACCAATAATAAAGTACATTCAACTTATTTTGCTTTAAAACAAGTTTTAAATCATTTATATATTTTTTTTTTTTTTTTTTTTTTTTTTTTTTACATGCAATAACAATAGAGTTCAGTTACTACAGCTTTATCGCACTTCCTCAGCATTAACCCATCTAAAGCCACTACCCAGTAATCATTGAAAAAAAATATCAATGTTATGGATACCCGTGACCACAAACAAGTTAATGTGGGAAAAATTTACCCACCAATAAATGGGTTGGGCTCAGGGACAACACAAGACGTAACAACTAACCATGCGTATACATAGATCTAATTACACAAATAATTTTAATCTACTTTTGAGTTGACCTTTTGACAAATTAACATCAAAAACGCTACAATTGTTTCTTACAATTGTTATCTTATATTGGTTTGAAATTTAATAGTGACCCAAAGACACGCGTGCAAGTAACGGAAAAATGTAAAAAAAAAACAAAATGCCCATTTTAGGCCTTGAAAGGAATTTGACCGAGCTTCTTATGATCAATTGTGTTGTGTGTGTTATGCAATGCTTGAACACAAATGATCGAGAACTGAACCTACATGTTTGAGGCCGACTCCGAACGGCTTATGTTCTCAAGAAGCTTTTCATGGCAGTTTTTACTCTCTGAGATTTGCCATTGTCTGCAGAGAGGTGACGGTCGAACAGAGAAATTAATTCAATTGAAAAAGCTTTCTGTGTCAGATGGGGGATTGGAACCTGGGTTCTCTGGCGTATAAGCCACACACTCTACCACTACGTCACGGCCGCCACTGTAAAATGTAAGTATGCAGAAAAATTGGTTGCTGTCTAATTAAGAGGTGAAATAAGAATTTGCTTGTCCTTTGCTTTCAAAATTTACTGTTATCTACAAAACTTGCAGTAAGCCTTTACTCTACAAAAGGAAATGATTATATGAGCATCAGTAACAAAGGTCTGCAAATAATGGGGTTGCGTTAGTATTGGCCAGCTGAGGGTCGTTCCCGAAGTAATTTTTTGCGTAAACTCCGAATTTGTGCTCAAAATTGGCTCACCTTGTCAGGATATTGAGATTATTGAGGTTATGTACACGAAAAATTGCTACTTTTGAGGTTGGATAAAGGATGCACAAAATTTTTTAAATTATATTATTTTTATTTTTTTTATTTTTTTTTTTATTTTATCAATCAGATACATATGGGAATTCAATATAGAAATAAATGATCCATTGCCCTTTAAAGGCTCTAGAGGAGCTAGCCTCATTGGCATACCTTCATTAACTTTACATATTCCTTATTATATTTCAATTTAAAATGCTGAAAAATATTTATTATATCAAAAAAAAAAACCTCTTACGATTATATACATGTTTACCTGTTTGTTTTTCTTAATACATTTAAAATACTGTTAATATTAATTATAACAAAAAAATATTCTCGCCAATATTGTTTAGCAAGTGTTCTTTAACTTTTTTTTAGAATGCGCCTACTGATGTAGTGTTTTTACAGTCCGCTGGTAGGTTGTTGTAAGTCGTTGGCCCTGCATGTAGATATCTTTGTTTTGTGGCTTCTAGCCTGCATCTAGCCGCGACTAGATTGTTGAGACATCTGGTATTGATGCTATGCGTAGGAGAGGCAAGCTGAGTTGTATTGTAGTTGAAGTTGCGGATGTTTTTGAACACGTTAATCCGTAGCTGGTATTTATTTAAACCTTTTATTGGCAGCAGCGATCTAAAGTTTGTCGAATACAGTAAATGACTGGGGTATCTCCTCGGCAATTGGAAGATTTGTTTGATCGTTTTATTCTGTTGTCCTTGTAGTTTTTTTAACTCGACGGTATTTTTATAGGCCCAGCTCATAGGCATATAAGTAAGATGAGATTGGAATAGCGAAACATACATTAAGAATTTTGTTTCCGTAGAAAGCTTATTTTTAAATTTATACAGCAGTCCGAGTCCATAAGAGAGCTTGCTCTGAAGATTTACTATATGGTGGTTCCAAATGAGATTGTTGCTCATCGTAATTTCCAGGAATTTGACTGTTTTCTCCTCTGCGATTTCCGTTCCATTTACTGTGAAAATAAAGTTTTCGTCCACATTGCTGCGTGGTGAAAATATTATGAATTTTGTGTTTTTAGCGTTCATAACAATTTTGTTGAAGTGAAAGAATTCCTGTAGCATTGAAATGTCATATTCCAAGTGTGCTCTTAGAACTAATCTACTTCTTGTTGGGTAAAACAGAGCGATGTCATCCACGAACAAGAATAGGTTGCCATTTAACTCGATATTTTTGATATCATTAAAGAAAATAAGGAATAGAATCGGTCCAAGCACACTCCCCTGACGAACACCACAAAAAGCTTTTCTGCTGCGCTGCGAAGCTTCTCGTTCAATACCGATTGGTACCTATCCTCCAAGTAGCTGCTCATCAAGTCCAGTGTTTTGCCGCGGAACCCAGCATATTGCAGTTTTTGCAATAAGATGTCATGGTTGACACATTCAAATGTAGGTCAATAAATAAACCTCCGACTTCCATGCAGCCCCGATCTAGAGCAGAGCAGATGTCGTCCACAGCTTGCGTCAGCGCTGTTTGCGTACCGGACCCCTTCCTAAATTCTACTGTTGGTTAAACAAGAAGCTTATGTTTTCCAGGTGTTCCCATATTTGGTTTTTTATTATTTTCTCTACCACGTTGTTGAGAACCGGCAATGTTGCAATCGGCCTGTAGTTTTGTGTTTTTGTTTTGTCACCTCCTTTAAATATTGGCAAGATTTTTTGCAATTTTACTTTTTTTTGGTATTTACCTGTTTTTAGCATAATGGAGAAGAGCTTAGCTAGGATGCATGATATGGACGAAGATGAGCTTTTTATTTATTTAATATCATCGATTCCGGCAGCTTTATTTTCATTTAGATTCTGTATAATATATTCTATCTCAATTCGAAGGTAGGGCTTGACTCACGTAGGGTTAAAAGATGTCGAGTTTCATTCTATAGTAGCAATCAAGCAATATTTTCCTGCTAGCTTTTACTACATTGTTAATACATCGCAAGCGATTTGTCAAGTCATTCCTGAACGGCTGTCTTTTTAATTGCTTAAAAAAATTTTTCTTTAAAGCTACCAACGAAATATAGTTTCTATTAACCCATGGATACATTAAATAGCGAATATATTTTTGTGTGGTTTTTATAAATTTCTTATTCTCCAGTGCACTTGAAACTGTAAATTTTATCATATAGACAGTCGGGTTCCATTAAATCATCCCGCTCGTTAGCAACAAGAGCGCTTAGTCAATGTCTAACTTTATTTTTTCAAAGTCGTACACTGTTTTTTCTTCGGAAATATATTTTTGTTGCGGGCAATTAGTACTTACAGTGCAGAGAACTAACCTGTGGTCACTTAACGAGCATGGCATAGTCGCTATGTGCAGCTTGTCAGAGCCGATGTTTGAAAAGACATTGTCAATTGAGGAGTTGGAGGCCAATCGTGTGACTAAATTGTGGCAGATGTGTGCGCTCTCTATTCAGGAGAGTCTCTTAAAACATCAATATTGGAATCGCCTACTAATATAAAGCTTTGAGAATTTAAGCTACAACCTTCTAATTGACATTATACTATGAAGTAATACTCTTTCCCTTTAAAATAAGCTCTAAAATGGTGATTTACGATGATTTATTCAAAAAATATGGCCATTTGAAGAAAACATCCATAAGCAAAAATGTATGACAAAATCTAGGTACTGCACATTGTTGCTTGCGGTCGTCTTCTTCAAATGGCAATAGCTTTTTAATAAATCATCGTACGGCACCATTTTAGAGCTAATTTTAAAGGGAAAGAGTATTAGTTCATAATAGAATGTCAATTAGAAGGTTGTAACTTGAATTCTCAAAGTTGGCTTTATCCAACCTTAAAAGTAGCCATTTTTCGTGTACATAACCTCAAATATCTCAAAATCCTGACATGATGCGCTAATTCTGATCACGGATTCATATTCTATTGCAGAATGAAGGCTTACTGCAAGTTTTGAAGAAAATGGTAAATTTTGAAAGGACAAGCAAATTCTTAGTACATCTAATAATTAGTCAGCAACCAAATTTTCTGCATACTTACATTTTACCGTTACCGTACGCTTAGTTGTACGCTTAGAACGTTGTACGTTTTTTAGTCACTTTAAATTTTTTCGCAGACTGCAGCTGTGCTCTTTGAGAATATATTTATATACACATCAAATTTGAAGCTTCTAACATGATCGTAGCCAAAGTTTTGATGTAAAAACTAAAACAGCTTTCACACAACTTATATGGCGATTAAAATCTTTGAGGCAAAATTACTCCAAACAAATAAATCATACTTAAGCTGTCATTGACCATTTGTCCGCCTCTATACAAAATATGTTATAAATAATAATGTTAATAAATAAATAAATAAATAGATGGAAATAATAGTCGCACAGGAATTAAATTTTGCATATGAGTTATAATTAAGAATATAAGCACACAGAGCAAAAAAAAAAAAAAATGTAAAATGTCCACAACCACGCCTACCTCCCATAAAGAAAATAAAGAAAATTTCAATCGCCATATTTTCCTTCATATTGAACCGATTTCAAAATAGCTCGGTACGGAGATATATATTCCGTGGCCGTGGTATAGTAGGTAGAGTGTGTGACCCATACGCCAGAGAACCCAGGTTCGAATCCCATCTGACCCGAAAATTTTTTCAATTGAATTAATTTTTCTGTTTGGCCGTCACCTCTCTGCAGACAATGGCAAACCTCAGAGAGTAAAAACTGCCATGAAAAACTTCTTGAGAACAAAAGCCGTACAGAGTCGGCATAAAGCATGTAGGTCCAGTTCTTGATCATTTGTGTTCAAGCATTTCACAACACTATTGATCATCAGAAGCTCGGTCAAAGTCCTTTCAAGGGCTGAAATGGACATTTAGTTTTTTTTTTTTTTGTTTAATAGGAGCTGAGTAATATAAGCTACCAGGCGCTCGTGGTATCGCTATAGGTAGCAAAGAAAATATGGCTGCCATTTTGAAAGCAGAGCAAACAAATTCTGAGATCCAAATTCGTTGGACAACTTTTAATAAAAATATCAACTTTTTTAAAAATGGTTGAGCAACCAACTTCGGTTTTTTTAGATCCCTTCATATGGACTGACTCTTTATCGATGTCTAAATGTACGCATGAGTGTGAAATTCAAACCATAGAGCGAAATCCTCTGAAACTCTCAAATAATCCAAAACCCGTTCCATGGTTTAAAAAATTTATGAAATTTTTGTCAAAGAAGGGTTTCATCATAAAATTGAATAATTCCAAAAAATATTGGTTATTTCATGCTTCTTGAGAACATGACTATAAATGTAGGCAGGTTTTTGGGTGTAAATGTTAAAACATTTGAAACTTTCTACTTGTAAGAGTTAAGCAACTTTCTCAAAAAATGTTCGTTCTTTGTGCTCTTACTAAATTTTTCTCTGATTTAGAATCAAATTTTGATTTTCATACTTTTTTTGGCAAAAACAAAATTACTTTAAAATATTTTTATGAAAGTACAATTCAATAGTCGAAGCAACTGTTCACAAACAGCTGTCGTAGTCAATATCACTCGAAGTACTGTAAAATATTATCTGCCATTTTTACACAAATAAATTTCGCGTTTTCAACGAAAAAAATTACAGCATGCCACTAACTGCTGAGAGCAAAAATGTCTTAATTGACTACGATTCAATATATCGGCCTTGTTTTGATTACAGATACTGTTACACATAACTACTGATGTTGCTGTATCTAAATCGTTATTTCTTGCTTACAGCGTTGCTTTTTGTGTTCGATAGGCCAAAAAATAGCACTTTGAAAAATTTTGAAAAAAAGTCAAGTTTGATCTTTTTTTATAACTTTCAATGCAGAATTTTGAGTTTTCCAATTTTTTTTTACAAAATAGCTCAACACTATTTTAAAACTATCCGTGAGGTTTTTTATTTCAATTTTGCGTTTTTGAATATTTGGGAGTTTTTTTTGTAAAAATACCCAAACTCGATATTTTCGAAAAATTGCACTTCACGCAAAAAATTGCATAGCGGCTAGATTCTTTAACATATTCGCTCAATTTTTTTTTTTTTATAGATAAATCATAGTGTAAGGCAAATATCCCTTAGAATTCATTCAAATACCTTAATATTTGAATTTTTGTGATTTATTCAAAAATAATAAGAAAATAATGAAATTTTCAAAAAAATTTCACTTTTCACTTTTTCAATCAACTTCAAAATTCTAGACGTTGGTTTTGAGGTCAAATAGAAAAATTATTTATATTGAAACTAAAATATTTCTAAAAAATCCTTTTGGGGGCCACTCTAATGTACAATCCCAATTTCCAATTTTTGAAATCTTAACAAACTGAATTTATGCATCGAATATTATGTTGTCGTTCACAAAATATTCGAGTCATGCATTTATGCTGCATTCATCTTTTACAAATCGTTCACTTACTAGATTCGGTATGCGTTTGATTTAAATTTATGTCTGATTTGTTCGAAACGAATGTAACTTAACAATCACTCGTTTCCAAATGAATGTCTTGAAAGTCAGATTAAGACTACCCGTGCAGAGGTTTAGTGTTTACACAGGTGCACTTAGGGCTTGCTACGCTTTCAGAACAGTTTCTGATGCTGCACTTGTGTTAGTCGGTTCTACCCCCATCAACCTTCTGGTGGATGAGGCTTAACCTATATTCTGCAGCGAGAGCACATCCCCGAGTAAAAAATAAACCCAAGAGAGAAGCATGAAGCAGTGGCAAACACGTTGGGATAGTTCAGAGAAGGTATGCTGGGCCCACCAGCTTATCCCTTACTTAGCTGAGAGGTGCGGTAGAAGTCACGGATCGGTGAACTTTATCTCACACAAATTCTGAGTGGGCATGATTACTTTAGAGCAAATTTGTATAAATTCAAGCATGCAACTAGTCCCTTCTGCACACTTTGATCTGGTAGCAGAGTAGATGACATTGCTCACGTCCTTTTTGATTGCCCCATATTCCACTATACTCGTATGAGAAGTGAGGCTTCTGTCCGAGTAGTCAACTTAATGCGAGTTAAACTGGACAGTGATTAGCACATTAGCCAAACACATAATCAACAACATGAGAAAACCGAGTATACCATAAATTTTCCCTGACAGACAACCATAAGTCGAACAGATTTCAGTTTACAGATATGGTGATTCAATGCGAATGATTTAGGTTAAGTGCTTAAGAATCATACAATGCATGGTGGCGCCTTTTGAAGGTAAAGGCTTCATCATTTAAAAAATAAGTCTCATATTACAAGTAACAAAAGTATGTTCAAGGTCTGAATAAGAATACACAATGTACAAAATATTAATTCTTGTTTAAAGGCAGTGGTTTGAAGACGCTGATCGCGAATCTGAATTTAATTTGTTTCGTCAATTTAGTTCTTCCACAATCGTGGTCCGTGTGGTCAATGAGGGCTTCAACGTATTATTTTAACAAATACATTCTCAATGTCCATATAAAACTATAACAATTGATGCATTCAGCAGAAAATTTTCTAAGTAGCACAACTTTCGGGCTGAATGGGATGAAGCATAAAGAGGATACGCATCTTAGGTAGGGAAAATATGTTATGCTACTTCAGCTGAGCGGCTTACGATCACTTTATTTTGACAGACAACAATGCCAAATATTAAATTTATTGGTTATTATATTATTCAATTGCTTAATATTGTCTTTAATTAAAACTATTTGTTTGAAAATGAATTTAAGACAAAAAGCATTTATTGACGAACAGCTGTTTGCCGTTTGACGTTTCGAAATAATAAACCATTCAGCAGAAAATATCACTTTATGCTACTTCGCTACCTGGGTGCTCTTTAACTTTAACAATGAAATATCTGTTTAAAAATTAAAAAAAAAATCAACTAAATTTTCACATTATTCTGGAAAATTAATATCTCGGTGGTGATCGCTCTGTCCAGATTCACTAGCTTTTCTAAATTGGGACTTTTTCGGCAGTTTCTGCCCTATCGCTTATGTAATAAGTTTTTTTTTTCGAATTACAAACTTCATTCGACGGGTTCTTGTAGAAGACCAAAAAAAAAAAAACAAAAAAACAAAAAAAAAACAAAATTGTATCTGTGTTTTAAAAGGTTAAGTTTGAGTAATATTTATATAGGTTTTAAATTAACTCTAAATTAAGTAATTTACTAGCATAAAGTGCAAGGATATTTCTAAATATATACAAAATATATACCTTTGAAATATTTTACCCTTCGATCGATTTTTTGTATGTGTCTTTTGTGCCTTTTTTTTTAAAGCTTAAAAAAAAGTACCCTTGATAGTAGTTCTTTGATAGGGTTTACATAATCTATGCTTCTTATAAAAATGCTTCTTATAAAATTTCACTGCAAATATTTGATAGTTAATATCTACAGCTTACTTCTATGGCGAAAAATAATACGTCCTTAAAAAAATCCATCATCTGATGAAGTATTCATTATACAACATCTAAAGAAAGGTTTATTGATTGAGGTGGGAGACATCATCATATGTGATGGAGAAAAATCAACAGATTCCTGCATTTTTCTTTGGCCTATTGAAAGCTTTTAAAGACTTAATTACTCGCCACACTTTGTTATTGTTTAATTATAATTTATTAACAAATATTGAATATCCATGATTGCTTTGAGTTTCAAGTAAATTTTTACTTAGAAAAGCAGTTGTATTACATATTACGGTTTTTAATTATCCACTAAAAGCTTTCTAATTACAAAATAATAAGTTAACAACAAGCGCTCGCTGACTAACCTAAAAAGTTTTCATTTGTCAAGGAATACATGAAGCAAAAGAAAATTTGGCACTTAATCTAATATTTTGAAAATAAAGCTTTACACTTGATACTCTTTTTTATTAAAGATGAAAATAACTTAAAAAGCAGAAATAAAATTTTAAATGTACGCATGCACTTACCTTCAGTTAAATGAACGAATCTACAATTTAACCGACTGCACATTGATCTATTAAAATCTTGGCACACCGGGAGGGTGTCCAGTAACTATTTTGTTTATGGATGCGGTTACGGATGCGGATGTGGGCACAGTGGTGCCACACATTTTGGGTACAAATCATAAAACAAAGAGCACAACGGCGCAAGTTTAGCCATTTTTACAAAAGAGAAGAGAGAAAAAGAGAATAAAAGAAAAAAACAAAAAAGAGCAAAAATTAGTTACATATTTTTAGGAGGATATTCTTATTTTCATTTTTTGACACTTTTGTTATCAATCAAAACAATAGAAAATAAAAATAAAAGTCAATAAATTAGAGTGTTATGCTTGTAGAAAAAAACAATTATTAAAATGCTGTCGTCATTGTATGTGTGTTTCCAGTTCTTTGCCAAAATATGTTGCATACTTTTGAGGATTGACATTTTTTTTTTTTTTGCTATATGACAGCGTGACAAAAAAATTAATTTTATTCTCACTCGACTGCTGTGTTTGAACAGAGCTTTTGAGCTTTAATGCAAGCTGATGTTCATGTTGTTGTTATTTTTCGATATCTTGATTTAACATAAAAATATTTTTGTTTTTATAGCCTGAAAGTTATGTGTGAATTTGTGCACCTCATTAAAGCAAAAATTTATACATTTATACAAATGTTTAAAGCTAAATTAAAATAATAATCCTTTTTTTCTCCAAGTATTGGCAATGCCGATAGAAGCTTTACGCTTTTAAAGATTTTACTTTTTTTAAAGCATAAAAAGCAGCAAGATAGGGTATATATGACAAGTTGGTGGTGTTAAATTATTTTAAAAGCTCATACATATACGAATGTTTGTTTATGTGCTCGTATTAAAAAAAAAAAAAAAACTCAAAAAATAGATTGTCTAAAAAAATGTTCTTTAAAATACTTAAATTTTTAAATATTTCATTATAGCTTATATAAATTATGCATTAAGCTTAGACGCGAATAATAGTATTCAAAATCAAAAGCTTACTAGGCTCTCTACGAAAAACTTAACAAATTCCTTTAAAAAGTTTTTTAATTATCGTTTTGCTCAGACTAACATATAAAAAAATGCTGCAAAGCTTAATATTGCAAAAGCCGCTCAAAATAAAAAGCTCGCTATAAGCTAATAATATTTCATTTTTTATTTCAACTCACATTGTTTCTGTTTTTGAAATTGTCTTTCTTAATTAAATGCTTTTTTTCTTAAATTTGGTTGGGAATGATTTTGAGATTGTTTTCGCAACTCGATTGGTTTGCTTTTCGTTTTTTAACAGTTTGTCGGATGAATTATGCGGTAACAGTTACAAATCCTAATAGGCGGCACTAGAAATATAAGAGAGAAAGAGAGAAGAAGAAAATACCAGAAGTTGTTTTAATGCAGCTTTCACAAAGTTGTTTTTTTAAATAATGTTGTTGATTTCGATGTGAAATATTTTCGTATCGTTTCTAAAATTATTAATAAAAAAAAAGATACATAAAACTTTTTAGATATTCATTAAGTGGAAAAAGTTAGAAAATAAAATAAGCTATGACATTACATAAAGCTTTAAGCTTATTTTTTATGATGTGATGAAAATTTTCTTTCAATCATTATATTATGTTGGTGTTTTCCTATATAAAAGTTTGTTCACGTTTTATAAAAGAGCTTTTTTGAATTTTGAAAAAGCTTGTTTTGAGTAAGCCGGTTATACTGAGTTAAATGGCACGCAGTTTTAAATACAATTTAAGTGTGTTTCTTTCTCGCTTTTATATAAGTCAGGTTAATATTTAAACTTAACATAATGAATACAATTTTTGAAAACCAAGTTTTAATTGCAAAGCAAAGCAGTTGAGGCTTAGCAATTTAAGGTTTTAAATGGTTTTAAGTATTCTCTCTTAAGTTTATAATATGATAATATTAAGTTGATTATTTCAAAACTTCTTTTAAAGTGACGACTGTTTCATAACTAACATACAAACTAAATCTCATGCCGGTATGGGAAAATTTAAAAATTTACTCGTATATTAAGAATCGGACTGCAACTCATATAAGTTTTATTAAACATAATAATTTTCCTAAAATTAAAATCTTCTATAACCCAATTTTTACATAATGAACAGAATTTTAAATAAACATAATGAAAACTAATTCAAAAAAATTCTTTATTTCCTTGCGTTGTCCGAATTCTGGACATTGACAATTTAATTTTTTTAGTCTGAGTTGCAAATGAGGGAATTAAGCAAACATTTTGTAAAAGAATATCTTAACTAAAACATGGAATCATCTACAATAAATCCATAAATTAAAGAAGTAGAAAGTGATAGAGAGAAAGAGAGCTTAAACGGTTGTATAACAAGGCTTGGCTTTACCTAATAACGTAAATAATGCCGTTCATTAAAATCGAGCACTGAGGATATAAAATACCCGTCTCCGGACGGGCTAAGCGTTGGAATAAAAGAGAAAAGAAGCAAATTTTAATTTTTGATTAGAATAGAGTCATGACTGTATGATGGCTAAAAGCATTTATTTGCTTTAAAATATTTTGAATGTTGAAAATGTTCTTGGAAATGAATTCTCCTCTACAAGCTCGTAAAACAAAAATCAAAACAATAAAGCTCAATGAAAAAGAACAATAATGACAACATGTCAAAAATAACTTTTAGAAATTTAAACAGGCCTCAACATGAAATGACTCAAGATATGACACTCAAAATAAATAAAAAAAAAAAATAAAAAAATGCTGTAGACTAAATATTACCCAACAACAGCAACTGAAAAGCAGCAGCTACAATAACAACCTGCAACCTGTATACATATTGCTGTGACCTATAAATGTTAACCCAGTTAACAAGATGCGCGTCAACAGCTTGATAGCGTGTCTAATTCAATTAACCCAATTTTATGCCAAGGATGTGGGCGGCAAATATCAAGTGAAAATGATTTCTTTTACTAAGTGCTTAACACTGCTTCATGTTTCAAGTATAATTAAAAAATAAATAAAACTTGCTGACTTAACACTGACCAAAATCAATTTGTTTATTTCATCCTTACAAACTTATTAATTGTATTGTTATCTTAACTTTTTATGCTAATTGTATAAAGATGTATATTTTTTTTCTCTACAATCTTAAGAATAATATTTTGTGTTAATTTTTAAAAAGGAATATCAAAATAGTCATTTGTATAATTAAAAAAAAAAAAATAGTTTTCGAACGACTTTATTTGTTTCGAACGACGGTAAATTTTTGTATTCATAGTAATTGTCGTTATGATACTTTATCTTCTAATATAATCCGCTTGTCTCTACGATTTATATTTACATTTAACAAATGTTTTAATTAGTTTTCCTTAAAACTAGAGACATTTTGTTATGCAAATACAACGAAAAGATTTAAGTATAGTTTACGGCTACACGGGAGAAATGTTGTGTATCCATTTTTGTTTCAAATTGCTGCTTACTATCCCTCACTTTGTGTCTATTATTTTCAACTTCTATATTTTCAACTTCTTCGACTTGATTATTAAGCACCCCATATTCTTATCAACTTACCGACCAATTTCGACAGAACTATCAGAAATCTACTTATTTGTGGCGCAGTCAGTTGATTTATTTGGCAGTTGTCGAGTTGGTTGAAGAAAATTTTAAATATTTTTTGTACGCAACTCATCAAGTTGAAAATCCGATCAAATAGTGTATAGAGAGTTGCTGACTTAAGTATCAGCTACAGCCAAAGAAAAATTTAAATTGAATGTCAACTCATTATAATCGATTATATTGTGTGTGGCCGAGTACAAACTCAGGTCCCAACTTAGTTGTTCGGAAATTGATAAGTGCTTTTAGGTTCGAAAAATTCTATGATTTTTTTAAACACCTTTTGATTTGATGAGAAAAAATTTGTTTGACTTGTAACATTTTATTTCAGTCATTTATGCATTTTGCTGGGAACCAAATAATGATTATGGCGTAAACATTTTTTATTATAACCAATTCATATTATTGTTTTTTGAAAACACTATAAAATGAAAATAAGAAAAATAATTTTTCCAACCCAAAGAAGGAAATTTGGATGGATGAGAACTAAAGCATTTTTAATGTATGCTGATTTTTTATTGATAATGATAACGGTTTCTGGTATTTAACTATCATTTAAATCTATGCCAGCTTAAGGCAGTATTCTAGTGTTGAATTTTGAAAAAATCGATTCTTTTTTTTTGTACAGATTTTCGAAGATTAGACTATCCAAATATATCTTCCAAAGGAATTTTTAAAATCTCAATTATTTACGGAATTCTACGCTAGCGTATCGAACAATAGGCGCCTGACGTTCTTTGATTACCTGGGGATGAACAATTCCCGGTAACTCCATTTATGTTTTATACACCATAAATTCTGAAAAATCCATGAGGTCAGTGTTATATATTTTGTTGAAATATTTTCATGTTTAGAATACAGTAGAGCTCAAATTGCTCCGAGCATCATAGACGTACCTACTCTATGTGCAGTTGAAAAATAATAAATTGTGAGTGTTAATTTCAACAGTTTTTGTGTAAAATGAATAAAAAAAAATAAGCAAGGAAGCAACGACTAAAGGAACGTTAGATGACTTTGTTCATGAAAACCTTGCTCTAAATGACAATGTATTAGAAGAATTAAGCCAATATATGAAAATTTGTCTGAAAAAATTTGTTACACTGTTCTTTGGGCTCGCTTATAATGGGTTCGCTTATAAAAATGAATTGCCAAAATCATTAATCTAAACTTTTGCACCAAAACATATTCATTCTGGGGCGAAGCCAATTGAAAATGCAAAATATTTAGGTGTTAGCATTTTTTATGAAGGCTTTTTATTAGTTTTGAAAATTATGAACTCATGGGAATCACAATTGGTCCAGAAGCCCATATATTCGCTCAGAAGTACGAGCTTCTGATGCTTCCAACAAGTTAGAACTGATCGTTTATGTCCTTATATGCCTTTGACTGCCTGTAATTTTATTCAAATCTTTAAACGCGCTTTAAACCTGGACTAGAATTATGTAAAAATTTTGTTTTTTTAATATTTTTAAAAAATTCAAAACTTTGAAAAAAGGCGAGCAAATGGCTTTTTTCAAACAGCCGACACTTTGCGAAAAAAAATTTCTTTCTCTTTCCCTAGTCCGGGATATAGCGACATTCTTTCTAATTAACGTTTTTTTTCAGATAACTAAAAGGGTTGAAATCGTGTCAAGATGGAGGCACCCTTTTTTTAGCACCCTTCACTCTACCAGCATGTAACTTTTTTTATTTTTAATTTTTTCTTTCAAGTTTTTTGTGTATTATTGAAATATTGATTAACATATAATAATCAAATGGGGACTAAAAATACTTTTTAGTTTTTTTTTTATTAAATTTTAAAAAACTCCGTTTCGTATTTTCGTATTTTCTTTAAGTCTCATACTTGTACAAAAGGTTTCTGTTTTTAATTTTAAGAGGTTTTGTTTTTCGACAGGGATTAAATTGCAGTTTGGTTTGCCGTTTTATCATAGATAAACATACGGCAAAATATCTCTTGTAAATTGTGCAATTTTAATTCGAAATTGTGCTTCAGTTCAGTTGCGTGCGCTAAGCTCATTTTAAGCTTAACATAATCTTCCATCCGAGCAACTAATTTATAACGCACCTCGTATGCTCTAAGTGAGAATAAAATTCTGTTCAGTGCTGAGGATAATTTTTGACTCAATGGGCGTGTCAACAAGCAAAATTGTTGCATGCATGTCGAGTAAAGGAAATCCATGAGAGGTCTTGACGCATCATTACAGTCAAAAAAACATTTTGAGCAGGTGGAACTTTGGTGTTTTCTTCTTTAAAAATTAGGCCAGCGGGAACGTTACCGTCAACGGACGTCAATCCCAACAGGACGGTGCCTACTCCACAGGTTAGCATCATTCATGCGAGCCTTTCTGTAAAAGGAGGATGGTTGTAGATAAGAAGCATAGAGACAAAACATGTTTGCTAGCATGTACTAATCTTGTCGTAGCCTTGTAAAAGAGGGCATATCTTGGAACCTATCTTCGAGCAGGTATGAAAAGTTGGTATATTACTTAAGCACACGCCTTTGAATGTAGATCAAAATAAAGGGTTTTATGTAATCCAAACTTCTCATAATATAGTTTGGTGATTTCAGGCACTCCTAGTTTTCGGTGATGGATTTATTTATCTTAACCTAATATCTAAGTAGAATACTAGCCATGCGCAATTTAGTATAAAAATTTTCCACGCACACGGGAATCGCGCTTATTACGACTGGGTTGGTAAATAACTTAATATACAAGAGATTGGATAGATCTAGTCTTCACCCGTAGATGGAAAATGAAGGTACGTCAACTCCTGGTAGCCAAATTTGTGCAATTGAAAACAATATTTAATTTTTATTGAATATTGTTTTCACATAATAGGGCGCAGGTCTTGCTTTGTATTTGTGGAAGTGACATCCACTACGTTTGCTTCATGAATGCCTTGATGGTTTATACAAACTTGTAAGACGGAATACAGGTCTGTGTATTACTAATATTTTATTTACGCATCTTAAATGTGTTGTGAAGTGCTGGTTGCTGGTTCCATGAACTGTTGACTCAGTGGTCATAGGGCCAAGAAGAATAAAGTCTTAACGGCAGGAGTTTTCTATAAACACAAATAAAGGTGCCACATGCCATACAGCGCATCAAATAATCGGCCTATTGAAGGAAACATTTAGCGAATTCATTATTTTTAAAATGGACCTGTCAATTGGCCAACTAGATCGTGCGACTTAACGCCTTTGGGTTATTTTCTTTGAGGCTACATGCCTCAACAAACCAATAACTTTAGACGAATTGAAAGACAACATAGTGCGATCTATTTTCGAGATACGACCAACATTGTTTGAAAAAGTGGTCGAAAATTTAACTTCCAGAATGCGTAACATCCGAGCTAAAAGTGGCGCCTACATGCCCGAGGTATAGCACTAATGGCATAAAATTATCTTTCTTATCTTATTATTTTTACACTTCAAAGTAAAAATACCCTTTGCATACTTTATATCTCATACTTATCAAAATTATACAAAAATAAATTAATCTCAAATTGTCTGTAATAGGAGTTGAAACACTACCGCATGAGGAGAATTATTTTTGCTATCCACTGCGCTATCAGACAATTTGGTTTTTCTTGCTAAGCTATTTGAACAACAAAAACCAATGTGTCAATCAAAATGTGTACATTTTTGTTCCAGTTTTTCAGAGGGTAAAGAATTATAGTTTTGTAGGCTTTAATTTAAATATTTCCATAGTTTTGACAACAAAGGCGAATATTTCTTTGTTTCTAAAAAAAAAAAATAATATATATATTTGAAAAGCTATAAATTCAGAATTTAGAACACTGTGCATGTTCAAAAATGAAACAAGCTTGGGACATATCATTTCAGCAAAATTGGAGGACGCCGAATTTAATGGCGTTAGCTGTTTTTTAATCCATCGGCCCATTTTCGATAAATTCGAGTTTCAAGGTCAAGTACAGGTTAATGCAGTTTTTGTTAGAAAAACTTTTTTTATTAGCTTAAGCGGCTTTATGTCTTCAGGCATAACATTTGAAATCAATTCGGAAATAATTTTACAGACCAATTTTAATCTCAACATTAAACCCTTAGGGCGCAAATTGACCTCACAATTAAAAAAAGCCGGTGTTTCATATAAAAGCTTTGTTAAAAAAATAAAGCTTTTTTAACCTCTAAATAAATTTACTTAAAATTTCCCCATTATGTGCCCCCAAAATTTCCCCAAAAATATTGAAACCAAGTTTATTTTTATTTTTTCAAATTAATTCTTTGGTTACCTCTGCTTTTGTAAGTTCCAACAAATGTCTCCTAACAGAGCATCTACTTTTTGTGTAATTTTGTGTAATGTAAAAAAACTGTAATTTTGTGAACTATAATACTAATAGTTTTGATGGTCTGATGATTGATTGTGTGTTGGATAGTCAAACATTTTCTTTCTTATCCATTTACAGATTCCATACAGGTACTGCAACATTTATCAATGAATTAGGTCAGATTTTATTAGCCATAAGTGCAGATAATTTAATTATGCTAGGTGATTTTAACATAAATATTCTTCAGTGTTCCACCTTGTCTGATAATTATTTAATGTTGTTGTCTTCTTTTGGTCTTGAGTCCTGTATTAATGTACCTACTCGTGTGTCAAATGTATCTCAAACGTGTATCGATCACATTTTTGTTCGGCTTCGTCAATGTAGTGATGTTACTATCAGTAGTTCTGTTTCAGATATTAATATTTCTGACCATAATCTAACTTGCCTTTATTTTGAAAAAATTCATATAGTTAAATCCAAAAATCCATCTATCAACTCTTCTATACTTAAAACTGATTACAGAGCCTTAAACAGTATTCTGATAGCTGAAACTTGGGAACCAGTTTACAATGAACCAGATCCGTCCCTTGCTTACGATCACTTTATAAAAATTTTATCGGAACATACAAACAAGTGCTCTATGAGTAACGCTAAAATTCGTCGAAATAATAAAAGATTAAAACCGTGGATGTCAAACGAATTACTAAGCAAGATAAATCTAAAAAACTCTCTTCATAAAAAAATTAAGAAATTTCCATCAAACTTAATATTAAAAAATCATTACAAAGTACTCAGCAAACAAATAATTAAAGATACAACTTCGTGCAAAAATAATTATTATTTAAATGAATTTCTTAAAGTTAAGGGTGATCCTAAAAAAGAATGGAGTCTGGTCAATAACATTATAAATAGAACACAATGCAAAGAAGATATAATTAGCCTTAGGACAGATAACGGAATTATATCCGACCCTAATGAAATAGCGAATGAGTTTAATAATTTTTTTTCTAGTATTGGAACTGAGATTGTATCCACGCATGGGCTGGATAACACCTTGTGTAATTGTACAATAAATGAATACAATAATCCTTCCAGTATATTTATAGAGCCGATATCCTCCTTTGAAGTTTTTAAAATTATAATGTCTCTTAAGAATTCAAATTCCACTACTGAAAAAAGTTTTTCTTCAAATTTCATCAAAAATATTGTCTTTAATATATCGGACATCCTTTGTCACATTTTTAATAAAAGCTTGGATAGAGGTATCTTTCCTGAAGCACTTAAAACTGCCGAAATTATTCCGTTATTCAAAAAAGGTGATAAAAATATTTTGAATAATTATAGACCTATATCTATTCTACCTTCTTTCTCAAAAATTTTTGAAAAAGCAGTTAAATCTAGAATGATTAATTTCCTAAATAAGAAACATTTTTTCAATAACTGTCAATTTGGATTCAGGCAGGGATTGTCAATTGAAGATGCTCTCCTGAAATTTTGTACAAACATCTATAATTCCATAAACAAGAAAAAGGTATCTGCAGCACTGTTTGTAGATATTACAAAAGCGTTTGATACAGTTGACCATAAAATACTATTGAAGAAATTGGAAGAAAGTGGTTTTAGAGGCAATATTTATAATTGGCTTTCCTCATATCTTTCTAATAGAATGCAAAGAGTTAAAGTGAAAAATCAGTTCAGTAGTTACATTGATATCAATATAGGTGTCCCACAAGGGTCGGTTCTAGGTCCTATTTTGTTTTTAATATATATAAATTCGTTGTTTTCACAGAGTTTTAGTAGTAATTCTATTGCTTTTGCTGATGATATGGCTTGTACCTATTCATGTGATACTCTTCTTAATCTAACTGTAGCTATTAATCATGATCTTGGAGTGCTTAGACACTGGTTTACAACTCATAAGCTAGTTTTAAGTGAGAAAACAAAAATAATGATTTATAATATAGCTGGTAAAAACTTAAACATAGATAATTTTATCTATCATAGTGCGAATTGTTCAAAACACTTAATTGGAAGTGACATTTGTTCCTCGTCAAACTATTACCAGACCTATGTTGATTCTAATACTTGTTCCTATAACTGTCTTTCTATTTCATGTGTTGATTCTTTTAAATATTTAGGACTCTTACTCGACTCCAAAATGAGCTGGCTTGATCACACTACTGCACTAAAAAAATATTTGAGGGTTGTTATAAGGCAGTTTTATCATTTGAGGCGTTTTTGCTCGCCTAAGCTTTTAACCAGCATCTACTTTGGCCTCTTTCATTCTAAGCTTGAATATGGCTTGACATGTTGGGGTGGTACACATAAAAATAAAATCCTGCCGTTACTTACTGCCCAAAAACATGCTATTAGAATCATTTGTAATCGTTCGAGCACTGTAAGTAGCTTTCCTCTATTCAAAGAACTTAAAGTATTGCCTCTTCAACATTTATATTGCTTTCGAGTCTTAAAAATGTTTTTCAATAGATCTGAGCAATTGATTGATAGAAGTAATGTGTTTTATGAGTTAAGGTCTTCTAATCGCAATCTCTCGTCAATCCCACCACATAGCCTGCAACATTTTCTACGGTTCTATTCTTCGACTGCCCCTAGGTTGTTCAATAATCTACCTTATGAAATCAGGTGTAGACGCATAAAATCTCGTTTCCTTACAGATGTAAAATCTTGGCTGTTTAGCTTAAGTTACTGCGATATAAATATTATGCTTTATCTTACGCAAGTATAATACTTATAAACTTCCACTTTTACCATCCATTACCAGTCATTATTCATGCTTCTTTTTCGTTGATTTTTATTTTATGTATACTTTTTCGTTATAATAATCAAAACTTATTCTTCTATTCCTAAGAGACCCCATGTACTTTCTTTAAGAAAATTTTTTTGAAATTTTTGTTTTTTAGTGTGAGTTAGTATATGCTCGATACTAGTTCTTTTTGAACTACAGAGCATATTAACATTAATCATCCTTAATTTATGTATGTTTTCCGATGCATGTATTTTAATTAATTTTAATTTTAATTTTAATAATGTTTTAAATTCTTATTATCACTTTGTAACACATATCTAGATTATAATACATCTTTATACTTACTAGACTTAAGCCAAGGATTATGATGATTAATAAATTTGATTTGATTTTGATTTGATTTTTTACCACTATACCAGTGCTACAGTCTCGCCGTCACCTGATGGAAACTTTAGCCATGCTCATCGGATTTGGTTGATGATTGTTGACCGAAGTTTTTTGCGTGGCAATGCAAGAGTCAACTTTAGAAGCTCTAGATGCTTTGCTAGGAGATGTTTGTTAAAGCTTACTTACAAGAAGATGGATATAGGAACAAACTTGATTTTAATTTTTTTGGGGTTATTTTGGGAACACATAAAATTTGTTACTTTGGGTTCATTTGAATTATTGCTTTAAAAAATTAGTTTTCTTGTTTCTATAAAGATTTTATACGAAGCACAGGCTTTTTTTAACTATGGGGTTAATTTGGACCTTAAGAGCTTGGTGTTGAGGGTTAAACTATGCTTTTAAATTATTCCTCAGGTAATTGTTAATTTTTCACCAGAAGACATGAAGCCGCTTAGGCATTAATGGCATTAACATGTAAAAACTGCATTAACATGTACTTGGACTTGACACTTGAATTTCTCTAAAATAGGCCGAAGGATTATAAAACGGAAAATGCCATTAAACTCAGCGTCCCTAAATTATGCTGAAATATTATGTCGCTAGCTTTTTTGGAAAAAAGTACCAAAATCATGCACGGTGGAATTAAATAAATTAAGCCTTAAAAAATGAAAATATTATGAGTTTTATACGAACTACAGTAAAAAGAAGTTTAAGGAATAGCTTAGGAGTTTTCATTGATTAAGATCTTAAAACTATCTCAAAATTTTGATAATGCTTTCTTTCTTCATGGAGAATTCATTGGGATTCATAGAGATTCATAGAAAAGCTGTGCATGTCAAATATGGTTAATGTTTCTGGTTAATTTGACTTAGTCCTCAAATTCTCAAAGTTAAAATAATGAGAATAAGGAAATCTGAGAATTTATTTCTGGTCCTATTTCTTAGTCCCAGGAATTCAAAACCGCTGGCTGATTATTAGGCGAAAAAAAGTATTAAAACTCAATTTACAAAATGCAATATAATTGTCATAAATCTATTAAGTTTTCGTAAAATAGAAAAAAACTAGCTGCACAAAATTACTCTGAAGTCTAAATTATAAAACTGACACTATGTTGTAGCTTGGAAATTTCTTTTGATCTATTTATACATTTTAAGCTCAAAAAATTTAATTGTCAAAATTACTTTGGCTGCCCCAAGGCAGTTCTGTGTATTAGAGCGTTATTACCTTAAATATAGTTCAAAATTAAGGCTCGTCTACTTAATACTTTTTTATTATTGCCTAAAATAGAGAATTATAGAAAATTTAGCATTATTCCTATTTCAAGATTGGGCACCACACGGCCTCAACCGTACATCTTGTAGTGGGTTTGTCTGCCAACCAGGAGTTCCGGATTTAACGTTTCGGTCACAACATGGTCCTACACTTTAAATTATCTTACATTCTACGATTATTTCTGATTAATTGAAATTAAAATACATTAATATAGGTATTTGACTTAAATGTTGTACTTGATAGTAGAAGCTTGTGAAGATACATAAAAGATACATAATACATAAGATTTACAATAGAACAAAAAATGAATTTGTTTAAAATATTTGTTTTTTATTTTAACCGTTCACGGCCTGAAATGTCGTAAAGTTCATGAATTTTTCAATCGCTGTGTTCAGTAGAAAACATTTTTTCAATTTGCCTCATTTGGCTAATTTTTCATACTCTTTCCGAATTTAACATTAGATTAACGCTCTCTGTAACCATTTTTTTTAAATATGGAGGCTTTTATGCAACTGGTGGCAGTGGCGGCCGTCGCACAGTGGGTAGAGTGTGTGGCCCATAAGCCAGAGAACCCCGGTTTAAGTCCCACTTGACACAGACAGTTTTTTCAATTGAATTAATTTTTAAAACCTCAGACAGTAAAAACTGCCATGAAAAGCTTCTTGAGAACATACGCCGTTCGGAGTCGGCTTAAAAAATGTAGGTCCAGTTCTCGATCATTTGTGTTCAAACATTTTCACAACACACACAACACAATTGATCATATGAAGCTCGGTCAAAGTCCTTTCAAGGGCTGAAAATAGTCATTTCGTTTTTTTTGCAAAAAAACGGTAAATAAAACATTTTTTTTAAATAATCGTGAATTTAAACAAGTAGTCCATGTAGGGTGCTGAAACTCTGTATCTGATGGCATATTGAGTTTCTCTGAATGATAGTATCGATAGTCAGAGGAAATACAATAGGGCAGATTCAAGATGGCAGCTAAAACCAAGTAAAAATGTTTTTTCGAAAAATCAAACGATTTGCCTCAAATTTGGTATATAGGGGTTATCGGGGTCGCTGATCACAAATCTGGAATCAGATTTATAAAATCCAAAATGGCGGATCCAAAATGGTAGATGAAATTTTCGAAATTTAAGTGAACGGTATAATATAATTTTTGCAAATTCTTCACGATTGGATCTTTTAGAAAAAGGTATAGAAATATTTATTTACTAACTTACTATCAACAAAAATAATGAACAGTTATTGAATTACATTAATTTGTAAAACTAAATAAGTTCTATTCAATACATTTTGTGTGAAATTTGTACACAATATTCTTTTCAGTGTGAAATCTATAGGCCCAACCAAAATAGACGAGTTGCTCCGTAACGAGTAGAGAAATGTGAGAGTTGAAAAATGTACAAATGTTATTTAATGAAGCTGAACAAAACAGCTAGTTCATACGTTTTGTTTTGTAAGAACCGAACTGCTAGCGCCTCAACTCGTCAGGCGTTCAGCAAGTTGCAAACGTCTTGTTTCGAGCAAATACAGAAGTAAACGTTAAGCTTATATTATATTTAGATCGGACCACTTTGGCCATAGTTAGTTCTATGGTACTGAATGTGAAAGCAATTTTTTCGTCTAAAATGTCTTTCAGGGGATAGATTCTAAAAAATTGCAGGAGGCGGTACGCAGTCAATGTGGTTTATCAAAAATTTGCATGCAAATATTATGAGAAAACACTTTCGTTTGGAAGCCAAAGTGCTAAGGCCAAGAAGATGAGTAATTTGGCATAAAATCCCAGTTTTGTTTACCAATTATAAAACGTGTAACACTTCTCTGTACTTTCTCAAGTCTTGCCTTGTGTCATTCGTAATATGGATCCCATATTTATATTATTATTATATATTAATATTAAATATTATACATCTGCTTACAAATGAATTGCTTAGTTTAAGCATAGTATATAACTTTTTGAAAACTTCTCTGACATGCACTGACTTCTATAATCTTTATTTCGATGACTTTGGAGTAAATTAGAGTAAACCTGCTTTCGTACTAGCAGAGTATATTATAATGATAAATTGATTTACTACATGCCATTGCTGTCTCATATCCTGAAATTTGTGAGGCTGAAGCAATATGCATTATTTTTGACCTAACATTGTATTCACTAGAGAAAGGAATACAATTATCACAACAAATTTTAAACTTTTCAGACTTATCAGCATACTTATCCTTTCTTAAATATACTTAAAGATATTCTTATATTGACTAATGGCTTTTTAACTTTTCATCGAGTTTAGAAAACACTAAATAATACTTAAGGTAAATAGTTAATCTTGCTGCTTTTTTAAATATTCGTAACAAGCTAAGTATTTTTAAATCTATTATTTATTTTTTTTTTTTTTTTTTGTGGAGAAGAAAAAAAGGATTTTACAATGTTTGGTTAAAGTTTAAAATGGCTTATAGTGATTCTTTACATAAAAAAAAAATTGTCTCAAATATAATTTTTCATAAGAACAAAAAAAATGGGAAAATTTAATTTAAAAACAAGAAATTTTTTAGTTGCACGTCAAATGAAAAGCTGTTCATAATAGAATCAAAAACCTTTTTTTTTTTTTGTACCTGTCCATTTGGATCGGTGTAGATAACATAAGAAGCGTTTAATGAAACTTTACTAGATGCTTTTGTTTTTAATGTTTTTAGTAATAATTTTTATTTAAGTTTAAGTTATAAGTTCGTCGAATGTTATATGCATTTTTGTAACAAAAAAGCAAGGCATGCAGAAGCAGTGTTTGTTTTGTTGTGTTTTTGCATTATATAAAAATTAAAGCTCAAAAGCATATCATATATTTAATTTTGTTATTGAAATGATATAAAAATAATTATTTTTTTTTCCATAAACAAATCCATGCAGCGTAAGTAAGAAATAACAAAAAGAAAACAAATTTTGTGGTTGATGTTGTTGGCAGTTGCATTCCATATGGTCAGCGTGGTTGTGAATAAGTTAGTCCCCAATTTTTATGACGATATTCAGGTTTTGTTTTTATTTTTGAATAGTTTAATAAGAACAATAAAAATAATATTTTCGATGAAATTGATTTTTGCGGTGTTGATCATGCAGTTCAGTGTAGTTGTTGCAGTTTTTATCCATTTTCAATCAAACAATTATGTTAAACATGCATTTGTGTTAAAATATCGTTTTGAAATAAAGGTAATGTAAAGTGAAAGCATGTAAAAAGAGAAAAAAATAAAGAACATAGAGAAATGATTAAAAATGTTTGATATTTTTTAAATTATTTTTAGTGAAATGGAAAAAATAGAACAGTGAAATTGTGAACTTGATAGCTTTGTTCCGAAGAAAGACGGATATCACAATTTATATTATTCAAAACCCAATAGCAATATTTGGATTGCACAAATAGTAATGACGGATTAAAAAGAAGTGTCCCGAAGTGAAGATGTTTTCTTAAATTTAAAATTATTTTATTTATTATCGTTTTCTTGACAATTCATCAAAGCCATGTTACAAGTAAAGAATATTAAAACTTTTTATTGCAATGTTTTCATAATATTATGAATATAAATTAAAACTGTTCTATTTTTTGCAATATATAAACAATTTTAAGAAAGGTAAAAATTTGTGCATTAGATTTGTACGGTAAATACAAGGCGAAATTGGTTAAATCATTTACTTAACTAAAATAAGCAAAAAAGCTCTGGGAAAAATTTTTAAATTTTTACATTTAATAAAGATAAATTCGTGAATCCGTGAATTCACGAAAAGGAACACCAACAATAGGTGCAAGGCACTGTATAAAAATCTACTGTTTCTTGTGTCACACTTATCATTGGTGTGCTTTTTCGTGATATTAAGTGAATGAAAGGTTATTTTACTTAGAAGTGTACTTAAAAGCTTTTGAGGCAGGGTTTATTGTTATTATTCCGCAATTGTTTTTTTATGTTTTAAATCTAATTTTTTAACACTGTGTGTTTGGCTTAAAGTTGTAAATTTACTAGATACTTTTTTTCTGTGTGCACGTGTGTATCCATGAGTATGCATATTTTAAAAACATTGCTTAAAAAATAACTTGTAGATGCTTTTTGTGCACTGGTGTTTGTGTTTGTGTAAATTAAAATATTAATCAAAAAAATCAAGCTTTAAATCGTTTTGTTTTATTTTTTGTTGACCAAAAGCTCTGAATATGATTAACTGCATCTTGCTGTATAACAAAACAAATACTTTCGATCGTGTGAGACACGGTAAGCACTACATTTTTTCACGCCAAATTATATGGTCGCTCGTTTCTTCGTTCGTTATAGGTCTTCGTTTCTTTATACGGCAAAATGCAGTAAATTTTAAAAAGATGATTTGATTGAACTTTTTCTTGGATAATTAAGATGCTCAGTTAACTACAAACAATCAAAGCTTTTATTTAAATTAAAAAAAAACATTAATACAAATGCTTTCAAATATTTCCGAATATATTGTTAAAAGCATGAAAAAGCACAAAATATGGCAAAGCTTAAACTAAAAAAAGCTGAAAAAGAGAAGAGCTAAGCTTTTCATCTCAAGCATATAGAAGTACTGCTGAAGCTTTTGCTAAAATCTTACTGCAGCGCTGTAAAAAAGCTGTAAAAAAAATAAAAAGGATTAATTTAAATTTTACATGTTAGTATATAAATATATATAAGTAAAAATATAATTATTATTCAGCACATTCATTAAAAATATGTGAACAAATAAAACATTGAACAGAAATACAACAAAGTTAGTTTACATTTATGGAAAATACTTACTACAAAAAAGCCTGTAAAAAGTCGGAAGAAAAAAATTTGAAGATTTGCTTAACATTCACATATAAAGTTGTATAAGTTTATTTTGTTTCACTATTAAGCTTTCAGGTTTGCAAAGAAAGTTGTACCTCATGCTTACTTTTTTCAAGGTATACTTGGTGGTTCATTACAAGAGTGTGGAAATGTTTGTGGACTTGTGTAGGATTAGGGCTTAGATATATTTCATCCAACGGAGCTAAAAGCTTTGTGTCTGTGTGTGTGATATGCTTTTTATATGCAAAGCTTTCAAGTTTGAAGAAAACCAAAAGTTCATCACCATTGCTGCATTGCCTACAGGGCTTCATTCAGCGTCATCATAAACAGCAAATAATCCGGACATGCTTAAAAAGCTGTTTGTTTTTTTCTACAAACTGACTAAGTTCGAATATATATTGCACATTGCATTTATTTTTAATAAATATACTAGACACATATATATATATAGTAATTAAATTATTTATTGCCAACATCCACAAAGTAAGCTTTATTAGTATCAAAATTAAAAATTGTATAATCATTCATTAGCGTCTGTCATATCTGTGTTTTGCTTTATACAAATATTACGTATAGGCGTGTATTGTGTGAGAGTTTGTAAAAGTGTGCGTGTTTTAATGTATTTTTAATGCTCTATATAATATTCTAATGTATGTTTAAAAAACAAATTTTCATAAAAGCGCATTTTAAAATTGTTTTTTTTTTTTAATCTGAGTTGAAATCTTACTGAAAGTATTATACCAAAATAACCAAAAAGTTTGTTGTGTTTACAAAATACAAAAAAAAAAAAAAAAAAAACACAAAACAAAAATAATGTGAACAACCAAACATATATCAAGTATTAGTCCAAGTTTATGATATTTTTTGTATTCTTATGTAAATAGTAGAAGCGAACCTGGAGATATAAAAAAAGAAAAAATGAAATATTTGTTAATAAATGTTGACAAACATGTTTTTTAATAAATATATTATAAATTAACTCGCATAAAGTAAAATTCAGCAGAAAACAATGGCAGGAGAAGAGTTTAAAGTGAAAGCTTTTATTTCTTAATAAACTTTTATTTATATTACATTTTAGGTAAGATATTATAGAATTTGGGTCGAAAGGAATGAAGCTTTTTCTGAATCGATATATTGTAAGCTACAAAAAGTTTCTTTGAAAATGAAGAATCGCATCAAATTAAAGTAAGCTACGTGCCTTGATATTTGCTGAATTTTACTGTGGTCAGTAATAGTTTTAAGCGAGTAACAAACACTAATCTAAAAGCGTCTTGTTAGAAAATTAAATAAAAAACAAACCCAATCTAATTCTATCAAACCTGACAAAGACAACCGCAAGTTAAAACAGTTTTAATTGCTATTTACGGATCTTAAAATTGCTTTTTTTTTTCTTGTCAGGTTTGAAAAAAACCAGAATAAGGAATATATAAATATAAAAGAAAAGTAACTAAATAAAAACCAGTGAAAAAAGCTTACGTTTATATGTTTTCGCCTGAAAATGTCAAACCACTTGGTGCAGCTTACCTTTGAGCTTTTAAGTGCAATTAAGTTCATTCATATACAGACTTTTATTTACATCAAAGCTTAAAGTTCTAAACAAAATTAAATGAAGAAAATATAAGAAGAAATTATTTTAAAGAATAAACTAAAATTTTAATAAAGACTTAAACTGAGCTTTAAGCCTCCATTATTTTAACCAAAACTCACTGTGTACTCAATTTGGTATGACTTTTAAGCGCGTCTAAAACGATGCACGAGCTGTAATTTCCTTATATAAATAGAAGATCTTAAAAACTAGTGAAACGAGCAACCTACAATATAATAAATAGAATGCAACGGCAACACTGAAAACGAAGAAGTTTCTAATATGTAGTGAAGATCTAACTACTTTTCAGAAAAATACCATTCATAAAAGCTGCCACTCATGAGCTTTATTTTGCACACTAAACAAGCGATCACTTAGCGAACACCTGGCTCATAAAAGAAGACATCAACATCTATTGCAAACATACAAAAACAACCCTGTAATGCCAATAAGCTTTGGAGTTTTTTGTTTCAAAAGCTCTTATACGCACATTATCTCTATCATTCAATATTGTCTATAAATTATTAAAAAAAATATATGCACAAAATATTTATTTTAAAAAGAAAAATCTGTGATAAGAGTATTTATGATTAATATTTTTTTATTAAATTGCTCCATAAATTAAGTCATAATCCGCTTATTTCTTTTCCAATTCAATGTTGGTTATTGAAAGAGAATGATATGTTTTAATGGTTATAAAAGTATTAAATGATCTATTGACAAAAATGATTAAGCTACGTACATTTTCCAACCCATCCAGATATTACCTCTTTTGTGTAAAATGATTGTAAGCTGAAATCCAATTGAAAGCACGAAGTTTTAATTAGTGTTTTGTACTAAAATGTATTGAAATTTAAAAACAAAATCAGCGTACCTAAAAGGATTTTGTAAAAACCTTTTAAGAATTGATGTATTATAACGACACTATGATCAAAAGGTGAAAAATCTGCGATCACCCAGAAAAATGTGACAGATAACTTCAGGCTAGAAAGTTGAAAAAAATTTCATAAAAAGAGTCAAAAAAAAAAAATACACCACAAGAAAGACCACAAGAATATCTATACAACTATTTCCCGTACAATATACGGTTTCAAAGTTACAGCTGCTTGAATACATGCACTAATTGTATTTTTTAAGAAATTTTGAAATTTTTTACAGTGTATATCTTTTAAAAGGAAATAAAAAAAAGAGGAGTATGTTGATTAACGTGAAACGAATTTTTAACCTCATTGGCTTCATTTATTTTGTTGAAAACTATGCATAAAAAATAAATTTCTGCATCTTTAGTTTTTTTTTGCGACATAACTTTTGACTGCGCCCGAGATTTTATATATATTTCTTGAGATTTTTTTTTTTTTTTCTGAAAACTCATATCATGTATGCGCTAGAAGATATTCAGGTTCAAAGATCGCCGAAATCGGTCATCCGCTTATATCTTCGCTCCTCTTTGTATGACAGAAAATATGCTCAGGACAAAATTAGAGATCAGATAATTCTCTACAAAAATGCACTTCACAGTTTTAACGTATAACAAACAGTTTCTACGTTATGCGACAAGATATGTTAGAATAGCGCAAAGTAGAAATTTCATATTAACTTTGAGCAGATTCTTTATACACGCAGAGAAAAAAAACGTTTATCGCCAATTTGCAAAATCGGTAAATGAACTTCGTTTATCGTGCTTAGAAACGTTTTTTGCAAACGTTTTAACAGTTACGTGAAACGGAAAAAGTTGCGGAAAACAGGTTATTTAGTTGCAGGAAAAGAATTTCGTTTGTTATAAGCGTGTGCAATTTTTTAATTGTGGCAAATAAAGAATTTGTTTGTTGCATTTCTATTTCTATTCAATTTCTATTTCAATTCAATTCAATTCAATTTAATTTCTAATAAAACCAAACAAAAAAACTAGAAGCAATTTTGTGTCAGCTGTGGATTCGAGTCTAGGCTGTTTCACATGAAAATCAAGCACTTCAACCGCTATGCCACGGCCACCACAAAAATCTGGTGGAAACTTTTCGTTTTTGTCGGGCTTCTGTCGAGCTTCTGTCCATGACAAATGTTTAACTTTTGCCATAAGGGAAAAAAATTGGTGAACTTTACTTCAATACAATTGAACTCCAAGCAGCAGCACTAGACGAATATTAGCCGACTGAAAATACAATTGTCGGTGGTGCAACACGTTAAGCAGAGCACGCAGTAAACCAGAGTACGGGTTCGAATTCCAATGATTGAAGTTAGATATATATCAATTATATCAAATCATATTGAATTTATGTGTTAGAAGAAATGTTTATAATAAAATAAAAATTTGAATATTAAAATTCAATAAAAATGCTATTTTTAGTAAAGCGAAATGCGTTGCTATTTTTTTTTTTGATATTTTTCGCTATTTTTTCGTTAGTTACAACTGAATATTCGTTTTCCGCTACTACAGCTCGCAAACGAAGTATAATTGGCTAATTTTTCAGTTGCGCTAAACGAAAAATTTCTCTTCGTGTATGTATGTATGAAATTAAATTATGAAATTTATACATTGCGCTCTTTCAACATATCTAGTTGCATAGCGTGGAAACTGTTTGTTGTACGTTAAAACTGTGAAGTGCATTTTTATAGAGAATTATCCGATCTATAATTTTGTCCTGAGTATATTTTCTGTCCTAGAAAGAGGAGCGGAGATATAAGCGAATGACCGATTTCGGTGATCTTTGAACCTGAATATCTTCTAGCGCATACATGGTATCATAGGGAACTCTTGACTTGTTGTTATTTGTGCTTTAATGAAGAGGTTTGCATAAAAAAAAAATTAAGATACTAATTTCTAAGGTTTAAAAAAAAAAAATGAAATATATAAACCCTCAGGCACAGTCAAAATTTATGTCGCAGAAAAAAACTAAAGATGCAAAAATTTATTTTTTTTACGCGTTGTTCTCAAAAAGATATGAAGCCCATTAAGATTTTTTGCTTCCATACATTTCGTTCCACTCTAATGTAGATATAATACTTTTCAGGAGAACTATCAACCCAGAGCTTCAAAATTTTCAAAAATAGTGATGTCAGAAACGTGGGTGTTTTGACATGGAATCACCGATATACGCTTAACCAAAAAAAAAAAAAACGCCCATAGCTGCATGCTACACGAGGGACACAGCAAAATTTGTTTTTGTTTCCGCGAAAAATAGAAAAAACTGGATTTTGAGAGAGCTTCTTTTTCATTCGAACACTTGCTGACAAACAGCGTGCCATATGTTTTTTTTTTAAATCCTGTAATTTTCAAAAAAAAAAATCCTGTATTTTTAGAGAAAATACTGCTCTTATAAAAGGACTAAAAACAAATATTTTAAAATTTTTTTATTATAACATTTTTAATATTCCTTATCTTACCAGGTTTTGTTAAGTATTTGTCCATTTGTAATTTGCTAAAGACTAGCGAAAAGAAATTAACAAAAACGATGACAGCAACAATGACAGGAAAAGCCCTGCCACATTAATAAATTTTTGAAAGGATATAAAAAGTAGGAGCAACTTTATTTTCTACTTTTATATAAGTACTTACATATAATTTATAAACATAACACTTCTATTTTTCTTATTCAACGAAAATTAAAGAACTGGATTAAAAAAAAACCTGCCCAAATCCTGGGAGAAATATGATCCTGTCTACCTGCTCAAAATACTGCCCAAAACAGGATTAACTGCCCATATGATAACGCTGCTGACAACCGACAAATTTTGCTTACTGTCCGAAGTTGAAAACAATTTCGACAACAGACAAAAAACAGGCTTTTTACAGAAACTAGAGGAAGAAATGTTGCCTACAGCCTCATCAAACAGAAAATTAAGTCTAGCATACTATGAACAAGACAATTAACAAATAAAAAGAGATAGCGAAACTTCCAAAATTTGACCAACAAGTGTACATAACAGGTCAACTCATGTACTTTACTTGCAGGGAGAGAGCAAAAGAAGAATTAAGAAAAGAAGTGCCACAAAGAGAAAAATAGTAAAAAAGTACGTGAACAGAAAACTAGTAGAAACTTACAAACAAACAGCTGTTGGAACGACTTGAGAGCATTTTTGAAACCCAATAAAAAAAAAAGTTTGTTAATTCGAGTTCTTTTAAAATATTTACAACTTAAAATATTTGAAAATGGATCCATATAAAATAAATTTAAATTGTTCGCCAAAGTCTTTAAAGCACAAATGTTTCCTCTTCCATTCATTTTTATAGGAAATCTACAAGAAATAACTTTTGACAGCTTGTTTTATTTTTGACAAACAATTTTTTGTCGTTAGCTGCAAGTTCTTGCAAGTAGAAATTTTGCTAGCAGAAACTTGTAGCTACTTTTTTCTCTCTCACTTTTTTATGTTCTCATTGTCTTCTCTCGTTGCAAGTTTTTCGAGTACGTTAACGCTTTGCAAATAAAAACTTGTAGCAATTTGTAATAATTTGTGAACAAACCTAATGTAGCATGCAGCACAGTATTCACTTTTTTTATTGATGTGACATAAACATGGTTGATTTCCAAAAAATGCTCCTAATAAATTTAGTGGACTATTTAACTGGCAATAGTGTTCCTATCAGATACGGCTACTACGAGCTAAGCGAATATAATTATCTTATCTTAGCTTAGCGATTTTTTGTATGAAAAAATATTGTTAAGCGGATACAGCGATGAACAAAAAAAATAAACACACCTATTGTCTGTTGATTGCCCGAGAATATGGCATTAAAATGGGCACTTAATAGCGTCAATTATAATGATATTTCATCATTAAAAAAATTATGTATTGTAAGAATCAATCTGAATTTTCCTCAATTTTATGGCACTTTTTATCTATAGCCCAAGAAAAAGACATTGTTGACCATATCGCTAAATGCATGAACTCTTAAAATGGACATAGCATTAACTGGTAGAGGGTGTTGGCATTCCAGTTCGCAAAAAAGCTCGGCTTGAATATGATAATTTTACACTAGGCCGTGAGTGGTATTTCTCGTACATTTGTATAAAACGCCGCTTACAACTTAAGTTCAGAAAATCAAAGTTAGCATCTATTAAGCGGGTGTAAACTTTCTGCAAACCAGATGTAGATTAGTTTTTTGAAAATTTCGGCTGGTTGGTTGATGTATCCCATTCTAATGATACGATCATATAATACATGGACGACAGCAGCTCTACAAATGTCTTGTGAAAAATTAGAGTTAAAAGGAATAAAAAAAAAAACTTGGAAAAGTGGCGAGTGTCGAGCGAGGTGCGATAGTGATCATGACTCTTACGGTTGGGGTCAGTAGAAGTTACTTTTTCGTCTTTTTGCACTAGTGCACTTTTTGCACTGCGGTTCATTCCTTATTTTTAAGATTTTTTTTATTTTTCTTATTTTTATTGTTCTGTCTTTTATGTAGTACAGCATTGAATTTGCGTTCACGATAATAATAATCAATTCGTATTTCGCTGCTTTGGGCATTGCTTTTTCCAAATAACAGTTGCGTATTTCATTTACCTTTCAATCGGCATATGGAACTCTTTGATTTCTTTATTGTTATTAGTAAATAATAGGGCTATGACTTTTATTCGATGTTTTTTAACTTCAATGCTTCGAAGTTCGAAACTTGGTTTCAAATCTTTGAATAGGAAAAACTTCGAAGTTATGAAGCTTGATTATTCGTTTATCATAATAGGCAGCAAAAAACTTCGAAGGTTCTTTTAAAGCAATTTTAGCCATCAGTTTAGTCAGTGTAATATTAGAATATTTACTTGGAGTTTCACCATTGACTTTAAGCTTTTATTTTGTGCGTGGGTAAAAGTAAAGTTCAACGAAATTGACAGAAACAATCAGAGTTTTCTTTTATGATATAATTATTTGTCAAATTAAAATAATTAAAAAGAAACATAATAGGTATCTGCGTATCATTCGATGCTTCGAAGTTTTGAATACTTTGAAGTTTTTCCTATCCGAATAGTAACCTTCGAAACTTTGCATCAAAAAACTTCGAAGTTCTGCAGTTTACTTCGACGCTCCGAAAAAACTGTATATGAACAGCCCTAGTAAATAATACTACCTCCGAACACTCCTGATTTATAAAGTGCGGAAATAATTTCTCACTAAAACTTTCACGTTATCTAAGGTGAATTATAAGAAAAGGGATTTCTTTTGTTTAAAAAGCACATTTTCCTCTTAGTCAACACTTAGTTGGTTTTTGCTTTTGTCATAACATAATGCCATAACAACACCCATTAAAGAGATTTTGGCGATTTCTTAATAAGCTTCTGAGCTAGTCTTAACCCTTAGTTGTCACATGGTGTAGTTTATTACCACATGCTTTGGTCAATTTTACTTATTTAAATTTTGTTTTTTTTTTTTTTTTTTTTGTATGGAGAAAGAAAGAAGAAAAACACTCAGTCGTTCTGGGTATCAAAAGTTAGAGGAACACTAAAAAATAATTTCTGCATACCCTTTAATTTTTAATTTTTAAATTTCACCCGGCGTTTTTGATTCTCCTGAAGGTCCTTTTTGGTAAGAAAATCAATGTTTTTGTATATAACAATTTTTGTGCTGGATGTACAACCAAATTGGGTAATAAAATTACATATATTGCTCATAGAAGATTTTTGACATAAAAGAGTTATATAAATATGCTTTCTTTTAAAATAATT
Organism: Coremacera marginata; assembly: GCA_914767935.1. Lineage (NCBI taxonomy): Eukaryota > Metazoa > Arthropoda > Insecta > Diptera > Sciomyzidae > Coremacera > Coremacera marginata. The sequence goes on from OU612044.1 coordinate 56,873,844, forward strand.
AATTCAATCCAAAATTTTAATTTTTTACCCATTCCTCACAAACATTTTTGAAATCGCACTAGAATGTGCATTTCTTATTGGATTTTTGATGAATTAAGGTTTTCTTTCTATTGATGTACTGATGCGCTAGAAACTAAGTGTGGAAATATTAAGCGCCTCCGTATAAGTTTGCAAAAATTTTAAAATTTAAAACTTATCTTAAGGATAACTTAGTTTCTATACGTATGAAATCAACATGCAAAAAGATCAGTTTTGATAAATGATATTAAAATCGAATAATATATGCGTTCATAAAAAAAAATATTTAATTCTAAAATTTAAAAAGCAGATATCTCTGTTTTGAAATTACATTTTGTTCACATATAATATCATGATATAATAACCTAGGTCACATTAAAAAAATAAATGGTAATTTTCTGTGTTTACTTCAGCGTTTGATAAATACGCAGTTTTTTAAATTTTTTTTAATCAAACACATTTTAACCACGATCATAGGTGATGAAAAATAAGTAAGAAGAAAGATAAGTAAGAAGAATAAGTAAGAAGTAAGAAATCCTTTCAACAAGCTCTGATGCAACAATATTTGATGAATACGTTACAGAAGGTGCTAACACTGAAGTTTTACAGCCACATGATGACCCCGACGGCGAAGTACGCCGCTCATCAAGAATCGCCAACAAACAAATGCAATCGTATAATTTTTGCGCAATGCAGTTTATTCAGAACGACCCTGAGACTTTTGAAGAAGCTACTACATCCGAGATAGCACAAGAGTGGGTGGCTGCAATGAAAACCGAAATCGATAGCTTATCGTTGAATGGCACTTGGACAATGACGAATCTACCGGCTGGAAAGAAGGCTATTAAGGCACGATGGGTTTACAAAACCAAATATGATGCTGATGGAGAACCACTACGCCGGAAAGCTAGACTTGTTGCTAAGGGCTTTTTACAAAAAGCTGGCATCGACTATGCTGAGACCTTCGCGCCTGTGGCGAGATACGAGTCAATAAGGTTTTTACTGGCACTGGCCGCAAAGTATAATCTGCAAATACACCAAATGGATGCTGTGTGCGCATACTTAAACGGTTCGTTGAAAGAAGAAGTGTACATGGAACAACCAAAAGGTTTCAACGACGGTTCCGGTAAAGTATGCAAACTGATCAAATCCATCTACGGCCTAAAACAATCGGGCCGTGTGTGGAACGAAACGCTTAACCACGAGTTACTTCAAATGGACCTTTTACAAAGTGAGGTTGATCAATGTATCTACTACAATGTAACTAATGGCAAGATGGTGATAGTTGCGATATACGTCGACGATATCCTGCTCTTTTCGAATGGCATACGCGAAATCAATCGCATCAAGAGTGAGTTGGCAGCAAAATTCGAAATGAAGGATATGAAAGAGGCATCATCTATTTTGGGCATCCGTATCACGCGCAGCGCAGATGGAATTAAAATCGACCAATCACAATATATATCATCGGTCCTTGAACGTTTTGGCATGAGCGACTGCAATCCCGTTGCAACCCCAGTGGACTGTAACCAAAAATTATCTGCCGACATGTCACCAAAAGACGAAGCTGAGAGGCAACGCATGCTCACAGTGCCGTATATGCAAGCCATCGGGTGCCTACTATTTGCGGCTCAAATTTCTAGGCCAGATATATGCTACGCTGTTAACGCTTTGAGCAGATATGCAGCGAATCCTGGGAAGGCACACTGGGAAGCAGTTAAGCGCGTCATGCGCTACCTAAAAGGGTCTTTAGCCAAAGGCCTTACGTACACAATAAATCCGAGCAATCCAGTTACTGGATACTGCGACGCCGACTGGGCAAGCGATATAGACGACAGACACTCTACAACCGGATATGTTTTCGTATTTCAGTCTGGGGCAATATCCTGGGCAACAAGAAAACAGAAAACGATCGCACTATCATCAACGGAAGCGGAATTTATGTCTATGGTCGATGCAATCCAGGAGTCAATATGGCTCAAACGATTAGAGAAGGAGCTCACTCCACAAGATGTCAACACCATGATCTTATTTTGTGACAACAAGGGCGCAATACAAGTCGCGAAGAACAACTCGTATTCGTCACGAACGAAGCATGTAGACTTAAAGGCAAAATTCATCCGTCAAAAAATAGATGAAAAGGAAATCAAGCTTGAATACCTACCTACTAACGAGATGGTGGCAGATTTATTCACCAAAGGCGTTACAAGCAATAAACTTCTCGAGCTAGTGGAAAAATTTGGCCTCGCTTAATTTTAAGTACTTTTTTGAAATGAATTCCTTACTTTGAAATCTGAAATTAATATTGAAACAAATTTGTTTAATTAGAAAAAAAAAAAAAAAAAAATGCATTTAAAAATCATGTATTGCAAAAAGATACACGAGCAATGATGTTGAATAACACTATGTAGTTCAGGGAAGGTGTTGTAAAGTGAACAACAAAGTATATAAAATACCATACACACTGCTCTTGCACATGCACACATATACATACAATTTAATAATTAGTTACGCTCTCAATCAATTGTCATAGCATTACGTATTTTAGTCTTAATAAAGCATTAAACCTAACAAATACTTTGTAAAATAAATGGTATTGCAATACTTCTGTTGCGATTGAATTTTGGTTGGTTTTTAAAATATTGGGACTGAAATGTGATGAGTTTATGAAATGCTTTGATGTTCTAGAAAATAAGAAACTTAGAAAGAGGGTGACTGAATTAGAGTCTGAAGGAGCTTTGAAAAGAGTCAACAAAGAATTTAAGAATACTCAAGAATACTTAAAGACAACATTTTTTCAAAAGGTCAAATTAAGAAAATGAAGTAATATAAAAAGAATATTGTCTCTTAAATATCTCTCCCATTTTTTTCGCTATTTTTTCAGTGTGTTAAAAATGTCCTTAAATTTATTTTTATATTTATTTTTCAAACGAAGCAATCCTTTAAAAGTCAAAAATGCGATGGTGTTCGGAAGACATTTTAAGTGCGATTTTATTGCACGTTGCAGGGTCGGGAGCATACATACAAACATAGCGACAAGTACGGTCACTAAGTGGGTTCAGAAACTAAAATTTGAAGAAGGAATTTTAAACTTTTCAATTGAATCAGTGAAATTTGGTCACAATATACATATGGAAGAGAGAATTTGTGTCCTCTCATTCGAAGAGATGGCAATTGCTTCCGATTATGAACACGATCCATCATTAGATTTGGATAAAGCACCTTGCTGACACCAATTGGGTTGACAAAGTTTCTCAAGGAGGTTGAAAAAAGGCATCAACAATATTTTCAAAAATAATAAAGGAATTGGAGGCAATATTTAATAAAGTTAAAGAAAAAGCTATTTAAGTTTGCCAAATCTACCGCACAAAACTAGCGTAAATGTGTGCAATGTAAAAAATTTAAACAAAACCCTAGGCAGAAAAGTTAGGGAAATAAAAAACTTCTAAAATCCCGCATCTAAAACGACTGTTTTTGTACTTATTTCGTTTATTTCTTATTTCGATTCGATAAAAAAAATAAAAAAAATAAATATATTGCAAAGCACTATCAAATTCAAAAGATTCTTTAATCTCAAAAATTTCCTCATTTCAAAAATATGTAAGAAGCACCATTGTTTTAATTTTCGTCACGGTCTTTTGACATGCTTTGCCTAGAATGACAATTCAGCCCTCTTGATTAATAATACCTTTGTTATTTTATCATGATATTATATCTTTCTAACACAACCAAGTTTATAAAAATTCAATGAGAAATTCATCTTTAAGAGCGGTTTGAAAACAATATGTATTTAAAATTGACGAAAATTTAATTAAATTAATATATAATTTTATAATTGAAGAAAAGTAGCAACCGGATAGCTCCACTTTTTAAAATTTTGAGAAAATAAAATAAAAAAAATATCGTAAAAATAAGAAATCTAAAGAAATCAATTTTTGTCATAAAAAAAAATAATAATGAAGTTTTGGAATATCTTTGTTTTTACACCGTTTTTGGTGAAAATTAATTCAGAGCTTGTCATCATCATATTCTGAATTTTCACCTTTTTCTAGGTACTGCTGGGAATAAAGGCTTTTATAAAAGTGCATATCCACTGGAGCTATAGAATGGCACCAAGCTGGCCTTAAAATCAAATATCTTGTTATTGGTCACTGATATGACATTACATTTTTGAGAACACTTTGCAACTAAGTTTTGCCAATATTTGGGTAATTTAAGATATTCAACTCGCTTTTTTTTTGCTTTTCAATGACTGAAAACTTTTTACGCGGTTCTGGTAAATGATGTTCAAATATACAGATATTTTTGTGCTTTACAAGAGCGTGTTAGTACTGGACAAAAGTGTTGTTTTTATTTTGAGCGCCGCAATTTTCGGAAAATAAGTATAATTTAGTAATGCTTTCACTCAAAAAGTTGTCGATGAAATTGTGTAAAATTCTGATGACTTCGTTTAGACCTTGTATACTTTTTATACTTGTATACTTCTTTCCCTCCGCTCTCTTCTTTTTCGCTCTTACTTTTTTCCATATGGTCTTATTTTGCACGCGTTTCTTTCCTGAATAGGAGACAAACCAATAATACCTGATCAAAATCGAAAAAAATAATGGTTAAACTTTTCAAGCAAGTAATGTTTCGACGCTTGATGTGTCTTCTTCGTCAGATTCATTTATATATTCTGAACCCGATACTGAAAAATCTAATTCAGTTTTACTCATTATTAATTAATTAATAAGTGAATTAATAAGTGAATTATTTAACCCAAATTACATGTTACAGCGACGTCAACAACTGTTACACTTCAATGCAATAAGTTTAACCTAAACTAAATTGCATCCCATACTCTCATCTAAAAGCACCCATGAAAAGCTTATTTAGTGCGGTGCAAAAACAAGACAACTTCAAAAACTGTCTTACTCTTGCTCCGTTTTGAAATCAAGAAGAATTTTAAAACTACTTTTGGTTACTTTAGAGTCAAAATAGTTGCATTTTCATTACACCGACTTACGTGGATTTTTTTCTTTTAATATCTGCATCAAAAAACATTTGTGAAAAAAATGGAGTTATCCGGTCCAAGAAATTTATATAGGTAATATATTTATTTTTTACCCAAGTTGGGTATGTGTTCTGTGAAAAATGAAAAGTTTCATGTAAAAAACATGTTTTTTTTAGTCAAAAACGCACCATGAAATTTGCTGCAACTTTAAAAAACGGCTGTAAAAATAATTTTTAAGACTTCCTTCATCTTTTCAGACCCAGGAAGGTAGAATTTAAATGAACCCGGTCCGATGTACAATTCAATATAGAAAATAATGTATTAAAATGAGCAACACAAAAGCCTTTATATTTAAAACGTTTATATATCTTTTTTAAATATTTTTTTTTTATAAATTTAAAAAATATTTTGTGCAAAACTTTCACGCGTCTTCATTACAGGATTGTTTTTTTTTTTTTTTTTTTTTTGTAATTAAATATGGACAAGTCATAAACGCTATCAAAGTGAAGAAGAACTAAGGAGTTGAACGATATTCTATCGACCAGTTATTAAATTATTAAGGAGTATGTTAATTTTTGACTTGGTTTTGTAGACAGTTATTTTTGTTTCACTCAAATCGACCAAACAGAGAGAGTTTTTTCCTTAAGCAAGGAGAAGGATAGTAAGGAAAAGGAAAATTTTTAAATACTAAATAAAAAAAAGCTTAGAAATATGCAAGCAGTGAAAAGTTAAGAAAAGCTTTGCTTAAATTATAAGAAAATAAAAAAAAGTGTTGATAACTTAATAGTGCGAATCTCTAAGAGACTTGGAAAGAGATTTATAAGATTTGCAAATAATATTTGTACGCATTCATCTTTTCATGAAAATTAAGATTTTAATTTTTGCAATCTCAGCTATGCAGCTAAAATGGGTAGGGGAGAGCGGCATTAGGGGATTTAGTATATAGAATCAGTAGGAATGTTAACAGAAAGTAGCTAATAAAATTGTATTAGACAAAAGCTTTTATGTTATCTTATTGAAAATTTATTGATTAAATTAAAAAAAGTAGAAAATGAAATAAGACAACAAAATATTTAAGCAAAAAACACAAAATTTTGAGTGAAAAAGCTATTGTGTGAGAAAAGATAAAGATCCAAGCTTATAACACTAAAAAATCATTTAATTAAACAAAAAAAAAATGTAATTAACTGATGAGCTAAACATCAACATAGAGCCAATTAAGGTTAGATTTTTCAATAGCGACAACAGTAAAGGTTACGTCATCGGGATGATGTGAGGAAATGTATTTTAGGGGAGAGAGCCAAGGAAACCAAAATACGAAAGAACCAACATTAAGCTAACGTGGTCAGGACAATTAGAGCTTTCCAGCATATTTATTTCAATTAATATACAATTTTGATACAGGTTAAAAATGTTATGAGTTTGTATATATGTGTGTGTGTGTGTGTATATGAAAACCATGGCAGAAACAAGGACATTAAATGAAACAAAAAAGACTAGCAAGAGTACTAAATAGCGTAGAGAAAGAAGAAAGGAAAAAGCATTTTGTATTTTTACAATAATAATATAATTTGTATAATTCATCATTTAAATAGAATATATAGTATATGTATATTATACACTACACTATACATACATGTATATATATATATGTATTTATATATATAAATATTAATAAATGTTTCATAATGAACTTGTATAATACGGTTTTTTTAATCATAATATTATAATTTTATGCCATGTTTTATTTTAAATACGCGTTCCTTTATAATAACAAATATGATGGTAGAAATAAAACTGCCAAACATTCATGCATATTTTCAGTGTATCTATTCACTTTACTACAATTTTTTTTTTATTTTCTTGTTAGTTTTATAAATATAAGGTTAGTATATTTGTTAATATTTTTATGAAAAACTTTTAATATAAACATTCACAAATTGCAACATTTTGTAACGTGTTTGTGTAGAACGTGTGCACGTTTCTTTACTTATGATTAATTCTCAGTGTAACTTTTTCTACATATGTATCAATACTCAAACTATTACTAATCATTTTGCTTGTTCGATTCTAAGTAATATTTTATTCTAACTTTTGCTTGTTGTGTATATTTTTTCAAATAATTCCTATATTTTTTCCTTCGAATTGGTGTTTTTTATGTTTCAGTGTATTAATTTGCTGCAAAGTTAAAGTTGATGTTATTTTAAAAGTAATCAGAATTAAATGTGGGGACATAAAGAAATAAGAGCCTGTTGAATGCAAGAACTCGGATGAATAATTTTTTTTTTAACAATTTTTTTTTTCAAGTGGCTTTAAAAAGCCCTTAAAACTTAGAACGGACGGATAATATTTTGTAGGAAAATATTAACATTGTTTTTTTACTATAAGTTCTGTGTAATTATATTTGTAAAATATACTTTGAACGACCATTTTTTTAGAAACTGAAACTACCTAAGTGTGATTTGGAACTATACCTAAGTGTGGCATCTCTGCTTGAGACATGTTTTTATTTTTATTGAAGTTGTGATCAAATTGTAGATCTTTTTTGAAATTTCATGCTTTTTTAAACATAGGGTAAAGTCGGGGAAATGGAATTTCTTTGTTTTATTCCAAACCTTTTATTGGAAAAAAATTTTTATAGATGATTCTATTTTCGATTTAAGGGGAGTGGTAAGGTTTGACAACTTTTTTCCATATTTTTTTTATTTTTGTTTCTGAAAGTAGAACATCAGAAGAATATTGTATTAAATTTTTAGAACATTCGGAGCAAAACTAACAAAGTTACAGTACGTTGAGTGACCGTACCTCTAACTTAGATTTGCGCGCCTTTTAGCTACCTGCGCTGAGCGGCGGGCGGCAACTGTTTCGGTCTCTATTGTATTACTTTTATCTCCTCTTTTCGTCTTAATATCTTAATAAAAAAAGAAGGTCTAGGCATCAAAATAAAAGTTACGTGTAAAAAGTGCAAAATTCCAAACTATGTTCCGTCGAGTGAAAGAATTGATGGTAATGCCTACGAAATAAAAATAGATTTGCATTCGTAATGCGAGTTTTAGGCCTAGGACATGCCGGGTGTGTGGAATTTTGTGGATTGATGGGCATGGCAAGTAGTTTTATTTCAAAACCGTGCTACAACATTTTCATTAAAAAAAAGAAACCCCAAAGTAAAAACTGTTGGGAATAAATATTTTGCTCTGCCATCAAAGAAGAAAAAGAAGAGACTTGTAAACGAAATAATCGCGAAGACACAGACGAAATTATTGTATCCGGTAAAGGCACGTGGAAAAAAAGAGAATTTAATTCGCTCTTTGGTGTATCATCATTGATCGGCACTGTCATTGTGCCGCAACTGTCGTTAAAATTGCAGTATATGTAGCAGCATCACTTTTTAACGAAGGTTCTACTGCATTTCTGACTTTCATTCAAGATTTGGGCATCACTTCAGGACCAAGTGCGCATGAATGGGAGCGCGCGACAGACTCTATGCGGATCAGCAGAGCGGACGAGCAAGCTGCTTGCGAGACCAAAGAAGGCAGAGTTTTACGTAGACAGGAGCATAAAGATGCCTTAGATAACGTGGATGATGGTGATGTAGTGTATAGACCCGGCATCGATGATGACATGTACGTATTTTGGAAGAAAATCCAGTTTTTTCCAAGATATTTTAATTTTTTCAGTCTACAAAACTTTAAATCGATTTTCCCAAACATGTAATTTTTAAAGTCGGTGACCAGCCTTCAGAAAAAACTACAGAACCAATCGTTTTGAAGTTTTGTACACATATTCTACATGTTAATAGCTCTCTAGTTACGTCGAGTTTTTTAAAATTTTTTAATTACCAACGTTTTGACAATAACAAATAGGTCGATTTTTTTGTCAAATATCATTTTGGCTTAAAAATGGTTCCAAAATTTGAAAATTTAAAAATGAAAAAGAACTTGATGAGACTGGAGAGATAAAGCAAGAAACTAAAGAAAGCATATTGATTTTTTTGTTTCAAAAGATCCAGTGATGATGTAAGGCTGGTCACCGCACAAAAACTTTTCTTGGAGGCGCCTGCGGAGATCTACAATAAATGCGTTGTTTCGCTCTATTTTTGAACAAAAATTTTTTTAAATATTCTTCAAACGTTGTACTTTTATATAATAATATGTGAAATAAACCTACAGTAATAATTTTATTTTAAGAAAAATTAAAAAAAAAGGTATTTTTAGACGAAACAAACCTTACTCTCCCTTAATAAAAAAATGTTGACTTTGTGGAATTGAGAAATATTCATATTCACTTATATCATATCCATTATACATAGATACATATATCATATCCATTCGATTATTATTTTTTCTGATATCTAAACTGCATGTATAGCAGCGGCTTTCAAAAAATCTGTTAGGTCTTAATATCGATGTTTTTGTATTAAGGTATGATACATACACAGAAAAAAAATCGACATGTTTTAAAATTGTATAACTTGTGTTTCTCATATCAAATTTTAGAATTTGTTGTAATGCTACCATGTACTTCTAGGTCTATTCTCGGAGGGAAAATGATTTTCTCTCTAATTATCGTTCTCTTTTACTATTCTTTCGACTACAGAAACGCGTTCGAGTAAAAAAAAGTAAAAACTTTTGGGTACGGGAACAGGCATAATATGTAATGATTCTCATCACCGCATTTATTTCTCTTTCTTTTATACTTGAAGTGCTTTTACTTTTATACTTGAAGTGCTGTTTGTGTAGTTGTAAGACAGATATACATAGTGTTTGCTACTCGTACTCCACGACAAATTGATTTCCTTTGAAAAATGTTGCAGGATTTGTATTGCTGTGGGAGTAAACTATTTTTGGAAGGCTGTCAAAATTGTAAGCAGTTGAAAATTGTTAGCTGATTTGAGACGATTTCTCTCACAACCTTTACTACACAAAATCCCAGAACTCGGCCGTACGGGCGATACTGCGACAATTTTTTTAAAATTTCCATGTCTTAAATGCCACTAAACATTTGATAAATTACTTTTTTGTTTTTAAGAATTTGAGCGTTATTGTTTATTTCAGTTTTAATGCTGGAAAAGCTCAATATGACACGAGCATCATACAACTTGTCGGATTGGGCTCGCTTCATTTTGGAAGCTTTAAATGAAAATTTTAAGATCGTCTTAAATTTTACTTCAACTGAGTACGTCTTCTTTAGCATCTTCGATTAATATAAATACATTTTTAATAGCTCTTGACCTTTTTCTTTTGCTCACTTTTATTGGGCTGTGTAAACATCCAATATTCAATAAGTTGTAAAAAAAAAAAGTATATATATATATATCAAAACCGGTGTTTAAAAAGGCAGTTGACATAACTTTATTGCATTCGTTACAGTTTACTACATTAACTGTATTTATGGGCATTCCGAAATTTTATATTTTTATGGTTTGTATTCCTATGTCAAAGAAATATTATTTAGTGTTTCAGACTTAAAAAATGATAGTTAAGCTGATAAATGTGATAAGCGCTCTTTTGACGAGAATGAGTTTATTGTACATTCTAACTCATCAAGATATTATACATATTATGTAAAATTCTTTCAAGAGAAACTTCATTTCTCTGGATAGTACATAGTTAAAATAAGTGTGTTGTACTGAAAAGTACAGAAACAACCCTAAAACAAAATCAAAGTTTCGGAACTCTGAAATTTTTCACTTGTCACAATTGTGAGCTTTTCCATCGATATTGAGAAATTAAATTAATTCGATAACTATTAATCTTACCTACTCCTCAACAACAATATTTCCTTATTTGCACTTCTTCTGAAAATAACAGACATCAATAAAATCATATTAATATTACGATTATAAGTTGAGTTGTAGGCTGCAAGTTTTGACATATAATTATGAAGAAAGAATCATTTCTATTGTGATACTTTCAGGTATAAACCAGGTGAAGAACGAAGCTTTAAAACTTTTTCACTTTTCTTTTTTTAAGGGCTTTTGAGAAGATTGGAACGTATTATTTTGTTAATGCTACTTTTATGTATTAGAACAAACACCTATCAATAGTGGTATTCACGATGTTGGCCAATTGGTCTGGCAGATGAGTACAAGAGTAAATTAGTTCTGAGCAACAACAAAATAAATTTAATGTAAATTAGCTACACGTTAGCTCTTGCTACACCCACCTATCCCTTGAGTAGATTTGAGTAGCTAAACTACCACAGAAAAATACAACTCTGTGACTGACGTTTCCTTACATTTTACCTTTATTTTAAGTGATTAGCTGATATTTTGTTATTCAGCTCATCAACCTGATCATTAGCCCAACATCGTGAATACCACTAATGTATCTTCTTGAGCAACACTTAATATATCATTGAAAATCTCATATCACTGAGCTGTAGGTAAGCCGAAAATTAATAGATTTTTGAAAAGTGGTAGCGTTTACCAGATATGAGCGCTTAGAGTTGAAAAATATTCTTCTCCTGGTTTTCTGCTGAAACTCCTCACACTTATATCTCTTTTTGGCGCATTTTTGAATCCTTTGGCAATCTGTATAAATATATATATATATATTGATTTGTTTCAACGCATCATTCTTTTTTATTGAATTAATTGAATCAAAAAAAATTTTAACTGAAAGGTACTGATTTTCTTGATATAACAAAAAAATCTGTACTCTAATGTTGGGGAATGTACCTTGAGTGTACTGCCATGATAAAATTTTCCAGGTATTATTAATAGCGACTACGCTGCCGAGCTGTAGGCATTAGGTGTCAAATAAAAGTAGTGTGAACACATTAAGAATATAAAGGGAATTTTTCTGTGTTTATTTCAGCGTTTGATGAGTACATTTGCACAAGAAAAAGTAAAATAAGGCAAGAATTATTAAATTATCCAATAAGAAAGCATAGACAAAATTATTTTACGGTCCTTTTTTTGTAGTTAATGCGAATATTAATATCATGGAAATTGTTAGCAAAAGTCACAATGTGTTTGCTCTATGTTGCGTCAAAAAGATATCCAGTGATGTGAAATTTGGTCTGTTTCCGTACTCATTTCAAATTACAGTGTTGCAGAAAAAATGTACTCATATGCAGTTGGTTAGCAAATTAATAAAAATAACTCTTGTGCTTGAAATTACTACTTGAAGTAGTTTCCGTACTTTTTGATAAATTTTCTAATATTGACAGATAACAAAATAACTCTCTATTTCTAGAACTTTACTTGAAGTGAGTAAGGAAACAGACCTATTTACGCTGCAAAATGAAATGAAGCTACACAAGCAGTGAAAGCACTCTTCATTAAATGTAGAAACCATTTCCGCAGAAAATTTTATAGTAAATATATAGAAAAAAATAGTTTTTATACTTATTTCGATTACAATACATTGAAATATTATTTTATATATGCTTCTAATATTTTTAATTTTCAAGTTCATGAGCAGTTCTGAATGGTAAGTAAACATTTTTGCTTAAAATTTATTTAAATATATTGCAAACCACTATCAAATTCAAAAGATTTTTTAAGCTCAAAAATTTGCCCATTTCAAATTCAAACGTACAAAAAGCATCATTATTTTAAATGTCATCACGGTCTTTCGACATTCTATGCCCACAATGAATGTTCATCCCTCTTGATTAATAATACCTGGGTTATTATATCATGAATACTGGCAATATAGAATCTATCATTAGCGTTTATGAGAAACAGTAAAATTGTTTTAGGTTGTTTACTTCAACTTAAATCATTTTATATAAGCACTAATTTTCCGACCGAAAATTGCTTCGATTTCCGTCTAAGCGGATGGATTAGAGCTTGGTGGTTTCGACGGTGGAAACCACAGTTTTTTATAGTGTTTTTGTTTATGATATGAAGTGAGATTTTTTATTTATTTCAGAAATTTCTACTGCTATTGTAATGGCAAAATGAGACTTTATTATTTATGGCTCTATTGAAACTTCGACTAAGCTGAGACTCGAACCATGGCCTCACAAATTTCAGTCGAACGCTCTTCCACAGACCTATTATTCACTATAAAAAATAGGGAGCAAAACGTCTTCATGAATGACGTGCGATTTTGTTGTTGTGTTAATGCGTTAATTAAATTTGTATAACACATTGAACACATTGAATTGTTCAAGAGCATTACATTCAATTTATGGCAACATATACAGTATTTGCAATTAAAAATTGAATATTTCAATTGAATGATTAATGTTTCCATTAATAATAAGTTTATGTATAGTGCTTGAATCAAAGTGGAACTATTTCGAATACACAGAACTAGTATTGATTGCAATCATAAGGAATTCATTTAAAGTTTTTTTTGTTTCACACAAACTGTAATCAAAGAATCAGTTTTTTGAGTGTGGATATATATAGATATATGGATAGACATGGATTTGACTATAAGTTTATTGAGTTTTCAGCAATATCACAAGAAAATAAATGCTAAATTTTATTTATACATATATATTTTTTCTTTTTTTTATATTATATTTAATATCAAATTTGAAAAGCTTCAGCGATCTTGAATATTATGTGAATAAAGTAAGATTTGAAATCCACATCACCCAACTTCACCCTCGCTGTGTTTGTCGTTTACCTAATCAGAGAGTATATCTATCCAGTTGGTTGGTGTGATTTTGTATTTGTTTTTATGTGTCTTGTGCAAGAATTGATGTTAAAAGCAGCTTTTAATATATTTTGCGAAAATATTGATTATAAATGTGCTTCAAAGTGAAAATTAAAAGTTTAGCAAACAGCAGATTCCATATAGGATAAGATTAAAAGCTATAGATCGTTGACTACTTTTATTTAATTATATTGGAAACATATTAAAGCACGAAAAGCTTTCGAAGTTCAGGTGTTAACATAGAATAAAAAAAATAGTACATATACTTTGAAAAATGCAATTAAAATTGAAATGAAAAGTATTAAAATTTATCTGACCTTCAAAAATTTGAAAGTTATTTTGTTTTCTATTTTTAACAGTGTTATGCTTGATGCTGCCATCTAGGTAAAACTTTTTATTAAAATAATAACATGCATTGTTAGAATCGTTTCGATATAGCTAGCTAGGTTGTAAGTTTATTTTGTGTTTGTATGTGTGTGTGTGAGTGTTTTTGATTCGTGATTCTTAGTCAAGTTATATTAGTGTCTTTACATAACAGAAGCCTAATGCTTAAAATTGTTTTATTTCTTGAATGATCTTAATTTAGGTTAACTCACAATAAGGACGCATATTTTCATCAAAACTATAAACTTTTCTTTTTCTTTTAGTATATTTAAACTTTGTGCTTTTTTTTTTAAGCTTAAGCCTTAGCCCAATCAACGTTTGCACAAAAACTTTCTATTTTCTTTTTCAGTGTATAAATGAAGAAATTGTTCTTTTCGTTTTATCTTATTTATTTATTTATATATATTTGGTTTTGCTAATATTTTACTTTGCTTTTGTTTTCATCAATAATATTCCCTAAAATTTTTCTTGTTTATTTCTAATATTGTTACATTACAATTGTTAATTTTTGAATATAAAGACAATTTTAAAATTCAATTTTAGATTACTTAATTTAAACGAAACATTGTGAAATTTAATGGAAGGAACTAAAGAAATTACAAAAAAAGAACAAAGCTTTAAAAGTGTCGCGTTTCATGTAATTAAAGCATTTTGGAAGACATTATTATTTAAAGTGTGTGTAAAATGTTTTTTAAAATGCCCTATGAAAAACTGTGAAATAGAGCTTTTATGGAGCTTTAATGAACTGAAATGAAATTAATGAAATGAAAGTGGAGAGTTTAGATAAATTTGGTTAAAAAGAGAAAAATTGGAATATCTTTTTACGATTATTATAGCTTAAAAAAAATTAAAAGAAATTAGTTAGTTGCAAGTCAAGTATTTTAAAGCTTTTCATTGATCGCAAAAGATTTTTATGTATCCAGCTATTTAAGATACATCACATAAGTTTCTACCAGCTTTCTACATTTGAAAGCTTTTAATACTTTCAGCTTTTAACAACTTAAGCATAGCCATAAAAGCTTAAGATCTCTACGAGTCTTAATTTGAGTAAAATATAAAAATAACATTAGATTAAAAGCACACATTTGAAGCACACGTTAAAGGCATTGGTAAAGAGATTTTTAGTTTAAAGAATCATAAAAACGAATTAAGAAAGATAGAGCGAGACCTAAGGAAAAGTAAGACAACTAAATATCAGAAATGCTAAACAGTATTGACAATAAAGAACAAATCTTGTAAAAAAAGAGAACTAAAGAGAACTTTTACAGCGTTGTTACAGAGAATTAACAGAGCGATTTTTTATTTTGGTGTATATTAAATTAAATAACTTAATCAATATTTCAAACAGCCAATCAAAAAATACGAATATATTTTTTTGTTTTTTCAAACTATATTTTTGATATATAATATTTATGTATGTTATATTGAAACAAATTGAATTTATTTAAATAAAACACAAAGTACATTTTACAAAATTTAAAAGCTAATATAATTTTCGTTGTTGTAGTTGTTATAAACTAGGACACACTAAAATACAAGTTAACAGTTGAAACGGGTAGAACTTAAATAAGAGATTTTTATAAATAAGTTAAAACAAAAGTTAAAAGTTAGGTTGAAAACAAAATTAAGTAAGGTGGGGGGAGAGAGAGAGAGAGAGAGAGAAGAAGATAGAGTACAAATTAAGTTTAACAATTAAATTATTTTGCGACTTTCACATAGAAATCGCTTTCGCTTTTGTGACCCAATATTGCTTTGATATAATTTACACACACATAAATTCAAAACGAATTAAATAATTAGAGAGAAATAGAGAGAGTGCAACATATTGTAAAATACTAAAGTGATCCTCATAATGATATAAATAATAATAATAATAATAATAGTAAAAGTGATAATAATAAAAAAATGTGTAACAATAATTATTAAAATGAGTAATGAAACTAAACTGAAAAGTACTTAGTTCAGACAAAATTTAATAAATCACACGAGATCGCTAAACATAACATAAACGTTAAGAGTTTAAATTAATTCAACACAATTAAGTAGCTAAACGCATAAAAATCAGCATAAAAAAAGTAGTAATAATAATAATAATAATAATAATAATAATAATAATAATAATAATAATATTCATCAGACGTAGTTAAGTTATACTTATTTAAGTTTTTGCATTATTTTACATTTTCGTATTTTTTTTTTTTTATTTGCTATTACGTTATGTGTGTAAAAGGGAGACAGATATGGAGAGAGAAATGAATGCTTTTGCAGAGCATCACAACAGTCATAAATAAAAAAAAAACTTCATAAAACTTTTAACTTCCACTGCTTAATAGGCTAACCAACATAACCAGAAATGAACAGTCCAAAAAGCTTTTGCAAGGTCACAGCTAGAACCCAAAGCAAAATATTTAGTGAGAAGCTTTTAAAATCTGCCGGCTATGCCGGCTATAACTAAAACATTTAAATAACTAAAAAAAAAAAAAAAAAAAAAAACGCAAACTGAAAATATGTGCAATCATTGCCTGAAAAGCTTTTGGGTAGTGATTTAAGCTCTTCATATACTGCGCTCTCACCACCAAGCACACAAGTTAATTTATTTAATTATAATATTATTTAAAGCTTAATTCACAGTAAAGCTGTTTAAGTGCTTAAATAGTAGCTAGCGGCTAGCAAAAGCTGACTTTCCAAAGTAGTAGCATAAATTAATTTATTTTTTCACCAATACTATTGTAAACGTAGCTGCTGTCTGTCATTGTCTGTATTCTGTTTGTATGTGGCATTGTGTGCAGTATTCATATAGTTAATCGGTTGCAATTATGGCGGTATAGGAACATGAGCTGTTTGTGTCGTTCTTGAATAAGCTTGGCTCATGACTGTAACTATTGCTATTCTTTAATTAATTCTAAAACATTAAATTAACAAAACAAGGAACTTCGAACATGTGTGTGTATGTAAAAATAAAAAATATATATATACATAACTTATATTGTACATGTTTATGGTTGTCTATGTCTAATTGAGGGAGCTTTTGAAAAGCTCCATCACTATTAAATGGCAATTTAATATGACTTAATCGATGTATTACTTAGGCAAACAACCTAACATAAAAGCTTTGAAGCTCATTAAAAAAAATTTATTAACTGCAGATTCAACTTGAGCTAAGGAATTTTTTGAAAGCTTTTTCAATCGCTGTTCTCTTATTTAAGATATAGTTCTTCTTCGTTTGTATTTGAATGCAATGCTAAGGCATAAAAGCTGCATAAGCTTAGTGAGACTACCTGGCAGATGAATTTCTTTTTTTTTTTTAGAGCACTCTTATGAAACGATTTGTCAATGGCAATAATAGTAATTTCGGCATTTGTCAAAAGAATACTCTTAAAAAGTTCATTTCTTACAATTTTAAACATTTTTCGAGCGCAGCTCTACTTCAATTTTAAAATATTTTTGTAAATTATAAAAGAGAAAAAAGCCAACACATTTCATAGAACTTGAAATAAATTTAAAGGGCTTGGAAGGAGTAGTTGGTTGGTGCTAGAGAGCTTTTAATCGTTCAAAAGTTTCTAAAACCACAGGCACAAATTTTAGTTTTATTCCTAAGACATTTACAAGGATATCGAACCATCTCTCACGAGTTTTTGTTCGAAAACCAAAGGAATTAAAGAACGTTGTATATTTTAAGTACAAAAAAATACATGCACCGAAAGAGATTTCTGGTGAAATTTGTATCTTGGTGTGTTGTGATTGAAATTCCGTTGCTTCTCAAAATCTTATTTAGAACTTAATTCAAAATGGTTTTCCAAGAATTATATATACGCCAACGAATGCATTTGATTCGAAGGGGAAAGCTCTGTAAAAGCTTAAGATGTTTTCATCTTTTTGTAGGGGTTCAACACAACCGCACTGCCCGCCGTTTGTGGAGCTTGAGCTGCCATTTGTGCCATAGTTGGTAGTCCCTGCATGCCCTGAACAGTGCTCATAGCTGCGTAAGGATAGCCAGCGCTGGCCATCATGCCAGGATAGAAAAAGCTTTGTTGCTGTTGCATTGCAACGTACTGCTGGTTCGCGGCCACTTGAGCTGCTGCGGCATAGGAATTAGCTGCGTTGGCCGACTGCGAAGCTGTTGCTAACTGCATTGGTTGTGGGCGTAACATTGTGGTAGCTGCTGCTTGCATGTAACCAGTGCCAGGCCGCTGCAAGAGCGAAGGAGTTGCTGAAGGTGTGTGCACAGGAGTACCGACAGGCGTCGACATTCCTGAGCCGGGCAGAGAACCCATCGAGCGCATTTGGGCTGCTGCAGCTGCGGCGGCATGGGCTTGCACTGCATGCTGTTGGGCAGCCTGTACCTGTTGCGCCTGGGCGTGCGCCTGCTGTTGGTGGGCTTGCATGAGGGCGGCGTGATGATGTGGGTTTGTCGCTGCAGCCATGGCCATAGCGGCGTGTGCAGCTGCAGCAGAGGCCTGTGTTGGCGTAGCCATGTAGGGTTTGTTCAGAGTCATGCCGGTGTAATTGAGTGCAGTGGCGGCTGTAAGGGGCTTACCGGAGAGAGCGTTTGAGGCGGCTGCCATTTTGACAGCGTTGGCATAGTTCTTTTGAGCAACCTCTTTGGCCAGAGAAGCGGCATCGTGATAGTAGCCAGCAGCATGGTTGCTTACAGCTGTTGACTGAACGTAGTGATGGGGAGCGCTGGCGTAGCTGTATGCAGGCGTACCAGCTGCCGAAACAATGGTGCCATAAGGTGAGGGAGCTGTAAGGGCGTGCGAGGTGTAATGAGCACCAGCCATGGTGTTAGTCGACGGAGTGTAGCCGCCGTGGGAGACTAGGACATTGGCGTACGAGGTGGCACCGCTCTGATACAAGGAGTGGGCGTTGTATAGACGCTGCATGTTTTGTTGTGCCTGGTAGGCATTGGTGACCACTGAGGTGGATGTGGGTGGGGCTGAATGAGAGGGTGCTGGTGTAGACATGGGTGTAGGGAGGATGCCAACACCAGTCGAAGCAGTAGTTAAGGATTCACCGTTAGGCAATGGTACGTCGGAAATTGTTGTTGCTGCAGTACCGTTGTAAGGCAAAGACGCTGAACTAGAAGTTGTTGTTATTGCCGAAATGGAGTCATGTTGTAGGGTGTGTTGTTGTAGTGTCAAAGTGTCACTGAAATCTGGCCTGTCTTCGTTCGTTTCTGTATCGCTATCATTTTGATAACTTTGAGTGTGCGGCGAACATGCAGCCGAAGGCGTGGCTAAGGACGTGGCGCTTTCGCCTAATGTATTGTTAGTAGAAGCATTCAAAGTAGTGTTGTTGTTAGTGCAGTCAGTGCTAGTGCTAGCGCTACCATTAAGTGCTGTGTTGTTGTTGGTAGCGTTTGGTAAATCTGGTTCGTTTGTGCCATTAAGCAAATCATTGTTGTTGTTGTTATTGTTGTTGTTATTGTTGTTGTTGTTGTTGTTATTGTTGTTGCCATTGCTGGTTATTGCTGTTGCAAAAGGATTTTTCGAAATTGATGCTGTTGCTATTGTAGCGCACTTAATACTACAACTATTATTGTTATTACTGTTATTATTCACAAACGATAGAATATTATTATTATTATTATTACTGTTGTTGTTTATGATGTTGTTGTTGCTGTAGTTATACAAAGAATTATTATTACTATTTACGTTGCTAGCATGATTATTACTGGTTGCAATTGTTGTTGTTGTTGCTGCTGCATTATTACCACTACTATCAACTAAATTATTTGTAAAATGATTTTGACTAATCAGAGCAGTTGAAAAGTTTGGACTTTGAGTAAAGTTTAATTGTAAATTATTATTAGCAGCATAAAGATTGGTCAAATTGGCCAAGGTAGTAGCAGAAGTAGTACTAGTAGTAGTAGTGATGGATGTTTGTGGTTGTGGATTTGCTGTAGCAGCACTTGTAGTTGCTGTAGTAGTAGTAGTGGAAGTGGTAGTGGGATTTTGAGATTGGTACTCACATGACACTGGAACGAATGGTGGCTGTTGTAGCTGCATTAGCTGTTGATAGGTTGTCGCACCGGGCTGATAAACAGGTATGCCTGACTTTTCGGCAGCTGGACGTTTGTATGGCACCATGCCAGAAAAAGCCTGTTAATTAAGCAGATACAGAGAATAGATAAGAAACATAAATATATTTACAAAATTGTCATGGAGATTAAATACGAATAGCAAATAATTTATAGCGTGAAATAATATTAAATGCAATGGACTAGATAACAATGAAAACTAATTTTTTTAAGCTTATGAGACAAATATAAAGAAAAAAAATAAGTGCAGGTAAATAAAATGACATTCTTAATAAAAAACTTTTTAGATGCAAGCTTTTTAAAATAAAAATTGAATATAATAAAGTTACTAATTAATAAAGTTACGACTATTTTTTGGCTAATCATATATTTTCAAGTCTTCTTAAAATTCGTCTTGATTAATTGAATTTTTGAGTTACTTTACTTGTTATAATACTTTTTTAGAAGTACCAAAATAGAATACAAAAATATTTTTTTGACTTATGTTAAAAGGTTGAAAATGCTTGGGCTGCGTTTTCTAAATATATGAAGGGCTTATTGCAGAAACATGATAAGCCACAAAATAAAAATGTTAAAATGAATCTTAAAAAAATGTATAAAATAGACGTACCATGTAATCGTACTTTTAATACTTGCAGTTATTGCTTATAGAAGCCCTCTGTAACATGACCAAAATTTACCGTAGAAAGGATAGTGGAAACCAATCATTTTAAAAAAAACCTGTGGCTTATCTTGCCTTGCATGTATACGTGTATACTTTTGCACGGAACAATATATACTAATTTTAATAACTCATTCAACAATTTCTGTAGTTTCCTTTTCCTTTGTTGATTTTACTTGTTAAGACTGTTTCTTTTTAAATAAGAAATCAGAAAACTCCTGACTTGTTCCTGGTAGTTCTTCAGAATCTTCGTTATGCAATTCATTGTTGCATTCTCTTAAATCATTTTCCTATAATTCGAATGCATAAAGGGAAGAAATTTCAATTTGACTACCTTTTTTTTTTTGCAAAAATGTAATAAGCCACTATATGAAAATAAATATACCTCACTGGTTTCTGAAATTTTTTCATCATCCAGAATGAATTGAGGTATTACCTGATTTAGGACACCAATATCGGTGTTTCTTGTATAACCTGATTGCAACAAAATTTAAACATCGAAATAATCATCTGATTTAGGATAATTTGCGAAGGGTTGATTTTAGATGCCACCACAGAATTCTTCTAAACTGCAAAGCCCTGATAAGCTACTACAAACTTAAAAGTAAAAGTTATTTCTGCAAAAACATGATAAGCCATACAAATTTTAAAACACGTTTTCTTAGAAACAACATAATTCTCGACAGAAATAAAAAAAATATGCCTCGTTGGGTTCTTAAGCTATTTCATCAGTAGTTATAGGTTATTTATGGTTACAAGCTTCCAAACCATTTTCCTAAATGGAAAAACATGATAAGCCACTACAAATTTATAAATAAAAATTATTTGCATAAACACATGATATAAGCCACATAAATTAAAATAATAGGTATATAAGTATATAATAAGTATCTAATAAATTGTATAAAGATACTTATACATATATGTTCGCAATTTATGGAAAATAAGCCCTAATCTTTTCAGCAGGTGTTACTGTGGTACAATGTAGTAGAAATAATACAAAATACCAGTTTTTGATGTTTGGTGTATTCCAAAAGTGACAGATATGTTTGGGTTAACCCTAGAACTACAAACTTGGATAGATTTCTACCCCAGACAAACTTTGAACTACGTTTTTAAGTTAGTCAGTGAAATTATCGACTACACAATACTATATATATAGTCGTATAGTATACGATCTATACTAACGACGGACGATATCAACCTCAGCTTGTAGTTCCTAAATGTTCATAAATTACGTAACATGTTTTTGGCCTATCTAACACCCTTACCCCCTCCCTATGATCCACTTCGTCACAAAGTATTAAAATTATTCGAAGACTGATTTAAAGCAAGAATTCCCACTTCAGTTCAGCAAAAAAACAAATGTTACTTTTGCTCCGTTTGCTGCTCTTGATTGCTCTTGATCTTTGTTTTTTGAAGCTGCTACACTTTTTGAATTTGTTTCAAATGCCTTTTATAAATTTGCTTAGTGTAAACTAGGGCTATGACGTTTATTCGATGTATTTGAACTTCGAAGTATTCGAAGCTTCGTTTTAAATCTTTTGAATAGGAAAAAACTTCGAAGTTATGAAGCTTAATTATTCGCTTTTCATAAAAGGCAGCAAAAAAATTCGAAGCTTCGAAGTTTTTATTCAAAAATATTTCGATCCAAAAAAAGTTAGAAGAGAAAAGGCACGCACGAAGAGTATGGCAATCAACTCGATATCCAAGAGATAAAAAACACTTAAATAAAGTTACCAAGCAACTAAAAGAACTCTTGAGGGTCTCTATGGAGGAACATACGCAAAAATATCTTTCTCAACTCGATGCCACCCTAGTAACAGACTATTCACTTTGGAAAGCTGTTAAAAATCTTAAAAGGCCTGTAGCGCAAAATACACCACTGCGTAAATCGGATCAATCTTGGACTAAAACAGACAGCGAAAAAGCTGAAACATTTGCAAATCACCTAAGCACAGTCTTCACTCCAAACTCAGAAGAATCGCCAACCAACACGCAAGATCAGATAAACTCGCTTTTAAACCAACCATATCAAATGGATATTCCCATCAAAAAGTTCAGAAACAACGAAGTACGTAGTGTTGTCAGAAATCTACAGTTAAATAAGGCCCCAGGGTATGATCTTATAACAGCAAAAACTCTTAAAGAACTGCCGGACAAAGCTTTCACCTTCTTAACCCAACTTTTCAATGCTGTTTTAACGAAAGGATTTTTTCCTCCTCAATGGAAGGTTGCGCAAGTCATTATGATCTTAAAACCTGGCAAGCAACTAAACAATGCAAAGTCTTATCGGCCAATAAGCCTCCTACCAATTATTTCTAAAATTATGGAAAAATTAATTCTTAAAAGACTTATGCCCATAATCGAAAATAAGAATTTAATCCCAGCGCATCAGTTTGGCTTCCGAAGAAAACATAGCACGATAGAGCAAATCCACAGACTAGTTGAAGTAATACACAATGCCTTTGAAGCAAAAAATTACTGCACTGGTGCATTTTTGGATATATCCCAAGCTTTTGATCGAGTATGGCATGATGGCCTTTTGTTCCAAATAAAAAAAAATCTCCCGACAACCTTCTTTATATTAATCAAATCGTATTTAAGCGATAGACACTACTTCGTTAAGCAAGGTGACGAAGTAACGTCCCTGCATAAAATAAAGGCTGGAGTTCCCCAAGGTAGCATTATGGGCCCCATTTTGTATCTTTTATTTACTTGCGATCTTCCAACTCCCGATGGGGTTGTAGTTGGCACCTTCGCTGATGACACAGCAGCTCTCGCAGTTGACCCAGATTCAAAAACTGCTTCAGAAAAACTACAAAAAAGTCTTGATGATATTACTCAATGGCTTAAAGACTGGCGAATAAAGCCAAATGAACCTAAGTCAGTACAAATGACATTTACTACAAGACGTGGTAGGTGCCTTCCTGTAAAACTAAATAATGTTCAGATTCCTCAAGTAAAGGAAACAAAATATTTAGGTGTCCACTTAGACTCTAAACTTAACAGGAAACACCACATTTTCACCAAACGTAAGGCCCTAGGCATTAGGCTAAGAAGTCTTTCTTGGATGCTAAACAAAAAATCCAAGCTATCTCTGGATAATAAGATACTATTATACAAAGTTGTTTTGAAACCTATTTGGACCTACGGCATTCAGCTGTGGGGGACAGCTGCAAACTCCAATATAGAGATATTGCAGCGTTTTCAATCGAAAACTCTGCGTATGATCGCTAACTGCCCATGGTATGTTACAAACGCACAACTGCACTGTGACCTCAAAATTCCAACAGTTCGAGAGGAAATAAGGAAAATCTCAACCCGCTACAAGGAACGTGTATTATCCCACCCTAACCACCTGGCGGCGACCCTAATGAATAACAGAAACGTGTTCATCAGACTTAAACGAAGGTCTCCACAAGATCTGCTTTTGTAAACTGATAAAACTTATTTATTACTTATATTACTTTGATTAATATTAAAATTGAATAATACGGATGCACCACTGGGTGTATACCGTCCAATGTTTATTATGCATGCTTTTTTATAGTTTTCAATGTATTAAATATTCCAAATATTACTTATTGTCTAACGACAGATCGTAATAAAGAAATGAATTAAAAAAAAAAAAATATTTCAAACTTTGTTTCTGTGTTATAAACTTTGTTTGAACTATGTTTAAGCTTAGTTTATTAATTATAAACATATACACTAAAATGAGATTCTGTGTGTGGAGATATTTCACTCGAAGTGCTGAAGTTCTCTGAACCAAAACGCTTGAGATTAAGGAAGACGATTGGAGTGCATTTGAGAACGTTATCCCAATCCTTAAACCTCTCAAAGTGGCATTGACTGTGCTATCTGACGGATCGCTGTTTATGGTTAAGCCAATTATTAGAGCGAACCATTTTTTAAGAGATTATGAAAATTGACACGAAATCGCCACAATGTTAGCTGTAGATTTGTCTTTGCGATTTGCCATTGACATGCAAGAAGTTAGATTTTCCCACAAAGCTTCGTTTTTGGACACGCGACCCAAAGATCTTCAAGTTGAATCGCTTGCACAAAGTATAGTTTTTAGGGAAAAATTTGCGGAGGAAGTTAACTCGGTTTTTGCTTGGAGCAAACACTTTGCATGGAGGGACCAACAATTAGTGCATTGAATTTTTTTTAATAGCAGTCAATTGCCAATTACCAGGAAAAACCACAAATTGATGTCAATATGAATCCTCTTGAGTGGTGGAAGTCACGAGACAAAAAGTTTCCACAATTAGCTAGTTTACCAAAAAAGAATTTGTGCGTCCTAGCAACTTCCGTGGCTTCTCTTTTTTATGATTTTTATATTAGTTTTATAAAGACAAATTAACAGTTTTCAATAGAGAAGAACTTACGTTTATGGGACGAGTTCAATGTCGCATTGAAAGTTTACTGAAACAAGTAGACGTATTTTCTTTTAGCAATTATAAATTATCCATCATTCAAAAAGTGATGAAAAATTATTTGTCAAATTAAAATAAATATGTAGAAACAAATTATGTATCTCAAACTGCGTATTATTCGAAATTTCGAAGTTTTGAATGCTTCGAAGTTTTTCTTATTTGAATAGTAACCTACCCTCGAAGCTTCGCATCAAAAATCTTCGAAGTTGCGGAATTTGCTTCGAAGATTCGAAAAAACCGAATATGAACAGCCCTAGTTTAAACATAGTCCAAGTTGTCTTTTTTCGGTTTGTGATCCGTTCGTTTTATTAGGTGCGTTCTTTTATTGATAAAAAATGAAAGCAATATTTACAATAAACTTAAATTTGAATAAAATTTAAAAATTGAAAACTGTATTAAAAAATTTTGTTGTGACGTAACGCACGACCTGCCTCCCCCATGTCACACTTTGTCACAAATGTTAAAAATATTGGGGATATGTGAAAACTTAAATTCTCGTATTATATTTTATAGATGATTTTCATATATCAAGTACCCATGCACAAGGTGCAAGCGATCGACCTGCGAGAACCACATAGTACTCTATTGCAGCGATTGTGGCGCCTCTGAATAAGTTAAATCGTTACTTTACTTCATTATATTTTTTATATGTATGCAATTTATCTGTTTTTGCATTTTGCATAGCAGAAACGGAAATATATTCTTGAAACGAATATTTCGTGGAATTTTTTTTGACCTTTCAATGTCAGATTCCCAATTTCTTTCGAATAAATATAATTTTTCAACAAAACATCAGATGTATTTGTTTTTCTTAAAGCCTCCTTTAAAATCCTGTTTGAAATTTGAAAATCAGTCGTTTGGAAAAAAATTTTAAATTTTTGTTTGTTAAATTACGGTTTCATCGTCTTTGAGCAATTTTAGCTATTTAACCCTGGATGGTCATACTTCGTCGAATCGACGAAGCAATAGTATTATATTTCTTGTATTGTTGTTGTATCTATTCGTCGCACGTTTCCGTTTTTCTTACAATGTTCGTTATTGCTAAGCTGTTAATTAAAACGCATCGTTATCGCAAAAAAAAAATATCTACAAATAGGAGATTTGCACATTTGTTTGAAAGTATGCTAACGTTATGCTGGTTTCTGGCAACAACCTATCTACATGTGTATAAAACTCCAAGCGTTAATATTATTTGATTTAAGTATTAATATTATCTGAGATATAGCGAATCGTTTCAAGCAAATATTTTGCAGGATTGTTTGTACAGACGCTATTCAATATTGCAACAAATTTCATAATCCTAAAAACCATATTAACCGGGATATAGACTCATTAAATTCACATAGATACACTTAAGCTACGCTAAATAAAAGCATTTACAAATTAAGGCAAGGATATTATTTTTAAAGAAAAAAGCTCTACAAATTTTTTAAAAGCTTTGCATATTTAACTAAAATTTAAAGCAACTAAATTCGTGCAGTAGGGATATTTAAGAACTAAACTCTTATTTGCATATATATTTACGACTTGATTTTTAAAATTCCATTTAATTTTGTTAATTTTAATTTTATTCACTTAAGTTTTTTTTTACCTCTTGTATTTATTAATTTATAGTTTTTGCATTCTAACTATTAAAAACCTTTTCGCATGCAAGTCATGCTTGGAAAATTTAAAATTATTTATTTGAAAAAAGCTTTTTATTTATATATATATATATATTTATGTTTAAAATTGTGTATATATTTATTTACATATAACATGAGCTTTTTTACTATATTGGTGTGGATTTTTAGTACTTACAAAGTTTTCATAGTAAAATGAACCAACCGTTTTGACATCCATCTTTGATGTTTTTGTTTGGCATTTAACAGTGTTTAATTTTTATGGATGTGTTGTTTTAGTTAGCATATTTTGTGAACGTATATGTTTTCGTTGTTGAAGTTGCAGTTGTTCGATTTGGTTAGTAGCATTGTTTTCATTTACAAATAAACATATACACACACATTATTGTTGATCAGTGGATGAGTACAAGAATATTTGGTCAAGAGAAGAAGAACACAAACATGAGGGAAAAAATAAATAAAAGAGAAACGAAAGAAAAGGAATATTGGAATTAGTCAAAATATCCAATAAATATTATAAAGTTGTAATTGAGGTTATGTTTTAAAATTGTTAATTAGCAATACTTGGCTATACGTACAAAAAATCACTTGATACAAGACGCTAGTTATTTACTTTTTATATTACAATAAACTAGTATTTACTCATATATGTAGGTATGTTTATAATATATAGACTAATAAAATACATTTCTTGTGTATTATACCACAAATAACATATTAGTTGTTTATGTTTTTTTTTTTTTTAATGAGCGTGTTGCAAAAATTATTTAAATATCTTGCAAACAATATGAAAAACTTAGGAAATAAAAGTACAATAAACAATGTGTTAGATTGTTATTATTAAAAAAGTACAAGATATAAGCTCAAAGCCAATAATGCCAGACGAATAGAAAATTACTTCCATTGCAAACTCTAGAAATGCTTTTTAACCTATTCACTATTATGCATGTGTAAAAGCACGCATGTGTAAGCATTTTAATTGCCAAATACCGATCCCGTGTATTTTGAACATTACCAATTAGACCTTTTTAGAATAGTCATAACACGGCGCTTCTGTAAGTCATAGCGTGGTTCTGTTTCTTAAGTTTTTGAAGAAAATTAATGGAATTTTAATGAATAAAATATTTTCTCTTTTTTATTAATTATTATAAAATAACCGCACCGAAAAGCAGCATAAGATGCTTGCACCGTACATAATGGGCTTGAAGTTATAGTGTGCAAGCATCTTGCATCTTGTTGTAGGGTACATAATGGGCTTGCAAATTTTTTGTGATTATTACTGTTTCTTCCCAACAAATACTAATCAGCCTGAAAGTATGCACAGAAAATTTATTTGATACTTATCAGTGACATGATTGCCTTTATGTGTGTTCATACTTTTCGGCTCAACGAAGATAATGTTGCAAAAGCACTATAATAATGGCATAAAATAAGAGCAGTTTGAGCGTTATTGTTTCCAACCCGTCGTAGGACGGGCATTTGTACTTGTAAGCTATATTTAACAAACGCAGCCTCTTGTCTAAGTCAGAATTCAATTCCGATCGGATTTTAAACTGTGTTCTGCATTCCAATCGGAAATGGGATGTTCGAAACAAAATGAAAACGGATTCGATCATGCCAAAATCAGCTGTTTTTTAAAGTTAGGAAAAATTATTTTTTGTGCTTTTTGATACATTTCTGAATTACTAACTATTTTTGTTGAATAAATTGGAATTTTGATACATTAAATGAGTTTTATTTGAGTGTGACAACCACAGGGACGAAAAAGTTAAGCGGGGACTCAGCGCGACCACAGTAATCCTTTGGATTTATCTGATTCAACGTAAGTAGCGACTTGCAAGTTTTATTTAAGGCCATATGATAATGTTTCCTTTTTAGATATATTGCACAATATCGTCTAAAAAGGGTGGTATTTAATTTAATTTTAAATGATGTTTTAAGCCTTTTGCCCTGCAATCTACGATTCCCACAATTATTCAACTGACAACAACTTGGATTAAGCTTGCCTTGTCTGGATGCTCCTCCATAATTTAAAGCATCGCGGAGATTTGGGCGCAATATTCTTGTGTTTTCCTCTTATATGAAGTTCAACTGTTCATAAAAATAAATAAAGACTTATGCTTTTTATTCACGTGTTCAAACCAACCAAAATTTTATCGGAATGAAAATTGTTGTAAAATTGCTGATCGGATTGAAACCGGTTGCAAATCCAATTTATCAGAATGCAAGGTAGATCAATTCCGACATTTCTGGCAATTCCGATTCGAAGTTAAATATCAGATTGTATCAAAATCGTATTTAAGAACAGGACTGAATATAAATAATTTATACAAATCATGCTATGATTTTATTTAAGCCTGTGAAGAAAATGTGTTAATTCTGCACTTCCAGCTGCTAGAAGCTGCAATTATTCTATATATGAAACTATATTCAATACAATACCGATGATATGAAAATATACAGAACGATTAATTCTAGAGATAATTCAGATCTATACCAGTCTGATCTAAAATCCTTCGATGCTTGGTGTTCTAAAAATTATATGTTTCTAAATCCAGATAAATGCCAAACTATGACCTTATCGCGGAAAAGGAATAATTTTATTTTTGATTATAAGATTAAAGAAGACACCTTCAAAGACCTAAGAATATGCATAAATTCTAAGTTGTCGTTTAACATTGCATCTACAATGCTTGGATTTATAAAACGCTGGGCCTTAGAATTTAATAGCATGATTACAACTACAAAGTTGTATTATGCAATTGTGCGTCCTCACTTAGATTATGCAAGTCAAGTTACAATTTGCATGTTGATCGAATAGAAAGAATTCAAAAACGTTTTGTTCAGTTTGCTCTAAGGAGCTCAAGTAAAACTGACATTTTAGAAGTAAATTTGCAGATATCGTATACTTACACCAACTCATAACAGGTGTATTCGATTCTCCACTAACCGTCAGTAGAAACGCTAACAATTTAATTTGTTTACCATTCAGTAGAACAAATTATATGGCTGCTGCTCCTTTAAATAGCATTTGTTAAGCCATTGGCTTATTTTTTTTGAACAACAACGTTGTCTATAGTATCAACGTTGTACTTCTTCGTAATATTGTTCAGTTGTTTTATGTTGATACAAATATGCTGACTCTCAATCAGTATTGTTGATAATATTGCAACATAGTGTGGGCAACAGCATCTCAAAGCTGTTTCCTAGAAATTCCCTATATGGAAATTTGCCACACACAATATAGATGTGTCAGCTCTTTGGGATAATATAAACATCCCAAGACGGCATCAACGATTAAGTCAAGCGTTGAGTTAATGTAAACATTAACCCACGCTACGTTCAATTGCACCCTTCCCTTAAACCCTCAAAACCATTGCCATGAAACAGCATCGTTGTTTAACGAACGATCGCAAGATCGTTCGGTAAACAATGATAAATTCACGATGTATGCCTGGAAGCTCACTTGATGGTATTCGATGTGACACTCCTAAAAAAGCACTTCAACGAAGCAGTTTGCATTAGTTCTGGCATAACAAATAAATTGGTGGCAGCGGAAAAATTGTGACTATGGAAAAGTGATAGCAGAACAAAAATAAGTTTGTTCCTGAAGATGGTGTTAGCAGAAAATAAGTTTGTTCCCGAAGATGGTGTTAGCAGAAAATAAGTTTATTCCTGAAGATGGTGTTAGCAGAAAATAAGTTGTTCTTGAAGATAGTGATAGCAGGAAAAAAGTTTGTTCCTTCAACTAGTGCCTACAACGAAAGGAATCATTGGAAAATGCTGTTATTATGGATGATGTAAATATAAAATGCGTATAAAATAAGGCAGTGAAGTGTTATAAGAAGATGTTGGTTTAAAGTGCCGAAATAGTGTCATAGGTAGGTTACGATCTGCGTATAAAATAAAGCAGTGAAGTGCTATAAGAAGATGTTGGTTTAAAGTGTCGAAATAGTGTCAGAGCTGGTGCGTGATTGTTTTGTTGGGTTTAGAGAAGAAAGATAGGTATTGAATTTTGAAAGCAATTATGGCAACATCCAGTAGTAGTACTAGTATGCAACTAGATGTTGGTACCTTAATAAGGTTAATACCTCCGTTTAGAAGTGATGCAGCCGAGCTGTATTCATTTATAAACGGATGTGACGATGCTATGAGTCTGGCATCAGAGTCGCAGACGAGTTTTTTATTCAAGTACATTAAGGTACAAATTACTGGAAACGCAAGAATAATTCTTGAGAACAGAGTAATAGAAGATTGGCAGGAGCTAAAAACCAACTTAAAAAATTTATATAAGGAAACCAACAATACCCTTGGTTTATATAGGGACTTAATAAACGCCAAACAG
The DNA here is from genome assembly GCA_914767935.1 of Coremacera marginata. Taxonomy (NCBI): domain Eukaryota; kingdom Metazoa; phylum Arthropoda; class Insecta; order Diptera; family Sciomyzidae; genus Coremacera; species Coremacera marginata. The sequence continues at coordinate 56,904,967 of OU612044.1, forward strand.
GGGAGTCAAACTGTAAAACAGTTTGAACAGTTCATGGAGACTATGTCTCGAAGGCTTGGCACTGATGCTAAAGATGAAGGTATGGAGCAGAGAGACCTTCAAATCATTCATAATTATATTGAGAATAAAGTAATTCTCAATATATTTATTAATGGTCTGCGGCCAGAAATTTGCAGCTATGTAAATAACTGTCGGCCAAAGACTCTTTCGGAAGCAACAAAGCATGCTCAACATGAAGAGTCAAGATTACTAAATTTAAATAAAAAAGGGCCGAGAAACGATTTCTCGAATAAAAATTTAGTATCAATTCACACTAATACTGTTAAGTGTTATAATTGTGGGAAAACAGGACACTTGGCAAAAAACTGTTTTGATAAAAATAAAAATAATGCAATAATGTGTAATTTGTGTAAAAAGCCAGGACACATAGCAAAAAATTGCTATGCAAGGAATAAGGAGGAACCGAAAATGAATTTTCGAAAATAAGAGACGCTAAGCATAAGGCAGCGTTCTCTATTAAAAGCAAACCAGAAGAAAGTCCTTATATTTTTATAGATTATAGAAAGAAATTGTGTAAAATGCTTATAGATACGGGAGCATCGGTAAGTTTGATAAAATCAAACTGTATTTATAAAAACGATTTAAGTATAAAAGAGAAAATTGATCTGATAGGGCTAGGGAATAATATCGAAAAGTCTTTAGGGACATGCGATATAAGATTTAGTTTATGGGAAAATTCATATGAAAAAACTGTCAGTGTCCGATGGAAGTTTAACGTCATTCCTGAACAAATAGTTAACGATTATGATGGGATTTTAAGCAATGATTTCCTTAGGGAAATGAATTGTAAGGTAGATTGTTCTACAAATGTTTTAACCTTAAAAGGCCAAAGTTATGAGATAAAGTATAACAGAGATGAATGTTTTATACCTTCAAGAAGAGAGGTATTTAGATTGGTCAAGGTAAACAGAAGGTATAAAGATGAAACAGATGTTTATATCCCAAGATTCGAAACTGATAAATTAATAGTTCCGCATTGTATCAGTACAGTACGGAAGGGGAAATGCTTAGTAAGCATAATTAATAAATCAGAAGAGAAGGTTCAGAATGACATTTCATTAAATGTAGAATGGTTAAAGGATTATGTTGTAGAGAGGGAAAATAATGAAGGTAAAATAAAAGAAACTTTTAGGCCAACTAAAAGAATACTACATGTCAGAGATAGAAAAGATGTTATAAGAGAATCCCTTCGGACAGGACATATGAATTTGGAAGAAAAGGAATCAATTAGGAAATTGATTGCAGAGTACAGCGATTTATTTCTCATAGAAGGAGACATATTGAGCACAACAAATACATTAAATTGTACTATAAGAACGAAAGAAGATACAAAACCCGTGTATACGAAGTCTTACAGATACCCAAAAATACACGAACAAGAAGTTAAACTTCAGGTTGAAAAGTTGTTGAAAGAAGGTATCATCCAAAATTCTAAGTCTCCGTGGAATTCACCAGTGTGGATTGTGCCCAAAAAGAAAGATGCGTCAGAGAAGGTAAAATGGCGCATGGTAATTGATTATAGGAAAGTCAATGATTTAACCATAGCTGATTCATATCCGATCCCAAATATATCAGAAATCTTAGACCAATTAGGTACAGCTAAATATTTCACAGTTTTAGATTTGACTAATGGGTTTCATCAAATTAAGATGAATAAAGATGACATGGAGAAAACCGCTTTTACAACACCACACGGTCATTTTGAATTTACAAGAATGCCATTCGGGTTGAAAAATGCTCCTAGCATTTTTCAGCGAACAATGGACATTGTTTTATCAGGTTTAAAAGGAATTAAATGTTTTGTATACATGGATGATATTGTTGTGTATGGGAAAACCTTAGAGGATCATAATTCAAAACTGAGAGATGTGTTTAAACAAATAAGGGCAGCAAATTTAAAATTACAGGCAGATAAGTGTGAATTTCTTAGGAAAGAAGTTACTTATTTAGGCCATGTAATAGGGGAAGACGGTGTGAAACCTGACCCAGAAAAAGTTTCATCAATAAAGAAATGGTATCCTCCGAAAAATGTTAAAGAAATACAATCGTTTATGGGAGCGATAAATTACTATCGCAGATTTGTTAAAGGTTTCAGTCAAATAGCTGCACCTATTAACAAACTTCTTAGGAAAGAAGCGGAATTTGTATGGGGGAAAGAGCAAGATGAAGCATTTAAGAAACTTAAAGAAAGTTTAATCAATGTCGTGGCCCTTCAATACCCAGATTTTGAACGAAAATTTATTGTGACAACTGATGCGTCAAATACAGGTTTGGGAGCTGTGTTGTCGCAAGAATATGGTAAGAAAGATATGCCGATTCAGTTTATAAGTAGAAGCTTAAATGACGCTGAAAAAAACTATAGTACGACGGAGAAGGAATGTCTAGCGATCGTTTGGGCCGTGAAAGTATTTAGGCCATATTTGTATGGGAATAAATTTTTAATAAGAACAGATCATAGACCATTGACTTGGCTTTTTAATGTTAAAGATCCTGGATCGAGACTAGTCCGGTGGAGATTAAAACTAGAAGAGTATACTTATGATATTGAATATAAGAAAGGGCTAGAGAACGTCGTGGCAGATCATTTAAGTAGAAATGTGTTTATAACTACAAGACAGGAGAAAAAGAAGAAAAGTTGTAGTTGTTGTAATGAAATAGATAAAAACAAAACTGAGAGGAAGAGTGACGAAATAAAAGGTAAAGAAGTTTTAAAAAACTTAGAAAATGTCGACGATATAGAAGATTTACAGAATGTAAATGTAGAGATACCACAGCCTGAAGAAAATAAATCTATAGATTATAAAATTGTTGATAATGGGAGAGTAGAAGATAATCCACTCGAAGTTGAATCAGTTGTATATGAAGCAGTGGAAAAAGAAATAGTCGAAAACATTACAGAACAGGCAGATGGGAACATTTTAGAATTAAATGAGGATGAGATCTTAGAAATTACAGACAAGAAACGACAATTAGATATAATTAAAGAATATCATGATAGCATAACAGGTGGACATGCTGGTCAAAAAAGTACAATAGCTAAGATAAGAGAAAAATATTATTGGAAGAATTTAAATCAGATGGTAACTGATTTTATAAAGAATTGCAAAAATTGTCAATTGGGAAAAATTGATAGACATCCCACTAGGATGCCTATGCAGACAGTAACAAACGCTTCATATAGTTTAGAACAAGTTAATATGGATCTAACAGGACCATACCCAATATCTAAGAAGGAAAATATGTATTCCTTAAGCATTCAAGATTCCCTCTCAAAATATGTAAGATTTGTACCAATTAAAGATAAATATGCTGAAACAGTCGCGGAAGCTTTTGTAAATGAATGGATTACATACTTTGGTATACCCAAAATTATTATTACTGATAACGGAACTGAATTCTGTAATGAATTAATGAAAAACTTAGCAAAGATATTTAAGTTTAAACATATAACCACTAGTGTAGCACATCCACAATCTAATGGGGCAGTAGAAAGAATACACGCTAGATTGAAAGAATATTTAAATACAGTTAATTTTGAAAGAGATGATTGGGATGAAGCTCTAAAATTTGCTAGTTTTTGTTATAACACGACAATACACTCTACAACCGGGTATAGCCCACATGAAGTAATGTTTAGTAGACAAGGCAATAGACCTAGTAACATTGATAGTCTTAATTTAGACACTTATCAAGAATATGTCAAAAAGACTGCAGAAAGAATAAATTCTATAGAGGAAAAAGTTAAAGAAAACCTTTTGAAATCCAAACGGAGATCTAAAGAGATTTATGATCGAAAAACCAATGAAGCACCTCTTTACGAAGTAGGAAGTAAAGTTCTTGTGAAAAACCTATCGAAAAATAAAAAATTAGAGAAAACATTTTTAGGACCTTATGTTGTTATAAAAGTTACAGATATGAATGTATTCGTGAAGACAGATAGAAAAGTTAGAAAACTTTCAAAAAATTTAATAAAACCGTTTGTTCAAAATTAAAAGAAAATACGAACATTAGCTTAAATTCTTTCTCTTTCAAGTCTCATTACAACGGCAATGGCTGTAAGGATAGAAAATATTAACGGAAATGGAGGATTCTATTTTAAAAGGATTGGAGAAATAAGAATAGTGGACGGTCAAATATCTATCGTTACAAAAATAAATTTAACAATATACGAGGAACGTATATATTGGATTGGAGATAAAGTTAATCATGTTGATAAATTATGCACTGAGACATTTCATCAGTGTTTAGAGTTAGTTAATTTAGGAAAACAACATTATAATAACTTAATACAGAAAATAAACACTATTCATAATTTACTAGGAATTAAAAGTGGCTTTATGGGAAATAGACAAAAAGAGGTCTATTAAATATTGTTGGATCAGGATTAAAAGTATTATTTGGTACAATGGATAATGAAGATGCATCTTATTACAATGAAGTAATAAGAGCAACACAGAATAATGAGGAATTTATTAAATCAAGTCTTAATGAAGAAATTAATATTATACAAAATTTAAATGAACAGAATTTAAATATGAAAAAAAGTTTTGAGGATATTCAGACCAAATCAAAGGAATTTGCGAACAAGCTAGATTCAATAATTGTAGATTTTAATGAAAACAATAAAAAGGAAGTTATATTTGAATATTTACAAGATATGCAATTAAAATTAATAAGTAGCTGTCTAGATCTAGAATCCGAACTTGAAAAGTTAGTGGATGCAATTTTATTTTTACAATTAAAATTGGTACATCCGATGATATTAAGTCCTGAAAAATTAATTGAAATATTAGCATCAAGTAAAAACGAACCATATCTTTTATACACTCCAAGTTTGGAATTTTATAATAAAATTATAAAGGAAGTTAAAATTAATGCTTTTGAAAAGAATAAAGTAATTGTTGTTATTTTATCAATTCCGTTTTTAAAAGGTGAAGGTTATGATGGTTACAAGGTTATTCCTGTTCCAATTTTTAATGAAAACAAACAAATAATTTTTGAAAAAGAAAATGAATATTTTTTAATATCAAAAAATAAAGAATCGTTTACAATGTTAAGTAGCTTGGATAAGTTTAAAATTAGTGAAAGTGATTATTTTATAATCGAAAATTTAATAGTGGAATCAACAGTCACAATGGAAAATTGTGTACTGAATAACTTCATGAAAAGAAGTAGTAAAAAATGTAATGTAAAGTATATTCCACATAGCGTAGAAATATATTCCGAATTAAACAACAAACAATACTTGTATGCAGTTTCGGATGAAACTAAATATGAATACATATGTAAAAATGATGGAATAGAAGGAGGTATCTTAAAAGGTGTTGGAATTATTTATATGGATTATAACTGTAAATTTGAAACCGTAGATTATAAGATTCTAATTTCCGAAGATAAAAATGAAAATGTAACAAATGACGTATACCATTCATACATTGAAGATTGTTGTTTTAATATTAAAATAAATGAAATAGAACCAATAGAAAACTTACCAAAATTAAAACCAGGTAGTGTAAAAAATATTGAAGACTTAAGTATCAAGATTAATAATCAAAAAAGCTATTTATCAAAAGCATTTCAAACTGTTAACATGAAAGGAAATTCCTTATGGTATATTTCTATATCTGTATTAATATTGTTAATTCTAATTATTATATTTGTAAAGTGCGTAAAAGGAAATATTTGTATAAATATTTTTAATAAATGTTTTAATAAAGTTACATCAAGTCCAACACCAAAACCTGTAACGAATAATGTGGTAGTTTATGCTAATGAAGAAAAATCTATGAGATCAGCTGAAGATCAGAATGAAACACGTAAAAGGAAAAGCCAATACAATTATAATTGGTAAAGCATCTTTATTGTAATTATATTTAATGATTTTAATTTTCTTATATTATATATATTTTATAATTTATTCTAAGGTTGTATATAAATTTTATAAATAAAAAAGGGATATGATCATTGAATCTATTTTGTGTGTTGTCAGATACATCTCGAATTCAAGGTTTCCAACCTATGGCATACCTAAGAAGTAATTGTTTTAAAATTACTTCTTGTCTTGAGGTCGGAGGTGTTAAGCCATTGGCTTATTTTTTTTGAACAACAACGTTGTCTATAGTATCAACGTTGTACTTCTTCGTAATATTGTTCAGTTGTTTTATGTTGATACAAATATGCTGACTCTCAATCAGTATTGTTGATAATATTGCAACATAGTGTGGGCAACAGCATCTCAAAGCTGTTTCCTAGAAATTCCCTATATGGAAATTTGCCACACACAATATAGATGTGTCAGCTCTTTGGGATAATATAAACATCCCAAGACGGCATCAACGATTAAGTCAAGCGTTGAGTTAATGTAAACATTAACCCACGCTACGTTCAATTGCACCCTTCCCTTAAACCCTCAAAACCATTGCCATGAAACAGCATCGTTGTTTAACGAACGATCGCAAGATCGTTCGGTAAACAATGATAAATTCACGATGTATGCCTGGAAGCTCACTTGATGGTATTCGATGTGACACTCCTAAAAAAGCACTTCAACGAAGCAGTTTGCATTAGTTCTGGCATAACACATTAATACCTTTGTTAACAATTGTAGCGTCTTCGATGTTAATTTGTCAAAAGGTCAACTCAAAAGTAGATTAAACCCGGTTGTGTAATTAGATCTATGTATAAGTATGGTTAGTTGTTACGTCTTGTGTGGTCCCTGAGCCCAACTCATTCATTGGTGGGTAAATTTTTCCCACATTAACTTTTTTGGGGTCACTGGTATTCAGAACTTTGATATTGTCCAACGATTTTGGGGTCGTGGCCTTGAATTGGTGAATGCTGAGGAAGTGCGAGTGAGGAATGTGCAAAAATATTTAAACTGCTACCTGTGAAGTGCTCTTTAGAACTGTAGTGACTGCATTAAAAATAAATATTAGGAAAAAAGGATATGTATGTTTCAAGGACCGAATGCTTCAATACAATAAATTTAAGTTGCCATTAAAAAAAAAATAGAAAACCCGTTATAGTAATTACAGGAAAACCATTACGTGGATTATAGCTACCAGTGAATAACAGAAAGAAAACTAATTATTATGGAGAAAAAATTTAAGAGTTGTTTAGAATAAAATTATTATAAGACTCTTATCTCTTAAAAAGGCATCTTAAATTTTTAAAACAGAGAATTTGGTAAGCTACGATTTGTTGTTAAAAATTGTGTGCAAGCATTGGAATAATGGTCAGGCAACGGATGCATCCATTAAAAAGTTATAGCATGTACGAAACCAAAAAGATGATTTTTGGAAACAGTTTTGATTTTGATTTTATTTGGAATTGCATCTTTTCGCAAAATATTGAAAAAAATAAAAATATTGCAATGCAGTAAATCGTGCAAATAACGTATAGACATAACTTATTTTTGCCAAGTATTTTGTCAGATTCAATGTAAAATATACATTTATAAAACAAATTTCCCAGTTATAATTAAATTTTTAAGGTGCTATGAGAAGGCACTGCCAAGTATAGGGATATTGTTCCGGAGAAGGATCTGTAACCTTTTTCCCATCGAGGATTCTTCACAGGTTTTTTTTTTATATTTAATCATATCATGAATTTGTACAAATTAAAAATAATTTTACATACATGTTTTTTACATAAGACGCCAAATCATATAAAGGTAAAAAGTTACGTATATTAAATACTGCGTATTAAATACGGCACGAGCATCTTGTGCTACTGTTCAATGTGGTACGCTTTACTAATTAATTTTTTTAAGGTTATAGTTATAAAAAACTTTCGATTTAAACTATGTTTCTTAAAAAAAATTGTATGAGAAATTCAATAAAATTAAAAAAATTGTGTATGGCTTGTTTAAAGCAAATTCAATATTTATATTTGATTGCTTTATAGAAAATTCGTACAATAAATTAAAAAAAATCATATCTTCTTTTCATAAAAATCCAATCCATTTGCTAAAGCAAAGAGAAACGCGCTGCTGCTTACAAAAGCCGAGATATGATTATTTAAAAAAAATACAATTGACTAAAAAAAAACAAGTTTGAAATTCAATAAAAAATATAAATAAAAAAATGCAATAAAATAAATTTTACAAATAAAAAATTCAGGATACACGTGTAAATTTGTTTTATGTGAACAAATAAAAAAATAGTTTCAGATAATCCAGAAAATAGACGAGATATGGTGTCCGATTTGTAAAAAAATGTCTCATGTGCCCAGAAGGCAACGGCAGCGCTGCTAGCAGGCCTTCGTATGGATTTTGTAGTACCCTATAGGAACGAACTAACTTGTTTTTAAAAACAACTAATTAAAAAACTAGTTTAAAATAAACCAGTATATGAACTACTTTGAATTACTTTGGCAACTACTATGATTTTGACATGTTTTAATTGCAAATTTTTATTAGATTACAAGTTTATATATATTAAAAAAAAAAAAAAAAAAAAAAAAAAACGAAATGGCCATTTCAGCCCTTGAAAGGACATTGACCGAGCTTCTTATGATCAATTATGTTGTGTGTGATGTGAAATGTTTGCACAAATGATCGAGAACTGGACCTACATGTTTTACGCAGGTTCTCTGGCGTAAGAGTCACACACTCTACCCACTACGCCACGGCCGCCACTATATATATTTAACCATGTTATTTCATCAAATATTATTAACTTTAGGCCATCAGTAATAGTTTTCAATTGGTTGTTTTAAAGTCATTAAAAACTAATTTAAATATAACTAATTTAACAAGTAGTTGAAAATATATGCAGACGAAAGTCAATTGACTTATTTAGCGGACATCACCATACAAAATAAGTTAGTTCGTTCTATGGGAAAAAGTCAGAATTTCAACTAGTTGTGGTTGACAAAAAACTACTTTATCAACTACTTTTAAATTAGTTGATTTTCCTACAGGGTACTGCCACGCTCATATACAATGACACTTTCTTCTTTATATGAAGTGGGAAAATTTTTCAGGTCTACCGCTTTCAATGCGCTAAAGAGGCCATCTAGTACACTCTTTTAAAAATGCATGTACAACCTATTCTTTTTGATGCATCAGTGTTTTTTTTCTTTTTCGTTTTTTTGGATGGGAACTATCAATTATTTCGATATTCACTTTGCATTTCACGAGGCCTTGCAAATACATGAATGTAGTTTGTTCGCATGTCTCTCAATAATTGAAATAATGAATTCAAAAAAGATTTCAATCAAGGGATTTGACGTCTTAGCTGACTTAAAGTGGCTTGAAAGCAATCAATTGCCACATAAATGAATGCGGCACTGCAATTAAATTATAACAAATGATTGCGAATTTCAAATGTTCAAGTCAGAACTACCGACAAAGAATAATGTTTTGCAATAAATTTCAACAAAATCACAAGACTTGAAAAGTGAAATTATTGCAATCTTACACAGCTCTGGCTAGTACAAATAAAACGTTTTTAAAGATTTCTATAAAAAACAATCGCAAATTAAGTATCCATAAATGTAATTTCATCAATTATCGTAGGTGCACATCGTATATCTTTGTATGTAAAATAATGTAAAATAATATTTGTGTAATTTCAACAATCCTCTGATTTGACGATATTAAATATTTATAAATGTGAATAAAGTGAATACTGAATACACGAGGAGTATATCAATATGCATAAAAATAAAAATTAAATATCCACTAAAGGGCTGCGTGAATGTATTTGAGACAATAAATTGAGGATTTTATTGTCTTGTTCCCTATTTACTTTATTCTTTAAATCATAAGCAAACATAATACAGCATTCGCTCATAAAAAATGCTCATTATTTTTAAATGCTCTATATATTCGATACGATCAAATACAGACAACCAAATCAATGCAAAAAACAACGAGCACACCAAGCAAAACAAATATGCTACAGAGAAATAACTGCATCCGATGTGATTTTTTTTTGCTCTGATTTCAAGCAGAAAAACCTCTTAAATACAAAACAATAACAAGAATTTTATATTCGTTTTATGCTTTTTACTTGTTCTTTTTCATTGACTAATCATTTTCAAAAATAGAAACAAAATAAACAAGAAGTCAGTGTCCAACACTGTGCATTTCAACACATTTCAACACATTTCAAAATAACTTTGTATGTTTGCTTTGATGAAGTGCTCGTTTTTCTTGTTTTCGTTATACTTTATGTGCATTTATTCTTGCTCTCTATTAGACATCTGCATGAATTCATTTGTTTTGCCTGCAGCAAAGTGCACACTTTCGTACTGTACTACATTTTATAGTATTTTTCAAACTTGTGTACAGTACTTCAAATCAAACACAGGCTAAAGCGAGTAGTGTACAACATCCGGTTGGATCTTAACAGAGTGTGTACATAACTTTGGGTTGGTAGCATAGCTATTTGTCATGCAGACTACTTTGTCTTTTCAAAACATAGCAAGTACACCAAGTAGATTTTGCTGTTCAGCTCGAAATAGATATGAAGATCAAGTTAAAAAATCATGTCTAAAAAGGTCAACTTTATTTTTAGTTTATTTTATTCACTTTCTTTTAAAAGTATTGAAGTTTAAAAAATTAAATTTTATTCTTTTTAAGGTTTGTATGAATTGTTTTCACATTCTTTTATTTAATCTAACTTATATACATGTACTTGGTATACGAACACAAGTACGCGAGGAAATTTCATATTGAAAACATTTTGATTTTGAGTACAGTACTTGAATGTTTTTCTTTTGTTTTGTAGTATACTCACTCGTAGTTGGTTATTGACAATGATAGAGTGTATGTATACGTGTTTGAAGCAAATGTTTTGAAGAGGCGTTCGGACGTATTCGTGCAAATGTCTACTCTCTATGTTGTTAATGTTTAAATACTGTTAAAGAAGAGAGTTGACTAGAGTGAGCATGCGAATCACAAACAAATATCTTACAAACATACCCGTGCACCTCTTTAATATCCACGAAAAAATTTATGTTTTAAGAGCTTTAGGTTAATTTCAAAGAGAATATTTTTAAGTTGATTATTTTATTGAAAGTTATCAATAGAGTTCAACTGAAGTAACGAAAATAATTTTTTCGTTTCCTTTTTCATTCTTTGCTATAAAGTGAAATGGTTAAAATATATGGTACAAAACAATGACTTCTTGATGTTCCCTATGTAAGGTTCCTAACATACGTTGAATTTTTTGATAAAACTAAATTTTCCGCAGCTTACAAAAAACGTGTAAAAGATGTTTTACAAGCAACGTTTCGCCAAAACGCCTTTTAAGGAGCGCTACAAAAGCTTTTCACCGCTTTAAAATATAATTTTTACAAAAAAAAGTAATGTAAAAGCAATGCACACTTCTTCAGAGCAGTTGCAGGGAAAAGTTTTCTATTTTACTGTATTCGTTGCAGAAAAAGAAGGCCTCGTAGAAGTGCTCATTGCAGCAGCGAGGAGGTCATGTGTTAAGACGCCTCGTGTATCACTCAATTCATGCCTTCTTTTGAAGAGGGCTCGCTGAATCACCTACTGGGTATGCATGTATGTTTGTATGTGTGTGTGTATAGCATAGCTACCCTATAGGAAAATCAACTAATTTAAAAGAAGTTGATAAAGTAGTTTTTTGTCAACCACAACTAGTAGAAATTCTGACTTTTTTCCATAGAACGAACTAACATATTTTGTATGGTGATGTCTGCTAAATAAGTCAATTGACTTTCGTTTGCATATATTTTCAATTACTTGTTAAATTATTTATATTTAAATTATTTTTTTAATTATTTTAAAATAACCAATTGAAAACTATTACTGATGGCCTAAAGCTAATAATATTTGATTAAATAACATGGTTAAATATATATAAACTTGTAATCTAATAAAATTTGCAATTTAAACATGTCAAAATCAGAGTAGTTGCCACCTTAATATAATTCAAAGTAGTTTATCAATCACTTGTTTTTAAGTAGTATATCAATTACTTGATATATAATGCAATAAAAACTATTTAGAATCGAAGTGGATGCCGCTTTTATATAATTCAAAGTATTTCATATACTGGTTTATTTTAAGCTATTTTTTTAATTAGTTGTTTTTAAAAAGAAGTTAGTTTGTTCCTATAGGGTAATGACATAATCCCAGTAGGCATTGGCAGGTATTCGAAGGGCTACTAGCAGGCCTTGAAATGGATTTTGGAGGCCTACCGTAGCCCATATACTTTTTCATATGAAATGGTTTCCATGCCTTCCGCTCTCCCTGCTTTAAAGAGGTCTGCTTTAAGCACTCCTTTAGAATAACCAAAAAATTAAAAAAATACTTTTTTTATTTCTTTTTTGTATACCTACCTATATATTCTGTGATTTTATTTAATGTTACATATTTTTGTTAGATAACAATATTTCGAAGTCATGACGTTGATTATTATTCAATATTTTTAAATGTATATATATTTTAAGTTTTAACGAAAAAGTAACCCTGAAATATAATCGGAACCAGTTTTTGTAGGAAAAATATAATTGTGGTACTGCCTTAGGTAACGAAAAATTAGGCCTTATAGAAGCGCTCGCAGAAGCAGCGAGGATGTCATGCCGCCAAAAGTAGCAGTAAATGCACGCCTTCGTTAGAAGAGACCTAGCTGTATTGCCTATTGAGATTAAAGACCGCACTAAGCCAATAAAGCTGCATTTGGCCCATCATACGCAACCTAGACATCTTTTTATATTTTGTCGTACAACAGAAGAACAGTGTTTCGACAAGAGGGTAAATCTTTCGGTCTCTACAATAATAGGATTTCAAATTTTGATTGACTGGCAGTGCTTTTGATGGGCTCCTCTTCTCGGTGTCTTCATATAAAAGCTATCAATCACGATAGAAACATTTTCTTACCGGGGTACAGGGTAGTGGAAATTTGCCATTAATTAATTAGACAGTTTGTTTGAAGCCTTAACATATGATTTTCGTGCCTTCTTATATATTTATATGTACACGCAGCTTGATGTCGTTGCTAATCTCATTACTGTGCCATTTAATAATGAAAGCAGAAAAATGTTGCTTCAAATTAACGACAATTCTACTCTACGGTCTTGCTTGACTAAACTAGCCTTAAATTTTTTAGAGTGGGGAAAGTCATATAAAAACTTGTTTCACTGGATTTTAACATTGAAATTAGAATTTATATTGAAATAAATCGTGCAGATGACTTGAAATACTAATAACAATTTTAAATGTCGATATAGTTAAACGAAATTTTTATGAAATATTTCTTTTTAAAGAAATTGCAATTTTATTAGTCTGCGACGAGTTATTATCTACCTGAACACTGTTCTACAAAAAAAATTTTTTTCTTAATGTACAAGAGTTACCACCAATATTTTACGTTTTGCAGACCCATATCATGACTTTCCGCGTTTTCAGAATGTTTCCATCACTTCGGTTTTTTCGCCAATGACCATTTTAAAAAGTCACTTCGGATTTTCGTACCTAGCTTACTTAGTGTATCATAACTTTGCTTCTGTTCACCACAATTTAATTTAATATTAGGGATAACACTTGTTCCATTTTGGCCTAAATGTTTTAAATCGTTTCATATTTTTCAAAGTTAGATGCGCTAACATGAGGAGAAAAAAAAATTTATTTATAATTTGCGTTTTGCTTTTACAAATAGGAGCACTTTGAAGGAGCACTTCAAAAAACACATTATAACAAATAAACAACAGAAGTAAAAATATTTTTAATAATTTATGCAGATATACTAATATAACAAATTCACATTTATCGAAAAGTACATTAATATAATAAATCATATTTCGCTTAAATATTGTTCAATTTGCAAAATTGTTCCTTTAAATATTATCTACACTGAGCAGCCTTTACAAATAAAGTGTTTAATTTGGGAAACACATCATTATCTACCAGATCGAGAGATTTGAAATAAAAACTGAGTGGAATTAATTCACTTAAAAAACAGCTAAGGCGAATAAAAGCTCTTGATTGAAACTTTTTTAGTCTCTAACTTTTTTGTTAACGAATAAAAAATATATTTTCTTTATAAAAGTTGTATTTTTTTAGCTGTAATTTGGTGTAAAATGTTTTGGGGGGTCTAGTACGAAAGCCAACTAAATGTTATTAGTAAAAGCGTTTGAAGATAGCACTGGAAAACAATTACACCTGAGAACATAAAATTCCACTCTTTGCGATCTTTTCAACCATGTTACTCATGTAAGTTAGATCATGATAAAGAGGTAATATGGCCTGAAATAAAAAAATTTTATGAGCCGATAATGGCTCTCCGCAAAATCGACCAAAGAAAAATCGCTCAAAGAAATAAATGAAAAAATACCCAATTTATTTCCATACGAATTTGGGTGATTTTTCATGTGAAAAACACCCATAAAATTGGGTGAATATGCATTGTTGTTGGGTAAAATTTCGTTTTTTGCTTTTGGGCGAAATTTTGCCCAAACTTGTGGCGAAATTTCTCTTTTTGTTTTTACTTGATCTTTCGATTTCAATATTTGACAAAAAAAGTCAATCAGTTCTTAAAGATAGCGGTATTTAACCCATTAATGACGAATGTTATATATATGTAGAGGGTGTTCGTATTCTTAATTTTTGATAAAAAATATAATTAAATGTACTTCGCCGGTCTCACACAGCTTTAAAAAATAAAATTTTGTTGAACGCTGGTCACTAATGGGTTAAAGTAAAAGCAGCGATTCTTCTTTTGTTTTTCTTAGTATCGCTTATTATATTGAAGTAATTTTTCCCTTGTACGAAATGTTTTTTATAGATTTTTATGCGTGATTAAATTAAAATGAGTTAAATTTTCAAATTTAACTGATTGGATTAAAATAAACTTTAGAAAAAAATTAAAAATGGGGTTGTACAAGGAAACACAATTCTCGTGTAGGAACACAATGCAGAAAAATTGGGGGATTTTTAATTTTTCTTAGGTCAATTTTTATTATTGTTTTTGGGTAATTTTTCCAAAAATTTGTAGGCTTTTTTTCGTTTTCTTGGGATAAATTTCATTTGGGCGATTTTTTATTAATTCATTTTTCATTTAATTTTTGGGCGATTTTGAGGAGAGCCTCCGATAATTTTTCAAAATAACCTTTCAAATAGATGATTTATTTATCAAAATGTTTTTTCTTTGTGTGCAGTCCGACCCACTCTAATACAAAAACATTTTTGTACTTTAATTGGTTTCTTTTTTTTATAAATAATAGTTTTAACTTGCAATAAACGTCAAAATCTGTTTCATCGCTTAATTGGTGCTGAATAGGTTAAATGGTTAGGATACATAGACGCAAGGTATGAGCTTTAACTTAGAAAAGCTCCTTTTATGAGAACAACTAGCGAAACTTACAGAAATAATAAGTAAAATGTACAACAGTGTTGCAATTTAGGACTTTTATTACATGTTTCTGTGCGCAGATGCAATGGAAACAAAACTCTGTTATCTTTCATTAATGTTAAAGACTATTGTTTAAAAGAATATGTTTTTTTGTTATTATTAATTTATCATAACCAGTGGCGTGGATTGCTTTTGGTTCTGGAAAGACCGGGAAAGGGTTAAAATATAATAACCTTTAAAAATGTTTTTTTGCATACCTGAACTTTGTTTAATCATCAAAAAACTATGAAAGAATACGCTATGGCAAGTTAAATATGTACTTATTTATATTAATTTTGGCTAAAAAGCGGCAATTTTTTTCAGTATGCCATATGCTAAGTTAAGTATGGTAAGTTAAGTATGTTTACAACGTCCGCCTTCGGCTTTGTTCATATTTGGTTTGCTTTAAAATAATAGATGCAATGGTGAGATGGTAGCATGTTGAACTTGTAGCCGTATGGTCCACGGTTCAATGCGGTTCAATGATTCCTGCAAGGGTTTTTGACGATTTTTTCTTTAAAATATTTGTAAATAGAAAATATAAATAATAAAAAATAAATCACCACAGTCTGCCGTCTGTGCTATAGGATCGGAACTGGGTTCTACTCAAGCCATCAAATGAAAATAATAAATCGTCTTAATAACTTTCTGACCACGAGATTAAAAAAAAATTCTAGATCTAGTTCTGTATCGCCATGTTAAAAATACCAGTTCGCTCTATGAAAAAAGACAGATATAGAACTATTTTTTTTTTTTTAGACTTAACCAACATTCAGGGTATGCTCCGTATAAATGTGAAAGCGTTGTATTGATTTGGAAGGCGGGTGAAAGTCTGCTGGAGGGTGGAAAGATGGAGTAGAGTCGGCAAATGAAAAAAAAAAAAAACAAAATGGCCATCTCAGCCCTTGAAAGGGCTTTGACCGAGCTCCTTATGATCGATTGTGTTGTGTGTGATGTGAAATGTTTGCACACAAATGATCGAGAACTAGACCTACATGTTTTACGCCGACTCCGAACGGCTTATGTTCTCAAGAAGCTTTTCATGGCAGTTTTTACTCTCTGAGGTTTGCCATTGTCTGCAGAGAGGTGACGGCCGAACAGAAAAATTAATTCAATTGAAAAAATTTTTTGTGTCAGATGGAGGATTCGAACCTGGGTTCTCTGGCGTAAGAGTCGGCAAATGACTTTCGTTATTATTATGCCTATGTTTTTTATCAATAAATTCTTTTGTTAATCGCAATACAAAACTGCTTATGCATAGGTGTTTAAAAATTGAGTCCAATTTTACATTAGAGCTATACATTATATGGGTTATATTCCCAAATTATGAAAGGTGGTTGGAATTATGAAAGGTGATGATAAGATAATGAAGAATCACGAAATTATAGTTTAATATCTCAAAAACTCAGACAGCTTTTTTTAGAGTCTTAGGTTTGATATAGTAAGCCAACTAGTAATTTATGAGACTATCTACATAGCAGGGAACTGTTTCATTAACATTAATATACCTAACTTCCATTTTCTGCAACCGGCTTATGCCAAGACTTAATATAGAAGAACTACATGAAAGTTTTCATTACAGGTTAAAAAAGTTGTACAGAGCTTTAAGCCGCATTATACTGAAGAATTTATTAATTTCTTTTATCTGTTTAAAAGCTTTGTAAGAATTTTTAACTGTTTTTAGAGATCATAATAAAGCGTATTGTGAGCGGAGCGGTAGGAGGTGAATATAAATAATATGAAGAAAAAAGTAAAACAATTGGTATCGGCTATTTTGATAAATCAGACTGCAATGAGCATTTTGGCAAACATTTTCATTGTACTTTTTTAAGAATTTGTGAATTTTTGTTAAAAACCTTAATTTCAGGTTTTGAATGAACTAAGAAATTATAAACTTAAGATAAATAAATCGTGTTAAGTCATGATGCATGCGATGCGCAATACGCCAAAAAGTATGCAAGCAAAAATAAATAAAAATTCATAAGCAGTGAAAAGTGAAACGTAATAGAAAAGAAAAAAAAAATTAGAACCAAACGAACAACAAAAGAGAAACGAAGAGAATAGAAAGTAAAATAAAATGTGGCAAATACCAGTTGAAATAAGTCGCTCTCCGCTGCACGTTTCTTGCCCACTTCCAGTGGATGCCCGATTGTGGCAGCGACAGCGTTTGGCGGCGGCGGGTGTGGATGTGTTGCGCCGGGCGTCGACATAGGGTGTGTCAGAGTGGCAGCGGAAACAGAAACAGGTGCAGTCTATGTATGTGTGCGTGTGTATTTGAGTGTGAGTGCGTTGTAGTATTTAAATTTTGTAGCCGAATAAATAGATTTATTTAATTTTTTCCATGTTGTCAACAAACGCAACAATTTGCAAATTTACAAAATTAACAAATTTTAAAAATTAAATTTCATTCAAAGTATTTCGAAGTGCAGTTTTATCGATACAATTGAAAAGAATTGCAAAAAAATAGTACGAAAATATGTTGATGCATCGATTATGTTAGAATACAAAAAGTATTTAGATTTGTTTTTTTTTTGTGTTTTTTAATATATATTAAAATGTATAAAAAGCAGTAAAGCAATTATTTTAAATTATTTGGATTTTATAAATATTATGTATGTTTATGTGTTTTTTATTTTGATTTCGAATAAATTATTTAGATTATTTATACAGAAAGTTATATAATTTGATATGTGTGCGTGTATAGGTTTGTATGTAAATATGTTGACCATCCATCGAAGCAATACATAGGCGAAAAGATGAAATTAGAGAAAAAAAAAATAAATAATGTAAAAAAAACTAAGAAAACATAATTTTTTTTAATCCAATATTGAAAATAGTAGATTAAACGTGTATGAAAATTATAAAAATATGCTTGTAAAGAGTAAAGACCTTGTGAGGAAATAAAAGCTCAAGTAAGGTGATGTATTATTCCAAACAACTATGACAACGCTGAATTCTTGGATGATTTCTAAGATTTTTCTTGAATAAGTATTTATATAGAAACCTTGCTTTTTTACCAAAATCTGTTAAAAGTCTGTAATTTTCTATACGTACATATCGACGGATATGAGTAGTGCAATGAGGAAAAAACTGCACTCTTACTAAAATAGATTTACTTTCGTGTTTTTTTCCATGCTATGTTTCTTCTAAGTTTCTTCAATTTTGGGGAGTATTACTGGAATAAACTGGGATATTAATTATATTATAATAGGATACTTATTACTTATAAAGAGGCCAGTCTTGTGTTTTATAGCCGAATATTTAATTTTGTAAAAAAAAAGAAATATTTACAAACCTGTTTCTATTCAGCATACAGAAATATTTTCAAGGGGACTCAATGTTTAAAAAGTTTTCTTGGGGATATTATCTTCATACAAAAGCAAACTGATATGTATTAATAAAAATACTCATCGGAAGATAAAAAATCCCTAAACAATATATTTAAAGTTTAGTTACACTCAAAATAATTCCTGCTTTATTTTACTAAAAAAATTTCGTAATATAAAAGAAACTTTCCTTGTTATATTTTTGAACTCAATTTTTTTTGAAACGAAACTTTCGCATATTTAACGAAATACTTTTGTAATAAAAAACAAAATTTTTAAGTGAAATGTAACGTAGGTCAAAGTATTGAGATATTGTGTAAGTATTGTGATACTTGCAGCGTTCCATTTAACAAACTTTTTGTTAGCCAAGTACTCAGGACTGCTCCCATCTACCGTTGTTCCGGAACAAAAAATTGTAATATAAAGATTTGAAGAGCGTTGCTTTTAGCAACTTCTTGCAAGCACTTGCAAGCACTAGGGAACGATAAATGGAACGCAGCAATTAAGTCACCGGAGGATGCGCGGCCATCACCTCCCATGATATCTAGTCGCCACTTAATAAGAGGAATATAAGAAATTTTCTTTTTTTTTAAGAAAAGAAAATTTGTAAATTTTAACAAAAAAGTACGAATTTTTCGTTTTATTTCACGAAATAAATCGTAAATTTTAATTCGTAAGTTTTATTTACGAAAGACTTTCGTAAACCAATCACGACATATTTCGTTATTTATACGCTACAATTCGTGTATTTTACGCATGGATGCTTTATTGTATGAACAATTTTTAAATTTGTATTCCTTACACAACTACTTTAAATTATTTTAAAACTTTTTCGATTTAATGCATTGCAAATTTAGACGTAATTGGGCATATTCGATACTTCTCAACAGCAATTTGCATACATCTCAAGGAGAATAGGTTTACAAATTTGCCACATCCTGTATGTCAACATATTATATATAAAAACATAAGCTCTTTTTCTCACAATGGTAATACTCTTTAAAAGTAAAAGAATTAAAATATTTCATGTAACATGTTTTGAGTTTTAAATTGTTTTAAAATTTTTATTTTAAAATTTTTTTTATTTTTATTTTTCATATAAATAAAGTATAAAAAAATATCAAGTAAGCACATATTAAATAAAATTGAAAGATATGTTAGAAAAAAAAAAATCGAAACATATTTATACTTAAAATAATTAAAAAGCAAACAAATACACCGCTTGTGTTAGTAGTTTATATATATATATATAGTAGTTTATATATAATTTATATAAATATATATAAAATATATATAAATATATATAAAATAATAATTCGTAAATAATTTCTAAAAAGCATAGAAAAGACGAAAAAGCTGCTTGATAAATTCCTTAGATGTGCACAATGCGCAGACGCAAGCTCCTCAAAAGAAAAATAAAACTACATGTTTTTACATCTCTTCACTTAATAACTAACTTACTTATACATAGTGAGAATTTATCATTAGTTAACTTATGTACCTATATAAATTGAGATATAGAAGGCTTAAATTCGCGTTTATTTTTTGCTTATTTTTTATTATTATTTAAAAAATACAACAAAATCCTTGCATTGGATTTATACAAACCAATTTATTCACACATTCATATTTTTTTTTTTTGCAAAGTAAATAATAACAATAATTTGTTGAACTAAATAGGAATAACACCAATTTTAACAGAATTTTAAATGCATTCCAGTCATAGTTACCAAAGTCTGCGGTATGAATATTTTAAGACCATCCAACGCGTTGGCATCGATGCTG
Organism: Coremacera marginata; assembly: GCA_914767935.1. NCBI lineage: Eukaryota > Metazoa > Arthropoda > Insecta > Diptera > Sciomyzidae > Coremacera > Coremacera marginata. Next base: position 56,925,503 of record OU612044.1, read on the forward strand.
CGGATGAGGTACTTTTTTGTGTTTTGTTGTTGTTGTTGAAAATAATAAAAAAGTGTTGCAAAATACGTATACCTACGAGTAAATTTGATAGATATAAGGCTTTTGGTACGGTTGATGGGAGGGGGAAGGAGGGCGTGCTACACGTTTGGACTATTGCGCATATGTTGACCAGTTGGTTAGGTATGGATTGAACATTTTGGGTCATTTGCAATCAACAAGTTCTGCAACGCAGTGATTTCCCTTTTATAATAAATGTTACTTTGTGTGTCTTTTTTGTGAGTGTATTTGTGTTTTAATGTGTGGGTGCGTATGTATGTGTTCGTGTGTGTGCGAATGCAGGTGCACAAGACTTAACATACATATGCGGCTAATCCTTTTTTAACGTCAGCTTATGAAGAAATTACAAACGCCCGCAACATGCGGAAAGGAATTTTTAAAAGCACTTCAAGAGCGAAAAAAAACCTGGCATACTTTTAGGATCATGTTTAAATGGGATATTCTGCGGTTTTCATTTTAACCCTCTTACATGCGCTGATGAAAAATTTACATTTACATAGAATGGGTGGAAGAAAATTACGTCTAGATGGGTTGAATTTATAATGTTATTATTTACATTTCTTTATCATTGAAATAATATATAACTCAACAGGAGGAGAACAGGAGGAGAACAGGAACTCAACAGGAGGATCCTAAAGAATTTTTGGTATAAATGTTACGTCTTAGAAATCCAAAATTATTTTACTGCTGAAAATTGGGGTCGCACGTTTTAACCCAACAATTAATTCGAAAAAGATTCACAAATGATAATTTTACACTTTTGGTAATTATAGTGTGTAAATCTGTTCATTCATTTTCAATTTTCAATTTTCAATATTTGTTTTGTATTTCAAATATTTTTTTAATGATTAATTGCGATTTTTTTTTAAGCTTGTAAACGATTGAAAAGGAGGAACGAGTTTAATTTATTTTTAATTTATTTACAAAAAATTTATATCGAACCTTTTGTTTTTGTTTTTAATGGGTTCAGAAGTAACTACCCGGCTTTGCCATACTACTTTATTTCTTTTTGCTAATTTTTGCCCTTATTGTCTTATATGTTACTTGTATTGTGCAAAACATATTTGAGTTTAAATAGTTACAAGTGCGATTTTTTACTCTTCCTTAACTAATGAAAAATATTAATTTGTGAAGATTGTAAACGAACTTTTCTGCGTGTTTTGGTTCGTATATCATGTTACGCTAATGGCAACCTTATACTACGTTCACATTGAGAGCTAAATGCGCATTTACGAAATTGAATGTATATATTTGTCTCTTTTACTCTTACAAGGAGCATACGGCCACGCATTCTAAATTGCTAATGCGCATTTCGTTAAATGCGCATTTAGCCCTCAGTGTGAACATAGTATTACACACATCCATACGAGTCTGTGTTTTTTTCAGAATTATGAAAATATTGGATGATTAGAAGTATCTGGATCCAATTCATGTCTGTCGAGTGATTACTTTGCTTGAACAAAAGAAGAGAACAATTAGGTATTCGGTTGTTTTTTTTGGTGAGCAGCAATGATAATTTATTTACACGCCATGCCTCCGGGAAGAGTAGGGGGCAAACTGAAGGTAATGAAAGCACGTACACATAGGTACTCAATTGGTGTCTGTCCGGTCATAAGTTTGTTCGCTAAATCTAAAACCGATAGTATAATACTACGTTCACATTGAGAGCTAAATGCGCATTTACGAAATTGAATGTATATATTTGTCTCTTTTACTCTTACAAGGAGCATACGGCCACGCATTCTAAATTGCTAATGCGCATTTCGTTAAATGCGCATTTAGCCCTCAGTGTGAACATAGTATAATACTACGTTCACACTGAGAGCTTAATGCGCATTTACAAAATGCAAAATATATATTTGGCTCTTTTACTCCTTCAAAGAGCATACGGCCATACATTCTAAATTGCTAATGCGCATTTCGTTAAATGCGCATTTAGCTGTCAGTGTGAACATAGTATAAGGAAAAGTGAATTTTTCTGATATATACAGGGTTGTCCACATTCGAAGCGCCCATTTGATATTTAAATAAATCAAAGAAACCACAATTTTTTGTCTGTTCGTCATGAATATCATTTAATTGGGTTCAAGTAGATTTGCTTACATTATTTCTTGAATATGATATCTCGTAAATGGTCGCCATTGGCCTCTACGACATATTGTGCCCGTTTTGCAGCATTTTCCATGGTTTTCTTCAACATTTTTCAGCTCTTCTTGGGTCTTTGGCTTGTTGACGTAAACCTTTGATTTCAAATAACCCCACAAAAAGAAGTCTGGAGGCGTTAAATCTGGTGATCTTGGCGGCCAATCGAAATCACCATTTTTTGACATCATACGGCCAGGGAACAATTGCTTCAAAAAATCGATTGTAGTGCGGCTTGTGTGTGGTGGCGCGCCGTCTTGTTGAAACCAGTAGTGCCTGATACGTTTTCGACGAACGATTGGCATGAAAAAATTGTTTATCATATCGCGATAACGCTTCTGATTGACAGTAACTCTGTGGCCATTATCATCGTCGAAAAAGAACGGCCCAATGAGCATTTTAGCACAAACGCCGCACCAAACAGTGACTTTTGCATCGTGAAGAGGTACCTCTTGAATCTCTTGTGGATTTTCAGTTTCATACAAACGATAAATTGTTTTCTTGGAAGGCGCACTTTTCACTTTATTTATTTTTTTGAAAGCACGTTGAGTTTTCACTATTGACTTGTTTTGTTGAATGTAAATTTCAACAATTTTAGAGCGTTCGCGTGGCGTGTACTGTTCCATTGTAAACATTTGCTTGGAATGTCGCTTCAAACGCGGTATGTCATTAGTCGATTTGGCATCACTGCGGAAAGTTATAGTATTGCCAAATGGGCGCTTCGAATATTGACAGCCCTGTAGGATGCTTCTTATATATCAGACATGGGCATTTCCATAATGTCGAACGTGACCGTCGCACAGAGGTTTAAAATGCAGCCTTAGCTGGAAAAACTCATAAGATTCGATGCTCCAAAAGCAAAAAATTTTCACATCATTTTATTGCAAAATAATTGAAGTTTATTTTACCAAATTTTATTTTCAATCTGAATAAAACCAAAAGATGTATGGGCCGCTAAAGTGGAGGTGAAGAAGTTATGAAAGGAAGTTGAAAACTGCGTAAGCGGAATTAAGGTGTTATTGTAAAATAAAATTTTTTAAAAGATTAATGTGAAACGCTTTAAAATAAAACGATGATTCTCTTGAAGAATATTTTTACATACAAAATATAGAGTTCCAAGAAGTTTTAAGTACACTGAGATTTTTTTAAATAAACTTTAAAACGGAAAAAACAATTTTTTCATTTTTTCAAAATTTAATTAAGCTTCAAAGTCGGGCAACACCCGGCAACATGATGAGCCATTCTATTTCATTAATATTTACTTACTAACTAAAGATCCTATAAGTTTCGTCTGACTTTTTTTGCCACTTTGGAAAATAAAAGCTTTCTTTCAGTGCACTTTTTTGAGACATAAAGCCGCGTTCATAGTGAACGTCAAGGCCATAGATAGCTTAATATTGCTCGCATAACTAAAAAATTTTTTTCCAAAATTAGAAAACAGTAAAATTAAATAAAAACGGAAAATTAATAGGGGGCTGGAACTTATTTTAAAAATATCAAAAAAAAAAAAAATTTGGTTTTAAATAATTTCGACGATACGTTTTGCTTCAAATAGACAAACTATTGATAGCTTATTGATTAATTCATTTTTGTCTCATTCATTTCTGTTGAATGATCACAAAAATAATTTTCGAAAAAAATTTAGTTCAAAACCCCCTTAAATTTTAAATTTTTATTTTAACTTTACTGTTTTTTGGAAAATTTTTTTAGTTCTACGAGCAATATTTTGCTATCTACTGCCTTGGCGTTCACTGTGAACGTGTCTTTATGTCTCAAAAAAGTACACTGAACAAAGATTATATCTTAATATTACAAGAATTTTTTGTGTATCTAAATAATTTTGTTCAGCTAATTTCCTATGATTTGCAGCTGCGCGTAGGCTGCACAGTATACAGATTTTCTGGATAAATTTTTTTTTTAAAAGAAATTTTTCAAAGTTTCGTGAATTTTGTCTCGAAAACCATAAAAGTCCGAAACTTTTCTGTACGGATTAGTGTTAAGGGGGTCAAAATAATTCAATAGAAATTACCAAAAAATTTTGTCCAGCTAAATCCTTCATTTTGACCACTGTGCGTCGCACACATTTAAAATGAGAAAAAGGCAAAGTAAAACGTATTTGCATTTCCTTTTAAGATCGCATTAAATCTCTTAGTACTTTAATAAATGCCAAGTTTAGAGTAGTCATAATCCTGGTTCCAAAAATAAAAGCAAAAAAAAAAAAGAAGCATAAAAATGGAAGTAGCTTTTGTGTCCATATATATTAGATGAGTTGTTTTGCAATTTTATTTCTGATCCGTGCAGAAGGAGGCAAATATGACGAAAGGTGTTAAGAGAATCATAAATGTGCAATTTTCAGTTCCATATCCCTTAAACCCTTGTGCGCTCAAAGCAGAAACCCATTTTTAGTACTTATTTTTATAGCACCATTTATATTCATTTTATTAAGGTATTTAATTTCCATGAAAATCAACAAAACATACCGATTTCTACAAAAAATTAATCGCTTAATTGAATGCCATTATCAGAACTTGCAAAAACTTAGTTCTTTAATGTCCTGAACTCTGTCAAAGTAAAAAAATCGATTTTTTTTTTTATGTTTTGGTTTTAACGAATGCAACGAACTTGATGAGAATTGTTGATGTTGAATAAAACACCATACACTGATGCACAACTTTATGGAGATAGTCTGTGAAAAAAAATACACTTAGAATGACTTATTAAGCAAAAAATGTACTTTAATGATGATATTTTTAAAAATAATACATTTTAATTTGGATTTTTTAAAACAAATATTAATTGCATAAAATTTAAAACTTAAAACATTTTTAATTGCATTTCAATTATTAGGGCACAAGTGTGCCCTTCGGTCTTACTGAAGAACGTACAGACTTTTCAAATATATTGGAAAATCATTTTAATGTTCTCTGTGTTTGAATTGTGTGTGTTTAATATATACGAAAGCATCAAGAAAAACTTAACCATAACATTGCTTAATAAACGGAGAGAAATGGATACTAATTACTACCTATTAGGGAAATTTCAAGATTCTTAAAAGTAATCTGTTGTAATTTTTAATTTTTGACATTTGGTATATAAAGGTTATAGCTTACGCGTATTTCAAAAAGAATGTTGCCTACAAAAAACGATGTTCGGAGGATTCTGCATATCCGATGTACTGATTTCACTTCACAAAAAGCTCGATCGTGTCGTAATCGAACTGATGGAAGTTTGGGAAAAATTTTTTGTTGTTACAACAGTAAGCACATTGATAATGACGTTGCAGAGAGAGCCGTTAGTCTAATGTCTATTTAATGGAAGAATGACGACGAAGGAAAAAGAAATGATTTGATAAAAAAAAAAAACAAATCCAGAAAATCTTAAAATTGTGCAGTAGTGTATTTATGCGTATTTATGTGTATTTATGCAGTAGGTGTTTTTTTTTTTTTTTTTTAACATTAAAAATTCCCATCAAGTCCGTTGTATCGGTTTAAACCAAAAATTAAAAAAAAATTACTTTTTTTACTTTGGCATAGTGCAGGACATTAAAGAACTAAATTTTTGCAAACTCTGATAATAGCATTTGATTAAGCAATAAATTTTATGTTTAAATCGGTATGTTTTGTCGCATTCGGTTTAAGAGATATTGAACTGAAAATTTGACATTTATGATCCTCTAAACACCCTTCTTCATATTTTCCCCCTTCGGCACGGATCACGAAAACTTTTGCAATTCAGTAAAGAAAAGAACTCATCTAATATACATAGATAGTCAGAATTCAGCGAAATCTGTAACAATTTTTTAGTGCATCTAATTTTAGAATCTTATTAAGTAATGTTGCTCTAACATTCTAAACGTGACATTTTTTAGTAAGGTAATTATTATGTAATTAAGTAGAAAACAAATTTAATCTATTTTACTTTCCTTGCTTCAAGCATTTTTCATAATCTTTAGCCAATGTCTTCTATTTTTACTAAAACAAACACGTTTACATAACATTTACTAAAACGAAAAAACTACATTTTTGAAACAGTGCAGACAATTATTAATCGCTTAAATTAATATTATTTCAATGTTTCTCTAAGATAATATCATAAAATAATAAAATTTTTAATAACTTTTAATTTTTGGGTCACGGTCAACTTTTCTGTGGAAATGCCCATATCCTAATGTAGTATTGATTTTTATATAATAATAACTCCCTTTTGATAATTCCGTTAATTCCGATAATAATAATTTTTATGAAGAATAAACTTATTTCCATTTTTGCTAATTGCTTTTCACTTCACTTTCCCTATCACAAACGTTCTAACAGTTTTTTCTAATAGTGTCCAGATACTTCAAATAATCTTATATTTTTATAATTTGAAGAAAACGTGGAGAGGCGTTAATTTTATAATTTAAACATGCCACTGCCGCAGTGTGATATGAATAAAAACAAGATAGTTTTGATTAACTGAAAATTACGGGCATTATTCGGGAAGTTATTAATTTTATTCATGTTGTCATAATTATGTTATTATAAATTTTGTTGGCAATGTTTGTTATAAGTAACTCACAAAATAGACAAAAATATTTTTTTTTTCAACAAAGTTCTTAAAAATGATTTAACGAATTATAAAAAACCAGTGTTCAATTTTTAAGTTTTTTAAGTGATACAGTTGTACATATAAATTTGTGTTTGTGTAGTGGAAGTTGTGCTACTGTATTGATTTTATAATATAGTGAAAAATTAGCTCAAATATTGCCTATATAGTTTTATAGAATTTTTTTAAAGTATACTTTTAAAAGAAAACACAAAAGAGAAAACTGTTAAAAAATAACAAAACTATTTATTTTATAGGAAGTTAATAGATAAAATTCTAGTTACTGTAAACTTTTTAGTGAGTATAAATTCAACTACAACTTTGCTATAACTATTATAGTAAGACGAAAGGAGTTAACAGTAGAAATAGTGTTTGAAATTATAGCAATAGGGAATGTTCGGAAGCTTGTGCTAACTTAAGTAAAATAAAATTAAAAAAAGGACAAATGAGCCAGGTCAAGGCAGAGCAGGGCGCACATTTAGGTAGTGTCAGGAACTTATAAATAGTGGCAATTGAAGTCTGTATGTCATATATAGAATGTAGGTAAGTATGTACGAGATTTTATATGTACATATATAGGTAAATAGCCAAAAGGGGTTGCAAGCACAAAAAATTATATCAAAAAATTCTTAACGCAGGCGTTATCCATAATATAAATATTGAAAATATATATATGTTTTCTCATAAATTACCTCTTTTAATTAAAAAAAAAAAATATAAAAAAATGAATGGATAATCTTCTTTTCGAAGAATTGCCAGAATTAAGTAAAATTTAAACATATACTAAAAACTTAAAACTGTTTAAAGGTAATTTAGTTAACTATTTGTGTGTTTGTCATATAAAAACATATAAAAGAAATTAATTTTATTTATCTGAAAGCAATGCGTGGAATTGCGATGGCTCAGTTCTGAATCGAGGAGAAAATAAGTAGAAAAACTTATTTTATGGGTTTCAGTCCTGAAATGTGCCAATTCGTCAGTATATTCACATAACATATTTTTTGTTTTTTTATTGAAACGCTTTATATAGTGAATTTTGTTTTGAAACTTAAAGTCAAATAAGAAAATACAATTTTGAACAACAATAAGAGGGGATTTTGTTGCATTACATATTTTTTTTTTTAACATATATCATAGTTATATACATAAATATAAGTTTATAAATAGATTTCTGTGATATATTTCTAGGGTAAGCATAAACAAGTTAAAAGCTTGAAAAGCTGATGAACTAAAAATTTAAAATAAAAGAAATAAAATAGCTGCATTTAAAAAAAAAGTTCAATAAAAAGTAGCTACAATTATTAATAATTCTACTAAAAGTGTGTAGACTAGATAGAGACTAGCTATATATAAAGTTGTAAAGGTAGTTACCGATAAGTTTTTGTTTTTGTTCAACATTTTGCTTGTATAACGAGTAAGTAGTTATATCAGTTTGCGACTTTTTACCTCAATAAAATTCGAACCAACAGAAATAATCATATATATTGAACCTTAATCATTGTTAAGCAAAGTTGTACGCTATTTCAATGTAGTATCGTTCTGACGCACATGTAAAGAAGTGAACAGCTACATCTGAATGCCAAAAGATTTTGTTGGAAGTTTAGCTTTGAAAATGCATTTTTGCATTTTAGGAATGTTACACCTCAATAGGTCTCGTTTATTGTATTTATAGTAAACACTACTAACAGTTAAATAATGTCTGCCATGAAAGGAGGATTGTATCCTCAAATACACTATAATCGGTTTGTAAGAAAATCTTAGATTGACGAATGCAATCGTCGAATTTGAATAAAAATTGCATAACAATAAACCATATTATTAATACTATAACTGGACATCCTCTGTCCATTAAATGGCTTTTCGATTTCCCAAAATCAAGCCACTCCGGAAGCTATTTTTATGTGGGAGGATGTGAGGGGAGGCAGAACATGTGAAAAAATTAATTTTTTATTTTAACTAAATAAATCGAAACACAAATAACATCAAGTAAAGTAAAAATTTAAGTGATTTCATTATACTAGTTTTTTAATAAATATTAGTAGTTTCCTTGCCAAAAAAACTGCCAATTTTTCAGGCTAGAACCGAATCAAGTCAATTTTATACCTTCAGCTGTAGTGACACATATTCAAGTAATGGTATTCTGCACCGATCGAAAGAAGTGGTAGTCACAAGGGGCAAGGTCTGGTGAATAAAGGGGGGTGAGACAAGAACTGCATCCACTATTTTTCAAATAGTTTTTAACCGGTTTATCAATATGAGACTGAGCGTTGTCATGCTACAAAACTATTTTGTCAGTCCGTTTTTCGGTCAATGTTCCCTTCAAGCGAATCGATTGTTTTCTGTTCGGCTCTCCCGCAAGAGTTCCACCAGGTTTTAGTAACTGGTAATAGATAACACGAATAACTACTCATAATAATAATGAGTCAAAGTAACTATTTTGAAGACGTCAATGAATAATATTCGATACATAATATTTACCGCAAAGCAACACTTTCTCCGAATTAAAAAAGAACTGATATATTCTAACTCAAAAAATAATGTTGGCTACACTTTTGTCACATAATAAACACTTAAGTCATAGTTTAAACAGCTTACAGTAGTATGGTCAGATGCGATACAAAACAAGTTGCAATATCTCTTTTAAATCCCTATCAAGCTTACACCCAATATTTGCAAATATTTATACATATATTTTTTATACATATTTTTTATACATATATTTATACACAAATATTTTACATAAAAATAATAGGCCATTTTCCGTGCTTTTTGGGCTAAAAAAATACCTCAAAAATAAAGCAAAACACAAGAAATTACGGGAACACTTTTTGGACTAGAATTATGCAAACAATATTAAAATAATTCTCAATTTATTTAGTTTTATTTATTTCAAAGAAATTTTGATATTTTGAAATTTCTTTGCTAACTTGTGAACAGCTTATCTTAAGCAGTTTGACACTTTAATCATTTTTGCCAGAAGAAATTTCACGGACTTAAACTTGCAACTTTTGACAGGGAAAGGAAATTTTTTGACTCTCCCTTTTACCATTTTTTTGGAGTATTTTTTTGGAAACGCTTCTTGGACTCCAACCTACAAAACTGGTAAATTGGTCTAAAACTTTAGAGTACGGGAACAGACCTAGTGTATCACACATAAAAAAAAAACCGATAACAAATATTTTGAGGTCTGAATTAAAAATATTTTGGACAATTTCCGCCAACTCTCCCCTCCCCCCTTCCTTACCATCTTCCTCATCCCTTGGACCACTGCCAAAACTCAAACCATTTTTTCTCTATAGAGAGATATTTTGTAACTAGTCAGTTAAAAGATTTACAATTATCAAAAAGAATTTGTAGCATGAGTTATTTTAAGCTGCCGCTCTGGACACTCTAGCCCGCTCTTAAGCTGAAATTTTTACTCTATATCATAGAATTGGTCACTCTAAAAACATGATTTTAGAAAGAATTATTTTCACAGCCCCGAATGAAAATAAGCAAAACTTTTGTACTTGATTGTGTTGAATGGATTTTGTGTCAACATCATTTTTTTCTATTCATTCTCAGCGAAACAAAAGAAATGTAACGAAGGAAGAGTTATTGAATCTGTTTCTGTTTACATAATTCTTCTTATTTATTATTAATTTTGTTAATAATTCATGTGGAATTTTATTTATATAGTTGTATAGTTATACAACTCAAAATATTCAAAGTGTTATTCGTGATAGAAATATCGAACTGATCTCAAATGGAAATAATCATGTGTTTTTGGCAACTACGTTCATTGGTAATTTATTCAATAAAAATCTTGTATTCTTAGCTAATACAAATGTTATAACCAAAGCAACATCTAGTGATTCAAAGGAAGTACAATCTCAGCAAGTGCTTTAAATTAAAATGATGATCAAGAATTCAAAAATATACATACATACTTTCGTCGATGACCAAAATAAGAAACTGATTCATTGCAATTTATGATGTTGTACTATTAAAAATGTAAGGAAACTGAAATCTTGCCATATGATGATTTTAAAATTATAAACAAAGGGCTCATTGATATGCATGTTAGTGAAGCAAATAGGAAAAGAGCAAATTATTTTGGTAAATCTCTATTACAAGTATATGCCGACGCAAAAACCTGACACTCTTTGCATTCAGTTGGCCATCAAGATACGTTGCGATGGAGGCCGGTAGTAGTTTTGATTTTAATACACCATCATCGACCGTTCTTTCTTCAATAAATACTCAATATGTAAATCCAGCATCTCATTTGGATCTATTGAATGGCATCTCAAATTTATTTAAAGATTATTTATTAAAGAATTTAAAGTGCTCGTGCAGGATAAATTCATATCGACGGTTCTAACGGTAGCACACAAATAGATAAAACATGCGTGATTTTAAAAGTAAGTACGCCTACTGGAAATTTAGAAACACCCTGCGGTGTAATGGGACAACAAAGAAGTTCTAGTATTCAGAGATTATTTGAGGTAGTAAAAAGTGGATTAATTTTCAATATTTGCGAGAATGAAACACCTATTCTTGATTTGTATCGATGGTGACAATGTAAACAAAGGAGAAGCTGGTGGCTTGTGGACACTTCTAGAAAAGAATGTCAGAAATATCGAAATTATTTGCATTTGCACAAATTTTGGTGTTCCGCTCACCGCGTAGACTTAGCTGAAAAGATTTAGTAAGTTCATTAAGAGAAGTGAAGAAAATTCCGGATGCTTAATCATCGATTTTTTCGTATTTCCATCAATCAAGCTTGCACAAGCAAAGATTGAAGAAAGTCGCAAAAGATAACATAAGATTGTGGCTTTCAATTCCAAAAATATTTGAAGTTCGTGTGATTGAATAGGTCTATAGGCTAAAATCGTGAGATGTTGTAATACTTTACTTTGAAAAATACTCCTGATGATGACAAAGAAGCGGCTGGATACAAAACATGTTTATCAAATGTGACAAACTTCAAATTAATAGCATCTTGCCTATGTTCTACATGTTTATCAGCGCTATCAAAAACATCTTCAAAGCGACAACCTCACGATAGTTTCATATAAGAGAATTGAAAGAAACACTAGACAATTGAAATACTAATTGACGGTTGTGCTGAACAATTAAAAAGTAATATGGTCGTCGACGCAAATGGCAATGCATTTTTTTAAGGCTATTGAATTAACCAATCCGGCCTGACACAGAAGCCGTCAAGGACGTTTTCTACGCTAGTCTTGAACGCGTATACGACCACCTTCCGGTCCATGACGTGAAAATAGTCCTCGGTGATTTTAATGCGAAAGTCGGAAGGGAAGGCATCTTTGGTCCCACTGTCGGTCAGTTCAGTCTTTACGAGACCTCCACGAACAACGGTTTAAGACTGATCGACTTCGTCGCGGTGCGAAACATGGTAAATAGTAGCACCAGATTTAAGCACCTTGACATCCAAAAAAAAAAAACCAAATGCTGCCGCTAAGCTACAATTACAATGCACTGCGGAGGCCTACTCTGTCCAAATCTCGGAAAAGCTCAACCAACCAACCTCTGGACCCGACGATGCCGGTGGACTTTGGGCGCATATATCCCACTCCATGCGCGCTGCCGCTGAAGAAGTCATTGGTTTCCGCCGCCCGTAACCTCGGAACTTATGGTACGATCAGGAGTAAAAAACTACATCAGTAAAAAACGCCGCTTAAAGAAAAACGCTGCAGTCAGCTGCAACGCGAGCCGTGCGAGAAAACTACCGCGAAAAGAGGAAGGAAGAGAAGCGCCTTTTCAGATGCAAGAAAACAGAGCAGGAAAAGCGTGAGCGTGAGGAACTAGAGGTATACCAGGGCAGAAAGAATGCACGAAAATTCTGTCAACAGGTTAAGCGTCTTACCCAAAATCTTCGGTCCTGTTCGAGTCGGCGATGACTATCGCATCCGAATGAACCACGAGCTGTATGAGCTCTACGAAAACATTTACGTAGTTCGGCGTATAACTGTGCAGCGACTACGCTGGCTGGGTCATGTCCATCGTATGGATGACGAAACTCCATCAAAAAAGGTGCTCGAGGCGAGGGTCGTTGGTCAACGACGACGAGGCAGACCCCTAACCGCGTTTGGTGTATCCGATTGGAGAAGGCGCGCACAAAAAACAGAGGCGCCTGGCGATAGCTGATGAGGTCGGCCGAAACCCGAACGCGGGTTATTATGGCCGCTAAGTAAGTAGAGAGGAGGGTCACATATATTTATGTTGATTTTGTCTAGACGGTAAAACGCTCCAGCGTTGGATAAAATTATAAAATTCGATATTATTTTAATTTTCTTTTATGTATATTTTTGTTCAATTTATATATTTCGTTAACTTAGTTGTCATTTATAATAATTGACATTTAATAATTTAATTTCTCGCAAAATTTTTCCTCGAAAAGTCTTTTGTTTAAGGAAATGATTTTTTTAAACATAAAACAAATGACTGAACTCTTTTCTCAACATAAAGTATATAATAAGAACAAATTTTGAAAAAAATGACAATATTCTGACTTATTGAACTTAGTTCAATAACATCGCTTTGAAGATGTTGTTTAAACGAAGCAAAGCTCTCGACTAAGACTGTTCGTATAAAAAATAAATAAACATTTTTAGCAAATAAGCAATTTCCTCATATTTATTATTATTACAATTTCTTAATTAAAGCTTTACTCATATTTCCTCAAATTCAAGTCTGCAAATCTCAAGCTCGTCTCGTTCCTGCAATATTGTATTTTATACTGGAATTTTTACTAATTTTAATTTTTAAATTTTTTTACAACTGCCGGTATTAGTGATTTAGACAAAAAAACTTTAAAGCTTCTTTGGAAAATTATATTTACTGCAAAATATATTGAATATCAAATTAACAAAATGATTCATATTTTCATTAAAATGCACCAAATATGCTGCAACGATTTCGCAATTACAGAAATAACTATAAATTCCGGTGAAGCAATTAAAGCTGTATTAAGTGAAACGCAGGCATTAACATGCTGTGTCCCTTAATAGTGTGCAGTTGGCTGACGGAACAAATGTGTTTGTAACTGTGCGGTTGTGGGTCAGCATGTAAGAGCGTGTCTATTACATGGGTGTGTTTGAGTGTAAGTATAGTAGGAACGTGTCTCGCAATAAATGTTAATTTCACGAGTATCAACACTTATTGAGTGTGCTTTATGTTTACAATAAGCGTACACTCTCTCATGCACACGTAAACTAGTATAGGTGTGTATTTTGTCGTGCGAGCACATGTATTAACTGTTTTAAATATATTGTTTGGATGTTTCTTTTTTTGTTTTGGTATAATTATTTCAAAATAATATGAATAAAAATTTATGATTTATTTGTGTATAATTTAACAACGCTGATAACAAAAACAGCATTAAAGAAATCACTGCAAAAGCAAATCAAAAAACAACAAATCAATTTAAAAAAAACGTATGTTTTTTTTTTAAATGAAATAAAATTGCATATTATTCCATGCTTTGCATTTGTATCTATGCAAAATGGTTAATACCACTCTCTTCTGTCAATCTCTTGGGGGTACTCCTACAAAAGCACAAAAAAGATAAATGTCTAAAATGGTTTATATCATCCGCAACTGGAGCCCTAGAGGGGTCAATTGCATGAGCTGGTCCTACTATTTCCTACCCCTTAACATTTCTTCTGAACATACCATTCCCCTATATGCCCCTCTTCTTTGGGCCCCAATACAAAAATCACAAAAACTGTCGATTAGAGCTCATATCTCTCCCGAATTTACCCCTAGCGGAGTCAAATGTATGAGCTGGTTCTTTTATTTACCTCCTTAACATTTCTCTTAAGCACACACACACCAAATCGGCCACCCATTATGAGCGAACAGATCAACTAAAATTTTGCATCAGCGAACAGTTTCTTCGCTCTTGAGTTTTTGAAAACAATAATTCATAGCAAAAGATAACTCAGAAGAGCGGGAGTGAATTTTGATTGCTCTCCGCACCCTGGATGAAAACTTAACTTGTTTTTAAAATAATATATAAATTACCAAATATTTAGTTAATTTATCGTCCAAATAAAAACTGGCGAGTTAACATGTAAAATTAAGGAGTTTTAATGAAGAATTTGGGAACTGAACTGCCGGAGCCAGCTTATTAACTATACTAGGTTTTTTGTTAATTTAGCATAAGATTTTTTCTCGGTGAAATTAGGAAATTAGGAAATTATTATGAAATTAGGCTTTTGAACTCAACTATGAAATGTTCAACAACGAATTCAAAAAATTTTGATGATCATATAATTATTTGTTACAGGCAAAATATAAAGGAATCTGAGGGAAAATCGAAATTGAAAATTAGGAAACACGGTCTTGTACGTTTAGTGTAAAAATGTTTAGTTGAAGAGTGGTCCAAAATACCAAAACTAATGTACCCTTTATGATGAATTTTTGTTTGTATTGTCTCTTTTTGTGTATTGTCTTATAAGAAGGTCTCAAACATTTTTCGGTTCGCACAGACTTTTCGTGCGAGCAGAATAAGTCGATAAATGTTATAACACATTTAGGTTAATTGCTATTCCTTTTATTTATTGTGGTAAGATACAGATCATAGTTATAGTATTTTATTACAACATTACTAAAAAGAAATGCGCAAAAAAAAGAAAATATAATATCATATATCAGAACTTACTTCAGAAGAATGACATATTTGATGTTGAATGCTTTCTTTTCTTCATTGGGTGTTTCATTACAATACAAAATTGACATTCATGAAACGAGCAGTATTTCGTTTTATATAAGGCCCGGTAGGGTTCCTTTGTTTTATAAATTTTAGTAATTTTTTTCAATATTTATTTCTTTTGGTCTCAAGTTAAAGATCATGTTGTGCTGTACTATGAAGAGTCAAATTATTGGAGAAATAGTGCAAAAAGGCAAAATAATGTGTGCATAATGCAAAACATATAAATGATTTGAATGATGAATATTGAAAATTCGAAGTTAAACAAAAAGCTTAAAATACCACCTTGTTCAAAAAGTAAGGTTCATTCACACTGTGAACCGAACTGTCCGATTCGAAAATTTTTTTTTAGTAGGTTGCCACATGCGTCTATGACAAAGCTGCCAAATATCAGCGTCTCTAGTTGACATTTGGTAGAGTGACAGTGTTTTGTTTACAACAACTTTTTCGTGTCTTTGATTTTTACGATGGAAGAAAAAAATTGAGCAACGAGTTTGTATAAAATTTTGTGTGAAAAATGGTTTCAACTGGGCGATACGCGTAAAATGTTGGTGAATATTACGTTGACTTTGCTCTATCGTATCAGAAGGCAACCAAGTGGATTAACCGATTTGTGAGTGGCCAAGACGAAGGAGAAGATGACCCTTGTACCGGACGCCCATCGTATTCGTCTACCGACGAAAACGTTGAAAAAATCAAAAGAAATGTTAGTCAAAAATCGCAAATTGACGAGTAGAGAGATAGCAGAGGACGTCGGCATTTCAATTGGATCCATTCAGAACATTTTGAAGAATGAATTGGGCTTAGGCTTGTGCTTAACAGTTCCGGAGACGGAACGGACATGGAACGTTTCCTTTAGACAGCGGAACTAGTTCATTTAAACATATCCGCTGAACTATGTAGTTCCTTTGTTTATTTGATCTGCTTGAGCTGGTTGTTTGTTGAACTGTAGAGGAAATTTGTAATACACCAACGCAAGTTCCAAAAAAAAAAAAAAAATTAAGGAAAAAATTTATAATTTATTTAAAAAAAATTTTGCAAAAAAATTAGCTAAAAAGTTCTTACTTACTAACTTAGGTGGCCGTAACAACCCGTGTCCGGGTTTCGACCGACGTCAGCTCTCGCCAGGCGCCTCTGTTCTGCGCGCGCCTTCTCCAATCGGATACACCAAGTGCGGTTAGGGCTTCCTCAGCCTGGTCCATCCACCGGAGGCATGGTCTCCCTCGTCGTCGTTGACCAGCGACCCTCGCCTCGAGCACCTTTTTCGCTGGAGCTTCGTCGTCCATACGATGGACATGACCCAGCCAGCGTAGTCGCTGCACAGTTATACGCCGAACTACGTCAATGTCTTCGTAGAGCTCATACAGCTCGTGGTTCATTCGGATGCGAGTCATCGCCGACTCGAACAGGACCGAAGATATTGCGAAGAACTTTTCTCTCGAACACCCCCAGAGCGACTGCGTCAGTTTGCGAAACTACCCATGCCTCAGCGCCATAAAGCAGTACAGGTAGAACGAGCGTCTTGTGGAGTGTTAGTTTTGTCGATCGGGAGAGGGCTCTGGAACTTAGTTGCTTACTGAGCCCGTAGTAGCACCTATTAGCAATTATTGTTCTTCGCGTTATCTCCAGGCTGATTTCGTTGTTGGAATTAATGGCGGTGCCAAGGTACTACTACTTCAAAGTTAAAGCTGCCGGATGAAACGTGGGAGTCTAAACGCCGCGCTCCCTTGTTTGTAGACAGCATATACTCTGTTTTACCCTCATTTATCGATAAATCCACTTTGGCTGATTCCTTTTCGATAGCGGTGAAAGCAGCGGTAACATCTCTCTTGGTTCTGCCGACAATATCAATATCATTAGCGTACGCAAGGAGCTGGACACCTTTAGAGAAAATGGTGCCATTATGATGCACACCGGCCTTTCGTACGATCCCCTCCATGATAATGTTGAAGAGATCGCATGACGGTGGATCGCCTTGCCTGAAACCTCTTTCGGTATTGAAGGTTTCGGAGAGGTCATTTCCTACCTTGACGGAGCTGCGTGTGTTGCTCAACTTCATTCTGCAAAGTCTAATCAACTTTGCAGGTATACCGAACTCAGACATTGTTGCGTATAGGCAATCCCTTCTCGGGCTATCGAACATAGCTTTAAAATCGACAAAGAGATGGTGTGTGTTAATTTGATTTTCGTGGGTTTTCTCCAGGATTTGTCGTAGCGTGAAAATCTGGTCTATGGTGGACTTACCAGGTCGAAAGCCACTCTGATAAGGTCCAATCAGTGTTTTTGTAATTGGTCTTAATCTTTCACATAGTACGCTTGAGAGAACCTTATATGCGATGGAAATAAGACTGATACCTCTAAAACTAGCGCAGAATGTTGGGTCTCCTTTCTTAAGTATAGGGCACAGTTCGCTGAGGTTCTAATCGTCGGGCATGCTTCTGCTAGCCATATTTGCTGATGAGCTGATGCATGCGCCTTATCAATTCATCGCCGCCGGTTTTAAACAATTCAGCTGACAGGCCGTCAGCACCCACTGCTTTATTGTTTTTGAGTCGTTGGATAGCAACTCTAACCTCTTCATGGCTAGGTGGTGATACTTCTACTCCGCTAAAAACTTCATATTGTTCAAATATTAAGTAACAAATTTGTAGCAAAAGAAAATATATATATAAATTATCTGATAGTTCTGCGGACAGTTTCGTGAACAGTCCGCGGACATGCTTATTTTAAAACATACTAAGCATAAATGACATTAAAATGCTTTTGTTACTTTTACTCTAATACAGCGAACTGTCGGAACTGATAGTTCCGAAATTTTTATGTATTAGAGTAAAAGTAACAAAAGCATTTTAAATATCATTTCATGATTGTTCTCTTTCTTATGATACAAGCAAAAATAAACAGAACAATGCACACAACAAGAATAACGATATATCATATCATCTATTATTTCATTCATTCTCTCTCACAAGCCTAATAGTTTTACTTGTCGTCACTCAAACAATTCGTCTAAGCAGTAAAGTGTGTACGGTAAGTGCGAAAGAGATGTCAGCTTTTGTTGCTCATAAGAAAAAAAAAAAAATTAATTTCAGTCGGAACTGTTTGGACATGCTAAAATCGTACAGAAGGAACGATTGGAACTATGTCCGGGAGTGAACATAGTTCCATGAACTATGCATGTCCGGAACAGGGATGATATTTGGGGGCTTTTAGGGCTTTTTTGGGCCCTTTTTCATTTCAAAAGCCCCGAGGCCCTTCTTATTCATTTTAGGCCCTTTTGGAAAATTCTACCGAAAAAAATCGGAATTTTTTAAAAGAAAAGTTTACTGGTTAATGTATATGATTTCAATATGCCAAAGAAAAATCGCTGAAAAAATAAAGTAAAAAATCCCCCAAACGAAAAGAATAAAAAATTTGTACACAATAAAAACGAAAAAAAATGTTCCAAAATGCAATTCAGCGGCGTTGTAGTGCTTGACAAAAATAAAATGAAACAACCAATATCCGCCGTCACAAAGGGTTTGGCTTCTAAATTGAAAATATTGTTGCTTGTATAGACGACGATGAACAAATGATTATAAGGCTTCTAGAACTTACGCCCGAAAAAAAATGCAAAAAAGCCCGAAATTTTGGAAGCATTAAATTTCTGAAAAAACGCCCGAATTTGAAATGGCAATTGAGCCCGAAAGAAAGAAATAATGCGCGAATGGTTTGGAAATAAGACCCGAAAGAAAATGAAAATTACGACCGAAGTTTTCAGCAGTTCTTCGGCTTTTATTTCCAAATGAGATTATCAAAGAATAAAAGAACAAATTTGAGTAGTGAATTAGTATTCCCCTGTAGAATATCTGCAAAGATTTCATTAATTTTATTTGTTTTTTGATGTAATTCATGAACAAGGGGTCCATGGACATTATGTACGGATAAGGTCCAGATGGTGTTTTTTTTTTTTATAATAAAATGATTTGCTCTTTTACGGAATAATGTTTTTTACCTTCCGTACAACGGCGAACCATTTTATAGTATCGAATTTGAAATTTCTTAACTTTTCGGTAAATAAAAATTCGGGCGTTTTTTATTTTTAATTTGGCAAAAATGCCTGACTATTTTCGGACCTAAATTCCAAGCTTATTTTTCGGGCCTTTCTTCCTTTTCAAGTATTTGCAAAAAAGATCTTAATTTGATTGGTTTTTGTATAAAAAAACCCTCAGCAAAAAGTGAAATTTCGTTAAAAAATGTGCAAAATTGTCCAATTTTTTCGGTGATTTTTCTTTTGAATTTCCTATTCATTTTTTATTTCATTCACCCCAATTTTGTATGAAAAATGTTGGGTGATTTTTCATATAATTTCTTATGTTATTTTTTATTGTTTGTATTTATGTAAACGCGATATTTCCTATCGCCTTTAAAATTGTTCTCAGTAAAACAAGTTTTGTTAATTACAGTCATTGTCCCATTAAGAGCATACTTTTTAGTAATTTCAACAAGCTAAGTTTATTTCCCAAGTTGAGTTTAGATAAAAAGAGTGAACCCTAGTCTCGCTTCATTAATTAGACTTCTTGCAAGACTTAACGGAGAGTCTTCATTAAATTGCTTATTCATTTCAGACATTCTACGACTATTTCAAGATGGAAATATCTGGTGTGTGGTTTTTGTGGAAAAGCTTTACAATTTTTATTTTTATTTATCAAATTAAGGATTGACTTATCAGAATAATGTTTTTATTAAAAATTTTCTTGTAGAACCACTTTATCTATAGATTATTTTTGGCTTCTTTTTAACTTTTACAAACAAAGCGTGAAATAAAATATTTTTAGAAGAATAACCTTAAACTATATCACTTTCAGCCAAAATTTTTGATTTAAGATGGAAGTGATTTCATTTAAATTACAGTTCTAAATGAGTCATCATCATCATCGTCATCATGCGTGGAGCGTGCATTACATGCCTTAAAATTAGTAAAACTTTGTTTCAACCGTAACCTTAGATCCATATTTTGCTTTTTATTTTTGTTTTAAAAAATAAAAACTTACCAGTTATTTAGTGCTCAACAAAATATCGGTCAGATTTTGCTTTTAATTTTTGTCTTAAAAAATAAAAATCAAAACTTACCAGTTATTTAGTGCTCAAAAAATTATCGGTTAGATTTTGCTTTTTATTTTTGCCTTAACAAATAAAAAGCAGGAATAATTATTACTTTCAGCTTAAAATTTTAAAAGTCAAAATATAATTATTATTTTTTGCTTTTTATTATAAAATGCATAATTGGTACGGTCTCTGATATTGAGTTACAATTTTTAAATCTTAAAGCCCTATTAATGTCAAATTGGCCCTATTTTTATATGAATTTTGGCCCTTTTACAGTGAAGCCAATATCATCCCTGGTCCGGAACGACCCAACTCTGATTGGGCTTGAGACGATGGATTTTGCACAACGATAATGCACCATCGCACAATGCTGATCTTATTCGTGACTTTTTGGCCAAAAATAACACGATAACCATCCAGCAGCCGGCAAATTCGCCTGAACTGGCTTCGTGTGATTTTTTCCTGTTTGAAGGAGTCAAAAACCGCTTCGAGGAACGCGTATCACCAGCAAAGAAGAGGTCATGGAAAAATCGGTGAACGCTCTGAAGGCCATACCAAAAACCGTTTTCCAGAAAGGTTTCCGTGACTGGACCAAATGCTGGTTTAAGTGCGTTGCAGCCGACGGAGACTACATTGAAGGCGACAATATTGATTTGGATGAATAAACTTGTACTTGTTTTTGAACAAGGTAGTAAATCATCTTAGCAAAGGTTGTGGTTTAAGTGTAGAACTTTGACGATCGAAATGATGTTTTCCTAAGGTGTAGTTCTACATTTCTACAAATTCCAGTACATTAGATCGCGATCGGATTCTCTAATGTTCAATCCATCGAACTTATGTTTTGATTCCCTTTATTCATTAGAGACAAACTATTATTTTTTTGGGTGTAGGTAATAGGCTCTTTGAACTATTATTGAATTAAAAAATTCAGTTCCTTTGCTAGAAAGCAGACTAAATCCAAAATGCTTAACAAACTCTGAACTCACTCTAAGTCCCATTTTCCGTAACAGTCCATTTTTGACACTCTAAACCAGTGATGGCCAAAAAACACTTGCACTGGTTTTTCAGTTGTGTGCTAGAGCGCTTACATGTGAGAGCGACAGAGACAGACAGGATTCACGATTCACGCGTTCATAGGCACTGGCACACATAGCTCTAAACCAGTATGGGACAGCGCCTATGCACGCGTGCACAGTAAGCCTTTTCTGTCTCAATCACTCTCACATGAGCGCGCATTATCACACAACAGTGAAAGAACAGTGCAAGTTTTTTCTTGCCCGATACTGCTCTAAACCATAAAAAAGGCTTAGTAATATACGTTAAAAAAAAATCTGTTTGTGCTTAGATTTTCCCAAACATGATCAATAATATGAATACGAAGGCTTTGAGGCTTTTAAATTACCATATTTCATTTATATTTTCAAAATAATAATTATAATGTTATATATGAACATTTTGAATTTGATATTTTGCAGATCGTTTTAAAATACTCATTAGAACTGAAAATACATAGAGTTAAATTCTTTGAGCTTGAGCTAAATTGACAATAATTGTATGGGGCTGAACCACTGTGTGACGTCAGAACAATAAATTTGAATGCAGCAAAAAAAAAAAGAAAGAAATATTTAGTGAAATCTTTTCAAGTGTGTTTATATGGAAAATACAAATAAAATATATATCAAATATCTTCCAAGTAAATACTAAATAAATTATAAATATTTATTAGTACAATCATATAAAATCTTTGAGATCAGTGTCCAACGCTTGTTTTTACTACCTCTTAAAATTTCGTTCCAAAATTCTTCCTGATCAATTATCAGTATTTTCTTTCAAGTTGTTTTAAATGAGCTCTTTGATTAATAAAGGAAAACTTTTTAAGATATGAGATAGAAAAAAAAGTATCTGCATGTTTAAGAAATGCAACACTTCATGCAAGTGCTTTGAATCCAATACAGAGCATTGAATATACTAAAGAAATCTTAGTGACACGATCACTAAAAAACTTTTCATTTAAGATTTGTAACTACTTTTTGTTAAAATTATGTAATTAAAAATAATATTTAATGCTTAAATTAAAATAGTTATAAATATAAAAATAAATTGCTTAAAAAAAGGAATAAAATGCGAACTTCAAGCAGCTAGCCTTAATATGGATAGTTAAGTGTTTCTATGTTGTTTTTTTATAAATATATTTAGTTTTTTTACGTGTTTAAAATATGTTTTGTGTAATATTTAAATTCAAAAACTTTTTGAACAACATAAAATTGATTAACGAAAGATAGAATTTTTGTTAAATTGTTAGATTTTAGTTAAAAAAAAATATTGATTACTGCCGTATTGGTTAAAGTGATTAATTGTTTAATTTTTTATTATTAGCCATACCGCAGCCGCAGCAGCGACAGAGGCGCGTGATTGCGCCGCTTTAATTTGTGCCTGGAGGTGCAGGGGGGGATGAAAGTAGCGGCAAGGCTCACGTGCACATCTACCCTTCACGGCGTCCATGCACACCGTGACGGAGCCGTCCTCGTGCGTGGTAACGCTGTCCTGTGGGTGTGCAAAACGACATTCGGACTCGGCTCGCTTGCAGGCACCGCGCATAAATTCGCGACAAACCTAAAATTTTGTAGGAGGGTGGAATACACAGAAAAGGGTGAACAAGGTTTGTGTGTGTTTGATTTTATTAAATTTGTTTTTTTTTGTTTTTTTTTTAATTTTTTTAATTTGTATATATTAAACAAACGCAACAACAAAAATACATACAAACAAACAATTTGGTTTTATTTTAGTTTTGGAAGAAATGCATAGCATATTTTTGGGCGTCCGATTATTTTGATTGCATTCAATTAGTGTAGCATTTGTTCTTTTCGTTTTTTTTTTCGTTGTTAGGTTTTATTGTTGGGTTAACAGCTGTAAACTACCCTTATTTTGCATAAAAAACGTATAAGAGTTACAGATTATATGGTAAGAATCGTCAAATTATTTGTTGATATTGACAAAAAAATTGTTAAAATTGTTGGGTTAGTTTAAACATAAATGTATAATCAAAATTATTAAAAAGCTCTTAAAAAATGGTGCACAACAACTTGGCTGCAAAATTTTTAAATTAGAAAAAACAAATATTTCGCAACGATAAATTAAAGCAAATTAGCAGCATTAATTGAAAACAAAAAGAATATAAATATGGCGCAAAAGTGTAAATTTTCAAACATTCTGATTATTAATGCAGCAATTAAGCACCCTGTGCGGTGAGTCACAATGACACATTTGGGCCATTGTAAGGACCAATAAGGATAGTTCGATGGATAAAGAAGAATATATAAAAACTATTTTAATAATAATATAAAAATATTCCTCTTTGAACAAATTTTAAATCCACCCTCAAAAAAGTAACTTTCCACAAAGAAACCTAGAGGAACTAAGATCCAAAAGTGAGTCTCTTTTTTATTCATATTTAAAAAAATATGTACTGTTATGTGCCCAATGAATACCATCATGTGCCATTTTCTGAGCCATTTTACATTTTAAGAACCTGAATACATTTTTTGTGGCGGCCGTGGCGTAGTGGGCAGAGTGTGTGGCTCATACGCCAGAGAACCCAGGTTCATCTGACGCAGAAAGTTTTTTCAATTAAATTAATTTTTCTGTTCGGCCGTCACCTCTATGCAGACAATGGCAAACCAGAGGGTAAAAAAACTGTCATGAAAAAGCTTCTTGAGAACATAAGCCGTTCGGAGTCGGCATAAAGCTGGTAGGTCCAGTTCTCGATTATTTGTGTTCAAACATTTCACAACACACATTGATCATAAGAAGCTCGGTCAAAGTCCTTTCAAGGGCTGAAATGCCATTTCATTTTTTTTTTTTTTTAAAATACATTTTTTATGACGTTAACCTAGTATTTATTGGATAAAAAATTTAAGATGTTAGTAAAATATTTTTTTTTGCCAATGCGGCACTTGAACGCACCATTTTTGGAACTCAAAATGTGGTAATTAATGTGCAAAAGATGGAGTTGCTTCTGGAGAGCTACACATTAGATGAATTTTTGATCCGTGCACTAGGGGGTAAATATCAGGAAGGATATTAATAGGATCAGAAATGTGAAGTTTTGAGTTCAATATCTCTTAAGCCGAGTGCGTTAAAAACAATGCGTTAAAAACAATTTTATTTAGGTGATATTTTAATTGATTGAGTTGTATGTCGTCATACAACTGACATAGTAAAAATCAGGATTAAGCTAGGTTTTCACTTTGTCATTTTCAATTGTGAGTTGTTGTCAGTCAAATGAGATATGTCAAAATATTTGATTTTGTTCTTCATTTGGTATGAAGGAAAAAAGACCAGCTGATTTTTAAGCACATTTTTGATGAAAATTGCATAAAACCTGTTATTTACGATATATTTTAGGCAGAGCCTTGACTGCGGCTGAAATAACGATTATTTTAATCTTAATTAAAAATATGATTGAAAGTCGATTACGCTTACAGTAATCTTAATCTTAAAAAATTCAAATGAATAGAATAATTTAAATATTGAAATTTTTTTAAATTACGACTATTTGAATAAAACTAATAAATTTATTATAAAAACGTCCGAAAGTTAAACGACGGAGCTGTGTTAGATTGCAATCATTAGGAGCTGCATTCCTTGAAGTCGCAATCAATGAGTAAGTTTTTTGATTGCAGTATTTATTCAATTTAGTGAATAAGGCTTGAAAAATATTAATTCATTAATCAATTTGAATGGTTTTGCTTTATAAATCATTTTGTACAATCATGACTTCATTTAATTTTCATCATTTCCAATCAATTGTGATTTGACTCGTGAATGCATTCAAGTAACATACATTTTAAAGTTTTTACGCAATTTACTTAAGCAAAATTTTGTGTCGATTCTGAATCCGGTTTCCATTTTGTTCCACCACGCCCAGTTTTTCAGATATATGGGTGTTAAATTTACTTCTTTACTTCTCTCGTGTGGCCGCCGATGCATGTGTGTCTCTTTTTCCTTTTAATTTTTTTTGGATGGGAATTATCTATAACAATAACTGCGATATTCACTTTGCGTTTCATCAGGACTGGCAAATACATGGCTGAAATTTTTTCACATTTTTCTCAATAATTGAAATAATGAATTAAAAAAAAAAGATTTCAATCAAGGGATTTGAAGTCCCAGCTGACTTGAGTGCAATCAATTGCCACATAAACGAATGCAAGACTGCAATCAAATTATGACAAATGTTTGCGAATTTCAAATGTTTAAGTCAGAAATACCGATAAAGAATTATGTATTGCATTCAATTTGAACAAAATCAAAAGACTTTAAAAGTGAAATGATTACAATCTTACACAGCTCTGTTAAACGCTCACACAATCAAAATAGTGCGTGTTACCTATGTAAATTGAAGGAAAAAAACAACAATATGAAGACATTTTTAAAAATAATGTAGGCATTAAGAAAATAAAAATTTGTTACGCCAGTCAGGAATCGAACTCCTGCATCTGGGTTGAAGGCTCACTCACTGTACTACTTCACCGCAGCAGCTAATGAGTTTACAATTGCAATAAGGCGCAGAAAGTGGCAGTGGATTGGACATATTCTGCGGATACTTTATGCAGTGAAACTCACTGACTCAGGCTGGTCGAAAAACCTGGCCACCGCAAGCTGATGTGAATAGTAGTGGAGAAAAAGGACAATTCTCTCGGCATAGCTAGATTAAACTTAAACATACCGTTGAAAATATAAATAGTTGACAAAAAGGCGTGGTTGGCACACTAAGCTCCTCAAGAGGTGGAGGGAACTAAGCCACACGACAGCACACATCAGGCACATGATAGCACATAGTTTTTTAACTATACTAATTTACAAATTTCAATAAATCGTTTGTTATTTGAATGCCATATTCCATTTCCTTGTGTATAATCGTTCGATTATTCTGGTAATCTAATTCATTTCTTATTCGGTTTTCCAGATTTCACATTCACGAAAATCACATTTATATGGAATTTTATTAGCTATAATTTTATATGCTGTGTGTTGTTGGTATTCATGATACGCAAGATATCTTCTCGCACAAAAAAAATAAAAACAAAACTACAGCGGGCGATATATCGAGAAAGGAATGACAAATTAAAGAAATTAACGTGATCTTTGGATTTAGTGACCGATTTACATAAGAAATGTATAATGGCATTCAAACCACATTGTGGTTGTATGTTAGTGGTACAAGTATTAGTTATTGAGTACTGGGCTATATTTAAGCCCATGAAAAATACTCTATTTTGCTGTCTACTCCATTGCTTGGGAGCCTCAAAGTTCTTATGCCTAAAATTTTTGTTGGTTAAGGAGTTTCGAAACTAAGTCGTAATTTATGTATTAGTTGGGCAAGTGTTAAGATATTTCTTGATTCTGAGTTTTTAACATCTTGACATATTGAACATCAGACAATACAAAATAAGTTATAACATCAGACAGCGAAATAATAATAACGAGTATTTAAGAGGGAAAAATAAAGAATAGAAGAAGTTAGCAATAACAAAAGAATAGTCAGTATTATAAAGTGTCAAGGATAACGACAAAAAAAAAAAAAAATTAAATTGTTATAAATGATGAATCTTAGCTGCGAGGACTAGCAAAGGCGTGGGCAGCAAATGCAATGCAGGCAAGGTTCTAGAAACTAATAAATTGATTCTTATGATTGTATCTATAGTTAAATAACTTTTATTTTGTTTTGTTTTTTTTCGTTTTTGGTTTTGCTAAAAAGGAGTTTGCTTTGGAGGAAGCTTTTCGTTATGTTTATACCATAGCAAAAGTTAAGGCAAACTGAAGAGACCTAAAAATCAATGTATTTCAACTAAACTGTTCTAGAACTTTTTTCAAAACTAACAGCATTTTTTTTTTTAATTTAAGCTATAAAAAAAAGCTAGAGTTCATAGAAAAAAAAACAATAAAAGAACTTTGCCATAAAATGCATAACTCTTTAAAATACTTAAACAATAATAACAACAATATACACAAATCAAAACAAAATAAACTTTCCAAAAGAAATAAAAAAATACGAATGTGTGATAATTTTTAGTATAAAATATATAGTTTTAATTTTAAACATTTAAATACAATTGTATCATTTTCAACAATAGTTCTTATTTCGTTTGAAAAAGTAATTTATTATTACAACAACTAAAAAGTAGTTGATCTTGGTTTTAATAAAAGCTTGACATTCTCATAAGAAAAAACATACGACATAAAATAATGTAACGAAAACTTTTATATATTTTTTTTTATTTAAATTAAGTGTTAAAATAAAAAAAGTGATGCAAACATAGCTTGTGGAAACCAACTCACCTCTAGTCGATCTGAACGTGGTATTTTTTGTTGTGCTACCTGCACCGCCTGTGGTACAACGGGCCCCAATTGTGACACAGCTGATGGATCTGGTCCCAGCAATGCAGGCACTAGATGTCCGGGCGCAAAGTATGGACTGTATGTGTTTGCTGGGATGCCAGTAAGGTAGGGATTTGATGCCTGTGGAGAGGTAATAAAAATAAAATCAAAAATGTGAGGCTAGATGGCTAAAGAATATATCATAAGTTGCAGAGCTTTCTTGAGTTCAACAGGAAGAATTTTACAAAGCAAAATATTTTTTTAATGTTAAAAAAAGTGCATAAAAAAGCCATAACTGTGAATATAAACTAATATTCACACACAAGTTTTCTTGACATATTAAGGGAACTGTTAAAAGAATTACAGTTTTTCTATAAACTGTTTTATCAAAAACCTGCCACACCTCATTTCACCCTGTTATATCAAATGACGAATTTGGTGTTTCCCCCATCCCCCCCTGTACTATGCCCATTAATTTACTGTACATTATTTTTTGAAGATAAGAAGGATGTTTGTGTTTTCCTTTTTGTTTTGATTTTCAAATAACTTCATTCAATAACACGGTGTGACAGTCAAAAAACTTTTGGAATACGACATAGTCTAGGTTGTAGATATAGTTAAATGTAACATTGTGGAATACTATTTCGTGCACATCAAAATTTTGATTAAAGGTTAAAAAACCGTCTTTCCGTGGTAGATGGAGTTAAAAAATCATACGTCTTAAGCTATGCATTCTACAATAGCTATGCATTTGTGATACGTCATTGGAGGGAAACAAATATCACCTTTCTAACGGTGCGTTACATTGCAATCTCGGATAAAAATTGAGGGAGCTACATATGTAAACATATCGATTTTTTCAGTTTTTTGAACGTACTTTGAACGAAAATTAATAAGTCAAATTAGTATAAAACTATTTACATTTGGTATGCAGTTTCAAAACATATTTAATTTTGCGTCTTCTGCACTATAGCTTATTCAAATCGAGTTACATTTATTAAGTTATTCAACTTTTTAGGAAAAAAGCCATTTGCCGATATTTTAGATTCATGATGTGTGTTAATCTCATCGAGTAAGTTCAATTTGGCAGTTTAGTTTGAATTTGTTACTGACAATAAAATAAACATTCTATAAACAGAATACCGAACACGAGTGGTATAAGAACGGTTTTACCAAGAAATCGCTACTATAGAAAAGCGCTTTGATGGTAAAACTATAATCAAAATTATGACAAATTACTGCTGGTCACTTAAACGAGAAACCGATGATGATCAGTTAAAAAGAAAAAGATCGAGTAAACATTTGTGAGTAGAATTTCTTACTATAAGTTAAACAAATCGTCGGCTGAGAAATTGACTGCCTCAATTTGTATAACTTTGTGCTAATAACTTTGTTTATAGCTGACCGATTTTATTAAAATTTATACACGATACACATGTAGGTTTTAACTGTATAATTATTGTACCTCATTTTGGTAAGGACTTAATGTGATATTTGTTTGGAATTGGTTTGTCGTATGTGGCGATTTCACACTTTTTTTAACTTACCTGGAAACATACGACATACATTTTTTGAAAACCTATGAAGAACTATTAAAACTCCAAGCAAAAGAGACACCCTCAATGCGTTAAGGAACCAATTCTATCTCAAATCCGGTAAAATGCCACACATGAAACTTAATTATGTGTCGCCACATATGACGAAATGCCTTTAAACTGTTACATAACATTCTTTAAAAAAATATAAATAAATTGAGGTAGCGGATATGTTTTATTTAATTTTGCAGTACTTAGAGATATCCTCATTCTAAAAAACAAAATTCTTTAAAAATTTTCTATAAAGTGATCAACAATATTATAGGTCCCAGTGGTCCGAGTCTTCGTCACGGCGATACAGCAACCATACTCTTTTATTTGTGGGCAACTATTTGGACAAAACGGGTGTGACAAACATTTTATTCCGCAAACCATCTCGTGCTCGAAAACAATCTACTACCAAAATTTCAGCGCAATCGGCTCAGAAGTTTTGGAGTCTTAATGATTTCTTAAAAGTAGGCGTAATTACAGATCCACCACGCCAATTTTTTGTACAGTTGCCGATGGTAAACACGCAAACTAATTTACCAAATTCCAGTCTTATACGACCAAAACCGCCTGGAATATAGCATTTTTATTGATTTGTGGGATTTTTATTGATTCTCATACAATCGAAACTGTAGGAAATATCGCATATTTATTGATTTGTGGGAGGTAAAAGGAGGCGTGGTTAGAATTAAGTATGCAAAACCTTATCTAGGACGCAAGTAATACACGATTTTATGTGAAATCCGTTCAGCCGTTTAGATTTATATAAAAGTCAAACAAACAAACACACAAATGAACAAATAAACAGAAAATGATTTTTATTAATATAGATTATATTATTATACAATATTGCCCGATTTTAGAAAAAAAGACAAACTTTTTACTCGTGAAAATGTGTTCTTTTTAAATAATAAAACAAATTTAAGTGGTTTTTAACAAAATAGTTTCAAAAACATCACCAAAGTCAAAAAGTTGTAAAAAAAAACAAGAAAAAAATGGTTTACCTAGCAAATACTACAATATAGGAAATGAAACCTCTTAAGTCATGTATGGCATGTTTAAAGACCTTCTTTTTTCTTTCCAAAACCGGTAAGAAAATGAAAATTAGTAGATATTTGACGAAGTTATGGGCGTATAAGTAAGCGCATGTGCGAAAAAACCATTTTTTACTGGTTACTACCTACGCTGTATTCCATCCCAGAAGTTCTGTTTTGATATTTTTTTTTTTGTCACAGTGTGTAATCATCATGAGGCGGCCGTGGCATGCTGGCTAAATGTGTGGTCCGTAAGCCCCAGACAATGGCAAGCCTCAGAGAGTAATAGTGCCATATAAGTCTTCTTGAGAACATGAGCCGTTCGGAGTTGACTTAAAGCTTGTTACATTTAATAACAAGCACAGCACAATTAACAATAGAGCTCAGTCAAAGTCCTTTCAAGAGGTGAACTGGCCGATTCGTTAGTAACCAACATAATGGCCATTTCACATATTATGTGAAAATCTTTTTCAAAGTCTAATTTAAAAAAAACAGATATTTTATTATCACTCTCCAAAGATTAAGAAAATATCATTCAAAATGAAGAAGACTTCTTATAAGGGACCAAAAATAGCTGTTATTTTACAATTTTCAAATTAAACAGTCATAGGGAAAATGTTGCCGGTGGACTTTTCAAATATACCATTTGATCCCAATCGCCGCACCCGACTGTTACTATAAAAGTTAAAATTAACCGTTATTTTATGCCTCTTATTTTTCGAACAAAAATAATGGTTACTTTTGACTTTTATTTTATCTGTCAAATATAACAGTTATTTTAGCGTTTTATTTTTTCGGCCAATTTGACTTTTACCAAAGACCGCTTGACCGACAAAACTAATAAAAAAAAATAATCAAAACTAATTGAAGTCCGTGAATACAAAGGAACTCGTAATGGTCTGACAATACTAACTTCATAATTTTACGGAGTTAATCCAAAATATTTTAAAAGTATTTGAAAAAAAAAGCTTCGAAATTCATTGCATTGAGCAATATGTTTAAATAATTTTTTAAAAAATTTGTAAATCTGAAATTAAAATTGAACTTTCATAGTCCACTATGGAAAAAAAAGCTCACATGATTTTGCATAGATTACTACTAATCCATGTATTTGCTAGTTCTATAATAATAAATTCAAAGGCAAAATGCTCAAAAAGAAGCATAAAAAAACTTGATGTATTAAATCATGTCTACCGTATTATATCCCATTTTCGCTTTTTATTTTTATACACTCCCTTCCACTTGGTTAGACGCAATTGATTTAATAACAAAAAATGATCTGCTCTTAATCTTTGTTAAAAAATAACAACAACAACTACTTGCAATAAATACTCATAGAGATCACTTACCAACAGCAACTAAAAATCTCCACTCTCTTTAACAAAACGGTACCTACTAACAAGTTTTTAAACAGATATCAAAAGCATTGCAATTCAAACTCGATCATTAGATTAGACGCAGTCCGAAACTTATAGTCTTTAGTGATACAAGTTAAATTTCAATGTGCAACTTTTCTTAATCAAGTGTTTTTGAGTTTATTTACTCGAAAATGAGAAAAGAAAAAAATTTTAACTGTTGGAACAGGAGAAAATCAATTTCTACCGTAGTGAAGGTCTTTCAAGCGAGCCATTGCAAAAATAATTAGTCGAAGTTCCAGAACAGTTGACTGTTACTTGGAGAACCCTGATTGCTATCGAAAAAATCACAAAGGTAAAACTTCTGGAGTATTGACACCGAGAGACAAGCTCAAAATCATCGCCATAGCATCGAACTGCACACTTACAGTACCTAAAATAATGCTCCAAGCCAATGTACAAGCCAGTTTTTCAACAGTTCGTCAGGTGATTCGACAAGCAAAAAACTTAAAACGCTTAAAATTTAAAAAAAAAAGCCGCCATTAAATGCAGTCCGTTGGTGTTTGTCGACTTAAAGATGACAGCTAACTCCTACAAATATATCCTAGAATTAGCATTTCCCAAGCTTTCTGACATTTTCGGACCTTTATCATGGATCCTGCAGCAGGATAACGCACTTAAACATAGTGCGAAAATTGTGAAGGCATTTATTACAAGCCTAAATGTTCTATTATTAGGTTGGCCGCCGTATTCGCCAGATCTCAATATTATTGAAAACGTTTGGGGCAGGCTTTCAAGAAAGTGTATGAAGGTGGAAAGCAATGTAATGACAAGCAGTCATTAATAGCTGCTATTAAAA
Organism: Coremacera marginata; assembly: GCA_914767935.1. Lineage (NCBI taxonomy): Eukaryota > Metazoa > Arthropoda > Insecta > Diptera > Sciomyzidae > Coremacera > Coremacera marginata. Next base: position 56,958,307 of record OU612044.1, read on the forward strand.
CAGAGTGGGCAGAGATATTTATTTGGTGGCCAGAAGCACTCAATTGCGGGTCACCCTGTACATAGTCATATTAATATATATTAATACTCAAACAAAAAGTTTCGGATCCCTTTTTACCTGTGCCAACTTCAACATATTCACATAAAACTTATATTGATGGAAAGGTTTTTTATTCGAATATATTGTCATTAACATAGGTACAACTAAGCAAATGTAAAAACTCTTAGTTGTATGGGACAATGAGAAAGCAACAACAAAATACATACACGCAAAGAAAAAAATTTTCGTGCTTGAAAACGTTTTTTGCAATAGTTTCAACAGTTACGAGACACGGAAACAGTTGCAGGAAACGGGTTATTTAGTTGCAGGAAATGAGTTTCGTTTGCCATAAACGCGTGCGATTTTTCAATTGCGGCAAATGAAGAATTTATTTGTTGTAACTTAAGACTTCGTTTGTCGGAAACGAACTTCTTTTCTCATAAGCGAATATTTTAAATTAAAAAAAATTTTATCTTTTGAAAATAAGCAGCTCTAGCCGAATATTAGCCGACTGAAAATAAAATAGACTGTGGTGGAACAGGTTAAGCAGAGCGCGCAGTAAACTTAACATTGACTGAGTCGGTGTTCGATTCCCAACGATGGAAGTAAGAAAGTATATATTTTTTTTTAAAATCATATTAAATTTATGATTAAAAAAATTGTTTCTTTACAACAACAGAATATTCGTTAGCGGTAACTACAGGTCGCAAACGAAGTATAGTTGGTGAATTTTTCAGATGCGGTATACGAAAAATTTCTCTGCGTGTAGTGGCATAGTTTTATTAAACATCGTTGCTGTAGCATACACGAACAAGAGAAGAATGCGAGAGAGTCGCCGACACTTCAAAAAAGCTGTGCATCAGTACTGTTGTTGGTGCTTTCTCTTAATTTCTCTCTCAGCAAAATAAATTTGCCACCGCGTCAGCGTCAAAAAACTTTTTATCTGCTGCTTGCTTCATATTACACATGCAAGGACATATTATAATGACTTATTTTCTTCAATACGTCTGTACAGGCTATGGGTTGTTGCGTTTAGCAAAAAACAAATGAAACCCCTTTTGGATATGGCCGAATTTCGGCCACTGGCGGTACTAGTATATATTATTTCATAAAGATAGCAAAATTGTCTGATACATGAAGTTTCAACAATAAAATGAAAAGTTAGAAGAATGATGTTAATAATTTATTAAATTTATATATTAAGTTGATAAAATGTGGCGGGAGTGGCGTAGTGGCTAGACTGTGTGACCCATACGCCAGAGAACCCTGGTTCGATTCCCACCTGACACAGAAAGTTTTTTCAGTTGAATTAATTTTTCTGTTCGGCCGTCACCTCTCTGCAGACAATGGCAAGTCTCAGAGAGTAAAAAACTGCCATGACAAGCTTCTTCAGAACATAAGCCCTTCGGAGTCAGTATACAACTTGTAGGTCCGGTTCGAGATCATTTGTGTTCAAACATTTCACAACACAATTGATCATAAGAAGCTCGGTCAAAGTCCTTTCAAGATCTGAAATGGTCATTTATATATATAGATAAAAAAAGGAGTTAAAAATTTTGTGAAGAAAAAATATATAATATATAGGAGCGCGGTTAAATTTTATTTACTTGCTGAAGATCTGAATTATCAGCTTTATAAGGTAAAGGTTTTAACAAGCCCACTGCATCAATTCCAAGTTTTAGTTTGTTTTTATTAAATTTATCATTTAGCGATATACACGAAATCACATAATCTGATGATATTAAAAACTAACTAAATATATCTCTGTTTGTATTTCGATTGAATCTTTTCTCGTTCTGTGCTCTCTTAATTTAAAGTCTTTATTTTTAGACTCATTTGCCTCTTCACCAAGTTGACCTATCGGCAACATCGGAATTATTATTATTTCAACACCATTTAATAGGACTGTGTGTACTGTTGGAGGCATGTTAAACCATGTTTACTTAGAAACAAACAGTTCAGTAGTCTCAAAAGTATATATCTTAAACTTTTCACATTCTACTTCGTATTCGCAAGAAAAACTATTTCTTATATGATTAAACCTTTTTATTAGATTATCGTGTAGTCTTGTTATTTCCGCAGAGTTTCTGGAATTTAGAAAAAAACTTTTGCTGTGTTGCCTGTATTTGTTGATCCGTAACCAGGCTCCGGTTGGACAACCACAATTCCTTCTTCTTTTTTCAATCTTGATAGATTGTTTTGTTCTTAGCCAACATATTTTCCTTGTCCTTTATAGCTAATATGAAGGCTGCATTCGAATAGCCTTATCCAGGCATGTAGAGTTGATTGGCCGAAAGTATAAATTTCTATCTTGGCAGTTTTTTCAGAATATTTTGCAAAACGTTTATATCTGTTGGCTTTGCTTGGCATATATAACAGCTTTGTGAAGACTTAGTTCCAGTCAACGCATTCACCACTTTGCCGTCAATCATTGTAAGAATCAATTTGAAACTAATTATCTTTTTCTCATAAATAAAATTACTTAACTCAGTGATATGAGTCTGAATTTTTTCGGTTTCTTGCAAAATTATTTAGCTTGTTTCTTTAGCGAAAACAATTGTATGGCTCTACAAAACCTTGTGGAAGATGGGAGCGGATTTTTAATTGTAATTGTAAGGGAACAAGTGAAATAATTATGAGAGATGAATCATTTTTGCCTTTACTAAGACGCCTATAATTGCTTTGGCCAGAACTGAAATCTTATCCCCACTTACACACAAAAGTAAGATGAGCATTTGAAATCGTATTGAGCACTTTAGATTGAAGCTTAAATAAGCCTGCAACTTAGTTTCAACACCATCATCTTGTAATGTAATAGATTCGAAATCTGGAAAGCATTGATTTTTGCTGTTCAAATTTTATTCGACAATGGATATATATTTGCGTATTTTTAGCTGCCATCCGATATGCTAAGTATGAAGACTTACTTGATTTTGTGTTTATAATCAATGGTAGTGCTTCCTCTGGACTCATACCGGTAGGAAATTTTTTGTGGTATACATTGATTTGCACGTATTTCTCAACTTTTTTGCTCGTCCTGGAGAATTAGATGTTGTTACCTTCTTAAAAACTTTAGCATCAAGCACGCTTTCCACATTTTATTGAATTTGTTTGAGTGGCGAAAGGTAATTCTTCAGTATTCGTAGTATTTGCTAGTTTTCTAATATTTTTCTGTTTTGCTCTCTTGCCACATCTATAAACTTTTTTGATGGTCTGCCACGTTTAGACGGCGCACATTGGGAAAAACATAGCAAATACGCTCGCATCGCCTCTTTGACGCTAGAATTTATATTATTAATGCTAGATACTTGCATTTTGGGTATTGTTTGCAAAATTCCTTATGGAAGAGACTGACATAAACTATGTTTTTTTTTCAATATTACCTGATACCCTACAACCAGAAGTTATGACTTTAAAAGAACTGCGCTGTGTAAAGTCAAAAAAAAAATTTCAAAGTTCTGGTAAATAAATAAAAATACCCGTGTTTCAGCGTTTTCAAAATTGAGGCATAAAAACTGTTTTTATAAATTTCAAATTCGGCATTTGTGGATAATATTTTATTAAATTATCTGCAAATAGTTTGTTTTTTCATTGGAAATACATAATTTTTTATTTTTGTTATTGTACGTAATTGTTATTAGAAGACTATATTCTGTGAAATATTATCGTATTTATTATCAGCCATTTTAAGTGGTGTCAGAAACCATTTCTTGAAAAAAGTACATATTTAAAGTAGAATAATAAAACTTATGTAAAAATATTTGGGTAAATTGTGAAACGTTAAGATGCATGTTTTATTATCTTACTTTGTTAATTAATTTTCTTCATTTACAACAAGTAACCTACAATCTGAATATAAGACTTTTTGAAAGATTCCAAACAGGACAAACAACTTCATTATAAAACATTGTCTATATTCGCTAAGGATCTAAAATTAACATGCATCAGCATTTAGTTTCAGTATTTCACAGAGCTTAATATAACGAGGTATCTTAATTAAAATCTCAAAGTAGTAATTTTTTGGCAGTTTTATAAAATTTTCTATATCTGTTTATACAAAACGTGACAAAAATACACCATTTTTATTTTAACATATTTTTTACTTGTACTGGTAATTCCCTAGTTTAATTTTTTTTTTTTTATTGGAAGCGTGTAGCCAATTTTATTGCTTTAAATTCTGAAAACATTGAATTTGTTAGTCATAAGCCCTTAAATCAATTCGGTTAAAATCGAATAAACATTGTAATCAGCAATTGAGATATTTGCGTTTGCTTTAGTACCCAACAAAACAAATATTTTGGAACGACCCTGGACAGCCGCTTTGTCTGTCCCAGGTATAGTCCCTGATAAACAGGGAGTCGTTACAAAATTTTATTATTTCTTCCCCTTTATCAAACGATTTTACGCATTTCCCCAATTTTTGGCTAATCACTAAGTTTGTTATATCTAAAGAACAATAAAAAATAATAAATACTTACTAATATGCCTCAATATTATGTTACATACAATCTTCAGCCATATTCGAACAAAGAAAATTTAACTCTTTTTACTTACTAATATGCCTTAATATTACGTTACTGACAATCTTCAGCCATTTTCGAACAAAGAAAATTTCACTCTTTTTAACAGGTTTCTTTATTTACTGTTATATATTCACTTTAAATACAGCACAATAGCTGCATTCCCGTGGCACTGGATCAGACCTAATCTCAGTGGAACAGTTTTAGTTCAACTTTATTACAATTTGGCACCGCTGGCGATGAAGTGCCAAAATACGAATACGAGCAGTGAGACGAATACTCGAATAAGAGTAATTTAGATTTGCCAACTACGTTCGTTTTGAAAAAAGTGCTTTAAACTTGGCAGCATTTTAAGATCAGAAATAGAGCCAGGAAAAGAGCAGTTTCTAATTATTGTTTTTGCATTCCGAATAAAATAGAACCACGCTCTAGACCAACGACCACGGGAATGCAACTAATATCAAATATTTATCAACTTTGTACTACTTTTGAATTGCGTAATAGTTCACCAGTGTTGTCATGAAAAACATTTTCATGTCGTAACTTTTTCACTCAGCTCGTAAAAAAACCAGTGCCTTCAACATTTGATTGTTTCAATACACATTTTTTTTTTTTAATTTTCTTAACTGAGTGTACAGCATTACACTCTAATTAAAATTTGCATTAAAAATTCTCTAATTCCCGCAACTACCTGTAAATAGATTTGGTCCCGTCTTCAAGGCGAAAGTTGAAGTTATCAGATCCGAAGTATTTCGAGGAATCAGGATGTATCATAAAAGTTACAGCTCAATAAAAATCAAAAAATATTACAAAAATCTTGAAAAAAGGCGCAACTTAAGGAATCCGTATTTTATGGAAAACATTTCTATTTGGAAAGCACGTCTAAGGTGCCCTTATTTTCAAAAATTAGGTTAAAGTCAATTCCATTCTTAAATAAAGATTCTACAATCATTCTTACACAGTACTGTAAACAACATAGTATAAAAAAGAAAGAACAGTTTTAGAAGCTCAACTTTGAATTAAATTACATGCAGAGTGTGTTTTAAACATGGTGGGTATATTCAGATTACAAAAATTAACAAAAATAAGAAAGCCCCGTTATTTCAAGCACATACGTAAGCGCATATTTCTCCCAATGTGCGACGCTGTACTCTGAGAAGCATTTAAAATTTTTAGGAAATATTATTAGTGAATCAAGCCAATTTTTATTTTTCCCTTCAAAACGAGCTTTAATTCTATGGCATGCCTTCCAACGTTGCTTAACATTTTTTATAAATTTTGTCAAAATGTTTTTAGAACTGCGATGATTAATGCATTTATTGTTGCTAATTAATAAATAAAGTGCATTGCAACACTCATCGCGACTTTAATCTCTTTCACTGGCAGCCGTTCATTGTAGAGCTTCATATGAGTAATTATGATGTCCGCTCCTATTATAAAAGATAAAAGTCAAAGTTGCGCGTATGTGCACCTATTTTTTTTTTTTGTTTCTAGAAACCAAAATCATAAAGATTAAAAAAAAAATCCTTTAATTTTTTTAACCGTTAAAATATATTAATTTTTACGAAAGAAAATGCACTTCAAATACCCTTCTTAATTTTTATGATTAAGATTTTCTTTGAAAAAAACAATTTAATACGTACATTGTTTAATACAACACGTATTGCTAGGTAACGGTGGCGGAATTGCCACAAAAATTATAAGGGAATTCTTATTGCTTTCTTAGTTCTCATATATTATCTACTGAAAAAACGATCTTTTAATCACACAAATATATGTTGGTTTTTTTGGTTTAATTCGCGCTAGAATTATAAACTAGACCACAGTGCAAAGGTCAGAAATAATAGTACTAATAAAGTTCTTTTAAGCTGCATCAACATTTTTCAAATCTTTACCACTTAACCAAAGATAATGCTGATGTTCATGCATTTTTTTGATATGTTTTTTGTTATTTCCACTAAAATTCAAATAACTTCGTTATTTTCTTATGCTATCCTCGTTATGAAGATATCGTTGGAAAGGCTTATGACTGCTTATATTTATTCCTGGTTAGAGTTAATCAATAAATTACCATTTAAACTAAAATATTTATCGCTTGTCATTGCTTACATTATTCTTGAAGCAGCTGTTTGTTGCAAAATATAGTATTTTTTTTAAATATTTTAGTTAAAGTGGTAACTTAATTGATTACCTCAGCCCAGGAATAAACGAAAATATTCAAAACGTTTCTAACGATATCTTCAAAACGAAGAAAGCATTAAAAATATTAAAGTTATTTGAATTTTAGTGAAAATATCAAAAAAATGCACGAAATTCAGCATTAGCTTTGGTTCAACGTCAGAGATTTAAAATTTTTGGATGCAGTTTGGAAAAACTTTTTCAGAACTATTATTTCTGACCGTTTGCATTTTTTTTTACAATCACATCAACCGAAATTTTTACGAAAAACATGATTTTTGGAGATTATTTAAAAATGGCTTCTTAGTTCACTGGCGGTTATCGTGACATCCAAAATATTTTGGGAATCGTCATGAAATAGACCAAGGTTTATGTTTAGTCGGTGGCATCGACACCTTTTTTTTCTTCTATTGAAGTCGAGGCACCTTAATGCACATACATAAAAGTTAAACATGTCACTGATAAGCATAAAGTGAATTTTCTGTGCACACTTTTAGGCTGAACATTTTTCAGGACAGTACATTTTGGGAACAAAAAATAATTACCTTTTGAGCAATATTGGGTGAAGAGCATTGTGCTTGCCCTTTATATATTAACCCTTCCGTTAACCTTGTCCATTGTAATGGACATATATTTGAAATGAGTGTAGCGCAAATAAAAGCGTTAGTTTTGATAAAGAATGCATTGTAAACAGTGCATTGATCTATTCTTTCTTCTATTTTTGCCTTTCATTACTAGATTTATGTTCATAACAATAGCACGTGCTGATTGTATGAGAGCATGTTGAGCCGAAAAGAAAACAAACAAAGTGATTGAAAGTTTGTTTTTCTTATTATATTTATAAATGAACTTGTAAATGATGCTTGCTTTATTAATTGATGTTATAAAAAATAAATGCAAAATAGTAGTGAATGTGATAAAAAAACAATTTTTTGTTTTACTTGGAAAAAAAAAAATTAGTAAAACGTAATGCCGATTGTAATTGACATGCTCAAAAATCTACTTCCATATTAATATATATTTCCTTTTTTTATTTACTTTATTTAGTATGTGTTTATCATAAAATTAGCCTTTCTACATTTTTGTGTTTTTTATTTCTTAAAAGATACCTGAAATCAATGAAGAGTTTGAATTCTAATAAAAAAGTATAAAAAAATGCTAAATTCCAATGATTGCATTTAAAATTAGTCTAAGATTTTTGACTGTGTCCGTATACGTACTTACGTTCTTCGTTTTTAATTTGACCTTAATTAATTTAATTAATATCGTTTTTAATCGTTTTTAATCGTTTTTAATTTGACCTGTTCGTTTTGTAGGAAATGTGTTTTGTAGCAGAATTATAGAGCCCACTCAAAAAGTTCCCAAAAACCAAAATTTCTCACTGAAATCTTTATTAATCACCGCTTAAGGTTGTACATAATATAAATAGCAAGAAATAATTAAAAACTTCATAAAAAAAATAATTATAAAAAACGGTTTCAAGGTACCTTCAACACTTTTTCAATAGGAATCAATTAATTTTTTGCTGCTCCTGATGTTGACGCCATTTCGGTTGAATTTCTTTGCCAGCTAAGTTGCCAAACCCGGGTTTGGGTTATTCCAAAAACCGCATTTTTATAAATTTTTTGATTTATTCGGGTTCGATTTTCTTGAAATCAACAATTTCGAGTTATTCGAAAAATGGTTTTTCCATTTGTAGCTTTTCGATATTTACTTTTTTTTAGCAAAAAATAAATGTTTCTTTTTATAACTGAATAATATTTAAATTTTTAGTTATGACGAACTGTCACTTCAGAAATTATTTGTTTTTATGTTGAATTCTTTTACTGTAAACATCTCACAAGAGAATAAGAATGATAATGAAATTGTGAGACATTTTATTCAAGAGAGTCAGGTGTGAAAGTAATTTAAGCCTTACAAAGTACATCTCAAAAATATTTATAAAAGTTTTATATAAATTTGTTTCTTTAAAATGTCCCATAATTTTTTTTTCGTTTTTGAAATTAAGTGGAGGATGGGGGGCAATAAGAATATAAACATTTTTATGCAACAAACAATTTAAGACCAGTAAGATTAACTATCTTAAGACCTGTGGCGGCCGTCAGAGAACCAGAGTTCGAATCCCACCTGACACAGAAAGTTATTTCAATTGAATTAATTTTTCTGTTCGGCCGTCACCTCTCTGCAGACAATAGCAAACCTCAGAGAGTAAAAACTGCCATGAAAAGCTTCTTGAGAACATAAGCCCTTCGGAGTCGGCATAAGACATGTTGGGGTCCAGTTCTCGATTATTGTTTGTGTTCAAACATTTCACAACACATACAACACAATGGATCATAGAAGCTCGGTCAAATTCCTTCAAGGGCTGAAGTGGCCATTTCGTTTTTTTTTTGTAAGAATAACTATCACTGTCACATCGTTTATACATTATTAATTTAAATGAAAGGTAGGACACAAAATTGTTCATACTCTAATGCATCTGCTTATTGGGACTCTTCGGGCCTTTATTAGAAACTCTTTTAGATATAATCAGCCCTATTATGAAAAAAAATTTCCCCGGAATTGAAAAATGAGCTATTATTTTCAAATTTTTCAAAAAATCATTGTACTTTGTTATATATAAGAAAATTCCCATTTTTGATTCCGGGCGAAATTTTATTCACAATAGGGCTACAATAAGCTATAATCTAAAAAATGCACCAATTTGCACTTATGCACATTTTCCTCTGAAGAAAAATTTTTGGAGAGTATTAAGACCATTAACAAAACTTGGTTTTTTAACTAGGCAAAGCGAAATAACAATTGCAACAAATCAGAAGACCTTTTCAAAATAATTTTAAGCATGAAACAGTGTTCTACGATTTCACTGAAAAATTTATCTAATGATTGTTTATTGCACAATATATTTTAATTTTAGGGTTATTTTAGAAACCGGTTTTTAAATTTGGTCAAATATTTAACAACACTAGTTACCAGTGATGCGAACGTTTTACTTTATTATTAATATTAACTTATTCATGAGAACATTAAAATGAGCTGTTTGTTGTTATCGCTTTCGATCTTGCTGTTGTTGTAATTTAATTCATGGTATTATAATTATTTCTCCCCTGAAAATATTACGAATCAAGGGGTGGCCAAAAACAGCATCGACCACAACAACAACAAAACCGAAAGAAGTCGGTAACAATGTCCACCGTACTGAGTGCTGCCGTATTTAATGAATATGCATGGGTCGGTCGCAGGATATGAAAAAGGATCCATAGCAACAACAACAACAACAACATGCAAATAATATGGATTGCGCGCGAAATTCATACTCCATGAAATGATATTCAAAACGCGAGAAAATTAAATTTTTCCGCATTGAATACATTATTCATGATAGTGTTGCCAACTACGACTGCTATTGCAACCTCTGCCACTATTGCACACAGCACAATGTGTGCTTGTGTCTATGTATGCCAAGCGAAGTCCATTTCGCACGACCAACACATATAAAAATGAAAGTGCCTATTTTTTTGGGATAAAAACAAATCGAAAATTAATTCTCGAATAATTTGCGACATGGATTTTACAAACTGAAGAATGCCGGACTATGGCCTGTGTACTGATATCCGCAACTTGCTGAACAGGCAGAGATTTTTAGTAGAGGATTAGAAGATGTGTCAACACTGCTAAGTGCTGACAATGGAAGGAAGGGTCCGACTAGGTTGAAAGGCGTTAGTTGTTAGCTGTGTCAATTATATGTGATTGTTATTGTTGCTGTTGCCGTAGCCAATACTAAGTCTGTTCTCCATCACTTTTGAAAATCAATTTTTGGGCGTTTGTTAATTATAATGAATTTGAAATTTTAATCATGGCATAAATTTATTGAAAATGCAAATTTAATGATGATTACGATGTTATGGTGAAATGTTTTCCATTGATAAATTTTAGTTAAATAATTACATTTTGATCCATATGGAAATTAAGTATCGTACACAGAGTGTTCAAATTTGAATAGAGTTTATTAATAATTGAATTGATTTTCAAAATTTCTGAGAGTGCAGGAATCGGTGGATAGTTTTTAAGTCCTTGAGATGAGGTGGATAGTTTTTTTAGCATGTATGACTGTATGAATTGGAGCTGGGAGCAGATTTGCCCAAAGTCGATTATTTAAAATAAGAAATAAGTTCTTGAAAACACCTCAAAATGCCTCAAAAAACAAAAAGAGTCTTGTTATAATCAGTCACAACTACACCAAAAAAAAGCAATAGGTAAATCACCTAAGTCGGCTTGGGTAAAGAGAATTTTATGGGATTTATAACTTATGCTTATTCACCTAAGCAATTTATTGTTTAATACATTGCTTCGAAAGCACATAATTCGATACCTTACCAAGAAAAATATTTGATTCACCTAAGCCCAAAATCCAAAAATACAAAATTAAAAAAACAACTGGAATGGATGGCTTAAGCATAGTTTTGAGCTATTTTCTGTAAAAAAAAAAAAACAAAACAAAATTACTTATACTGGTTATTCCATCTCAAATCAGAAGTTGTCCACAAATTTGTAAAAATTTGGTACTTTGCACGTCGATACTTAAAAGTACTTAAAAGAAATTTTGCATATATTGTGTTTAATTTTTTTTTTGCAATTTTCTAAAAATTGCCAATACAATTTTTCCTACATAATACTTTGACTTTTTTAAAATTTATATGTAATATGGTATAATCCATGGTTTTTAGTATTTTTTTAACTTCTTACGATATTTTATTATCTTTCAGCTAGTAATATACCTATAAATATAAAAACAAAGTTGTTTAGAATCAAACTACTAAGAGAATGTGTATGACTACAAGGCTCAAAGGCCAACTTGTAAGTCAATGAGTTCCATACCCAAGCGGAACCA